>CM061155.1:31783961-31986461 GCA_030710495.1 Labroides dimidiatus
GTCCAGACCTCTGCAGGCGTTCATCACTCTGACACACCCAGCAGCATTAGCAAAAAGCTGCTGCTTGTTATTAGACATTAAAGGAGGCTGGAAACATTTTCTTTCTTCTGTTTTTTTCCCAAACTTATTTAAAACTGTCGACAAACTCTGAGAGGATTTAAAGTGAGCGAGGAACGTTTTAATGTTTTAGCTCTTTCACTCTGGTGTTCATGTTTACTGACAATATTAAAAATCAATAAAACTCTTAATAACTTATTTTTTAAATTAAATATTTACTTCCTGGTTTTCTCACGTCACTGTGTGAGTCTTTGTTGAAGCATAATTCACTTTGTAAATGAAACCTTAAGTTCCACTTCAGGACCTTAGAACTCTTACAGAGCGCCATTTTTCCTACAAACTGAAATCCAAAGCTACAGTACTCATAAAACATGGTGAGGTTTAATGAATGAACGTCTTCTGGATGTGTAAACACCTACCGGTCTTGTCAGTCAGCAGGTAGACGAGCCGACCCAGCTCTTCTGGGATGGTGCTGGTCCTCACCACGGTGCCAGGGATGTTTTCATCC
The DNA here is from genome assembly GCA_030710495.1 of Labroides dimidiatus. NCBI lineage: Eukaryota > Metazoa > Chordata > Actinopteri > Labriformes > Labridae > Labroides > Labroides dimidiatus. Next base: position 31,784,527 of record CM061155.1, read on the forward strand.
TTCATGATCATCCAACCATAAGCTGACTTCCCCATGTCCAGGTTTACACGCAAACTGTGCAAAGGACAGGACAGACCGTCATCAACTGCAGAAAGAGTTACAATGAACACAAGAAAACACTGAGAGAGAAGAAAGGAGACGTTTTCACTGCTCATCCCACAAATTCATCGTCCTCACAGATGTGGCTCCGTTTAGAGGAGGGAATAAACAGGCTTCACCACAGCATGAGGTTTATAACCAGGCAGCACTGTCACAACAGACAAACACAACATGACTTACCTTTCCTGCCGTTTACTGTCGTAAGGATGAGATACATGTCTAAGCACACACGTGATCTGTTTGTGAGAATAAGGAAATCACGAACCATCAGCTTAAAGAGAAATAAAGTTATCATAAACTACCTGATGGGGATGATGTACGAGAAAAGCACCACGAATCGGAAAAGGTTGCGGAACCACGGACCCACAAACCCTTGCAGCGCCACCATGACAACAGACAGGACCACCTGGGCCAGGAACAGGGCCTTGGTGAGACGGTTCAGCTCCAGGTCCAGTAAGCCAACCTACAGGGACAGCAGGAGGTCAGGGGTCAAACCAGCAGGTGTAAACAAAGAGCCCAACAGCTACGGGATTTATGGGGGCGATGCAGATATTAGGGCCTTAAAAAAGAGACGACCGACATATCAGCCAGTATGTGATAAAACGGTCGATATGTGACATAAGAACATTGATGAACACAGTACATATACTGGACATGACACAAATTCTTAACACACCATACACATGCAACTCACACCACTTTAAAACCATTTAACACTCTTATTTTATTTATTTCTAAAGGAACCATGTACAACACTGAACATTCTACACTTTCATTCAGCAGACGCTTTTTTACAAAGTGACGAAGAAAACAAGCAAGAATTTATCTAAATATCAGCCACAACTAGAATTCAACATTCAGCAGCGTTCAACGTTCAGTGCTTTGATTTGTTCAGAGTTCAGTCTGAGACCCTCTGGTTCGACCCCTGAGGACAAAGAGCGTCAGATCAAGGTCCAGAGTGTTCCCTGAACAGGTGAGTCTTCAGACCTCTCTTAAAGTAGAAGGGGACTCTGTGGATCGTAATGAGTTGGGTAATTCATTCCACCATTTAGGAGCAACAGAGGAGAAGAGTCTGGTAGAGATTCAGAGCCGTGCTGGGCTGGAAGCACCAGGCGTCTCTCACAGGCGTAACATATATGTTACCATTTGATGCATTATAGCAGAGTTAGCTTTAAGCTAAGTCCTTAATATTAGTCCCTTATATTGGATAGTGGTGGACTTTAAATACAGTTGTATAAATCTTTGTTAATCTTATAAATTCTCACCATGGGGATAAAAACCACTTATTTTTAAATGACTGGTGACAGAGTGACAGAATCTCAGCGCAGCAGAAAAGTTAATGCATTGATATATTATCAATATTATATATTGACTGACCTCGATTAATCAGTGATTAATCAGTGATATGCTGTAACCGGCCTACCGCTGCAACGGTCAGGCTCCAGTAAACATTATCATTCAGTTAACCTTTGATTTGAGCAAAGACTTATTTTCATCGGTTTATGTTCCTTAAATCAAATGTTTAATTCAGACTAAATTCATCTCTGACCATTTATCAAAGAGAGAAATCGAACTTTACAACTCTCTCCTAAAGCCTTTCAACATCCTGCACAGGGAGAAGAAAACAAAGCCACTGACAGCCACCTGACAGCTGCAGGCTTTTATCATGCAAACTTTGTTTTTGACCTAAATACGTGTATTTTATGGAACTTCATTATTTGCAGATTGAAGTATTGCCCCATTGGAGGTTAAAAGGCCTGAAATAATAAATAATGTTCCCATATTGAGACGGAAACAGGACAAAAAAGAGGTCAGAGTTCCCCTTTATTTTTGGAGTGTATCTCCCAGCCAATGGAGCATGTGGGAAAAAGATGTCAAATAAAGAAGCGCCCTTCCCCTCTCTGGCAGCGCTCACAGCGAAGCCCTGTACACAGAGGGCTTTCTTCTGACGCACCACGCTTACAAAAACAGCAGAACATAACATCTCTCCTCCCTCAAATAAAGGATCTGCTCTGAAAAGGAAGGGGGGGGGGGGGCACGGACGTATAAAAAGCAGCAGAATTCCTCCAGAGCCTAAACCCCCACCAGGCCCACTCCCCTGAGGACTGAGGGAGCAGGGTGAGCAGTGTGACTGATTTATCAGTGGCTGTTAAACTCCCAGTCGCAGGGAGCGAGTTAGTGGGTGGGTGGGTACCTCCCCACCCCGCTGCCTCACTACATGGTTCATGGTTGAGCTATTGAGAAAAATAGGGGGTTTGGGTGGATTAAAATGAAGAAAAATTAAGACAGAGAGCACAGTGCGTGCCTGAAAAGCAAAGGATCCCCTTCTGCTTGAACAATGGCTGCTCTAAATTTTTCCAGCCTTGCCGGGGATCAGATGAAGTCATTATTCATTCAGTCATGGAAGGGGGAGAGACGGACTCAATTACCTCAACCTAAAGATGCTATCAATGAATAAAAAAGTGCATATTTTACTCCATTCATCTCCTGGCCATTAGAAGTGAAAGGAATGTTTCGATCTGCCTGTGTGGCTCGTCTTTTTTTTCTTACTGTGTGTGAAATGTGATGAAGGACTGCAGCCCCAGGACATGAATATTCATCGAGTTAAAACCAAAGAATATCAGGAGCTCAGTCTGGATGAAGCAGACTGTTCTGTCTTTTTTCAGACTGCTAAAGAAGAGCAGTCTTGATGCCACAGGACTGAACAACCACCGGCCTTCATGGAACCTGCCGCTCAAAGATAAAGTCATAAAAAAAGTGATAAATCAACAGCCTACTGACTTTCTCCTGCCTAACAACGCTCCTGATACAAACAGACGTAAGGCCCCAACACAGCACAGAGACAGCTCTGATCAAGGTGACAAACAATATCCACCTGAACACAGACGCAGGTAAAGTCTCAGTCTGAGTTCTGCTGGACCCGAGCGCTGCCTTTGACACAGCTGACCGTGTGATCTTATTACAGACGTTAGAGAACTGGGTGGGAATCTCTGGTGCTGCTTTAAACTACTTTAAGTCCGATATCGAGGACAGGACATACTTTGTTGCAATTGTTAACTGACCTGTGGAGTTCCCCAGGGGTCGATCCTGGGACCCATATTGTTTAATTTGCACATGCTGCCATTAGGCCAGCTAATACGCTGCTATAACCTGTCCTACCACAACTATGCAGATGACACTCAGATCTGTGGATGCCAAACGGCTTCCTCCAGCTGTCTCTTGTTCATTTGTTGCACAGTCAAAATGTAGTTTTGTGATAAATGACTAGAAAGACTTTGTGCACATGACAGAATATGTGAGTGCAGACATGATTTAAAACATGCTTAATGAGATGAAAGATAAATATCTGCATCAGCCTCGTTTATTTTTCTAATCTGACGGACAATTGAGATCAATTTATAACTTGGTTTTTTGGCTCTGACTGCATCGTCTCGTCCACAGCACCGTCTGATTGGTTACATGCAGAGCCAAAACACTTATTTATTGATTGATTTAAACTTTCAGTTCACTTTATAAGACATGCTGTTGAGCCTGGGAACTCTCTGCACTTTTTGTTTTTGTTTGAACTGAAAACAAAGAGAAGTGAAGATAAAATAACATAAAGCCGTCTGTTTCGTCCTCCTGTTGTTCTGTCGCCTCACCTGAAGCGCTCTGAGTTGCTGAAAATAAATAATAAACCTGCCGCGCCTGCAGTTTGTTGAGATGTTTCAAGTAAAAAAAGGAACAAACGGTCGGATGTGACTGACTGTAAACGCCTGCTTCAGTTACAGTTTGTCACAGTATGAGTTTGAGAGACGTGTGAGGAGAGCAGAGTGTCGCTGATGGGAAACGTACTTCAAAGAACAAAGATCTTTATTGGCGAGCAGGCGCCTGTCAAATGACATTGTTCCGTCTCTCTCCTCAGACACAGATCCGTCTAACAATGGTGAGACAAAGAGTGAGTCTATGTCTGACGCCCTGTCAGATTGATCAAGTGCAGCCTTTGTCCTGGCCGATGTCACAACAGATTATATGAGGCCAAAACGTTCCTGCGACTTCAGCCTCACTGTATCGACTTTCTCCCTCAATCTCCAGTCTCCGTATTGGCACTTCTGACATCATCTCCTTGAAATATTGAATTCCTCTCAACTGTCGGGCTTACACAAAAACAGCAGCCCTCGCCGTTCGACCGGCCACATCAGCGCTCTTAATAAAAGACACCGGTGTCAAAACTGTGCGGCAGGAGGAAGAGGCCACGTGGTGCCATAGAGAGCTTCAGTGAAGCAGACAGTCAGAGGTGGCAACTTTGGGAGTTCAGTCACAAACAACAGAATCAAACCAGCAGCTCTCTATCAGGTGACCCCCCCCCCCCCCCACCCAACCCAACATTCTTCAAGGTAAAATCTCATATTTAGACTCAAATTTTCATTAATCTCCTCAATCTGGGGAGGAAAACGCTCGATGGGGATTCTGTGGGATTAGCTCTCAGCTGAAAATGTAATTTAAATCCTCGGTTAGTTAATTTCCCTTTCGGTTAATTAGCAACCGGCGCTGACCTTTCGCATTGACAGGTCCAACTTTATCTGGAGAGTCAAGGTTAAAAAAGCACCTCGCGCAAGTGATTGATTGGCGATTAAAGGCAGGGGAGGGAAGATGGTGTGAGGGGAACCTGCAGCAGCTCTTACCCATGATTCACACATACCCCGTGAGCGCCGCGGTCCGTCAGCGCCACGGTTTTCAGCACACGCCAGTTCACACTGGATCTGTCTCTGGAGCGGAGCTCAGCGTACTACATAGCAGCTGGAGACACGTGATCACAGGAGAACCACATGTTCCTGCAGGAATCACAACCATGACAACTTACCTGCGTGATCATTAATCAGTGTGTTAAACTCACCTGGTCCTCCCAGAAGTTCAGAGCTTCAGAGCTTCAGAGCTTCAGTTTCTGTTTGTGTCTTTATAGAAAGGATGTACTGTATCGTATATAACTATAAAGTTTTTTACCTCCAAAATCAACTTTTCCTCGTCCATGGTGTTGGGTTTCCTCGTGGTCTGACCTGCTGGCCCTGTGCCGGTGACGTAGTTCTATATATGAGGATAATTTTACGATCGACAGTCTGAACATGGTGCTTGATTTTCTGTGGAGATTGAGGCGTCTCTGCAGCGTACTCCAGCAAAAATAGACTCACAGTGGAACAGCCGTTGGTAGCACGCGCCGGAGACGGACCGCAGCGTTTGAATGCAACGATTGACTCGAGTCGCAGCAAAGTACAGCGTAGTGCTGGCGCTGGCGGACCACGGTGCTCACGCTGTATGTGTGAATCAGGGGTTACTGTCTGAGGTGTTTCAGCAGCCAGAAGACTTTCTGAACAGTCAAGAAAAGGACTTTAAAAGTGGCATCGAGGTGCTTAAACATCCCTGGCAAAGTGAACAGATACTGAAGGGCATTATGATAAAAATGATGCAATATGTCCGCCAAAACACACCTGAGAGACAGGTGAGCTTTGATTGAATCAGTCTGTAATGACGGCACGAGGATGTTTGACCACACTTACTGATTTCTTTCAAAGAAATCAGTAAAGAAAAAGTGAAGTTTCACAGTTAATAAATGCGTCAGTTAGAGCCTGTGGTCAGTTTGGACACCCCCGCTTTAAAGCCTCAAACAACAAAGAAAAACTTCTTCCTCCAGAAACATGAAAACATCAAAGAACTCACCTTGTTCTTAGCGAACGATGTGTTCAGGACACTTCTGGTCTCTTTGCCGGTGTAGATCACCACGCCGATCACAGTGCCTGAAACAAAGGAGAGAAACAATGAAAGTAATGCTGCTCGTTAAGTGATCCCCACCCCCGTCATCGAACACACACACACACACACACACACACACACACACACACACACACACACACACACACACACACACACACACACACACACACACGAGTGGCATCAACATACATGCACACACTCATCTTGGTCAAGTGAGATGAACGGCATGCTGGGAAACACAATAAGGCTGAGCCCAGGCAGTTTTGTCTGGTTGCCACTCAAACCAACAGACGGGAGTTTAATACGTTCAGGCTCTCAGGGCCTTCAGCACCCTATGGAAGCTCATAAAACCTGATCAATACGCTGCCATCTTTATTCGCCAATTCATTACGGTGGCCTTATTACAGAGGATTAATGGGTCATCAATATTAAATGAACTTAACGGGAGAGCAGAGGCAATAATAAAACTAAATACAGCCCTGAAAATCCCAAAACTATAAAGAGGAGAAGAAAGTTAGAGGAAACGGAGGCCAGCAGCAGAAACCAGCTGAACGAGATGAATTGCTCTCAGTGACTTCAAACTTCAGAAATATTGAGAAAAGTGACAAATGGTGCGTAGCTCAGCATGCAGAAGGGCTTTCATTACGCGACGACTAATTCACTGGTCACAGCTGGAACGGGGCCTTTAAGAGAGCCACTTCACAGACCCGAGTCTGTGCAGAAGCTCGTAAGGGACAATGACATTCCCAAGCAGAAGATGATGTAAGGGGTCTAAGCTCAGCTCTCTGTGAGAGTGTGTGTGTGTGTGTGTGTGTGTGTGTGTGTGTGTGTGTGTGTTTGTTCTTCTGGTCAAGGTCAGGCCGGAGGGGAGAGCAACACCGCAAATCAATGGTGTGGGCATCACTGGAAGCGTCACGGAAACACTCAACTGACACAACCGTTTCTGTTTCTGGCTGAGACGGAGAGAGGAGTACCTCAGCCGTGGGCGTCTCAGACTTCTTCATAACGTGCACACAAATGGTATCAAATCGAAGCACCCGAGAGACTCGATGCCATGAACCCTTACATGAGTGAAGCTAACCGGGAGCATTAAAAACACCAACAGCTGAAGGGAAGTGAAGGAAGTCTTCTCTTTGGACTCGAACCAGAGCTGCCTTCCTCGGTCTTAAAGATCTCAATCACTGCATTAATGAATCTTTCACTCAACACATTAAAAACACCACCTTCAATAAACATTACCTGAACACTGCACTTTTCCCTCTTGGTCTGTCTTTGAGAAACCGTCCCTTATAAAGTTAATCATGCAGGTAAGACAGAGGTGTGACTGAGAACTGTACTGAACCGAAATTTTCGTGTACAGTTTTACAGCTTCAGCTCGGGACATTTTTGGTGAAGCAAGGGACACAAATTCATTTTTTTTTCTTTCTACTGTTGGGTTTCACTGGGAAACAAAATATTCTGATCATAGACTGTTAAAAAAAAACAAAAAACAAATGGATGTCATCTCGCTCTGCTTGAACTAAGGTCACCACAAAAACTGCTCCCCCTGGTGTCTGACTGCAGTATAGATCACAAACTGCTCCCCCTGGTGTCTGACTGCAGTATAGATCACAAACTGCTCCCCCTGGTGTCTGACTGCAGTATAGATCACAAACTGCTCCCCCTGGTGACTGGCTGCAGTATAGATCAAAAACTGCTCCCCCTGGTGACTGGCTGCAGTATAGATCACAAACTGCTCCCCCTGGTGACTGGCTGCAGTATAGATCAAAAACTGCTCCCCCTGGTGACTGGCTGCAGTATAGATCAAAAACTGCTCCCCCTGGTGACTGGCTGCAGTATAGGTCACAAACTGCTCCCCCTGGTGACTGACTGCAGTATAGATCACAAACTGCTCCCCCTGGTGACTGGCTGCAGTATAGATCAAAAACTGCTCCCCCTGGTGACTGGCTGCAGTATAGGTCACAAACTGCTCCCCCTGGTGACTGGCTGCAGTATAGATCACAAACTGCTCCCCCTGGTGGCTGGCTGCAGTATAGATCAAATTAAAAAGTTATAGGAGTTTTGACACTAGTTTGTGACTCAAAACCCAAAAAACTGTCAACAACAGAGAGCAAAGAAGACGCGAGTGATCAGGGGCGTAACACCGGGGGCTGTCAGACTGTCCGAGCCGGGGATGCAGAGCCTTCGTCAGCACTCAGAGCTATCAGACTCACAGAGATATTTCCTCATCAATATCTCTCATGTATGAATTTAGTGATATTTTCCATAGAAGTAACCAGTAACTCAACACCTCATTGATTTAAGATGAACCTGACTGTGAGTTGCAGGACCAGATAAACTATGAAGGCCCTGTACTGTATTGGTCTGAGCCTGCGTACTGTTACACCCCTGATGGAAGATGTACTTTCTAATCAAGAAATTTTACTTACATGCAATCTTTATATAAAATATATTTATGTGTGTGTGTGTGTGTGTGTGTGTGCCAAAACAAAGTGGCGAAGGACGTCCACTCCGTATCTCGTAGGAACCCTGATAGAAACTTGAGATAAAAGCTTTATCACCACTTCTATTTTTTTATCACCACTTACCAGATGCGACGACGGTGCTGGCCCAAAGCGTGTTTTCAATACTGAGACTCTCGTTGATCTGTGGCTCCGTGTCCTCCTGCAGAGACAGGAAAAACACACATTATCACTGCAGCCACTGAATTTTGAATACTGTTCTCCATGTGGTTTACAGAATACAGACAAAAATATACCTCTGAATTTACCAAGTGAATTTGGTCATCGTTTTAATCTTAATTTTTCAGGGTTAGGGTTAGGGTTAGGGTTAGGGTCAGGGTTAGGGTTCCTGTTTGAGCCTAGTTGTGGATAAGTTGTTTAACATTTTAAAAAGCAGATGGTTAATTACTCAGTTTGAGCTCTTCTGGTTTCTTGAGTCACATTCAGCTGTTTTTAATTATGGGATGTTGGTTGTTTGTAGTTTTAAAACCTATTTGACCAAAACACAATCAAGTGAAATCAAAGCCAATTTATTTCCTTTGTTTAGGGCTGAAAACTCCCTGAAAAAGATTTCCGCTGGACAGGGCCGAGGAACATGAGCTCGTCTGCGCGAACACAGCCTGACCTGATTGGCCGAGCTCTGCTGTGCGATTAATTCTCACAAGCACCTGACACAGTAGTGCAGACTGTAGCAATACAGTGGTCCCTTCATCAATACTTTCTCCAGATTTGGCATGGCGATAGAGGCTCCTTTTTAAAGAACAGTATAGAGAGTGCACATAGATGAGATTTCAGAGATAAATAAGCCCCTGGAGAGCCTCTTGTTTCACCCTGCCCGTTTTACCCCTCTCTTAAATAAAGAGCAAAGCTGAAAACGGCTGGAGTCAGGAGTGCAGAGTCAAGGCTCCAGTTTCAGCTCAAATTGCCTCTCTGATATGATAATTATGATACCTAAGCAGCCACATCCCGTCAATCCACTCAAACATGGGAAGAGGTGCATGAAAAATAAATGGCAGATTGTGGAAAGCTTGACCGCGCTGACATTGGCACCAAACTATCAGTGTTCATAACTGCAGAGTCTCTCTAAGGAGCGCAGAAACAAAGCCACCATATCCGTCTTGAGGGAAGAAAAAGAAAAAACGCTCATAAATAGGTAAGTTCATTTGCTGCGGATCTGTGGGAACCCATTTTTTTTCCCATCCTGCTCAGACTAAAAGCACACGCTATGCAAAGGAAGGCCGCGGAGGATGAATGAGCAGAGGAAGTGCTCCCTCACTAAGCCTGGTGTGTGGCCAAGAGTGAAGACGGACCACAAAGCCTCCCTTTGTACCGGAGCTCTCCTCTCTGTGGGGGCTGCGCTAATCTGCTATTAATAAAAAAAAAAAAAAGAAAAAGAAAGAAAGAAAGAAAGAAAAAATCACTGAGCAACAACCAAGATGGGATGGATGGTTCTGGAGCAGCGAGAACCTGCCTGTGATGTAAGAGGTACGCCTGCTGGAGATAACAACGGGCCCGGATGGACACACAAGCTCTCATTGTTGCCGCTTGTCAACACACTGCAGTGATACGCATCTTTTATGTCAATCCATCTGCCATGGAGGAAAATCAGCAGGTGTTTGAGATTTATTTAACAGCTTATAAATATGTCAACGCGCTACTGTACCCGGGTGAAGTTCCCCTCGAAACTGTGGATGTCCAGCTGAGGCTTCTGGGCGTAAACGTAGGCGCTGATGGAGAAGAGATCCTGGAAACGAAAGGGGGAAAAAGGAGAGAACGTCAACCATTCAGCATAGATTAATCCATCTAGACCACAAACTCCGGCTGATTTAACTCAACTACTACAGTTAGGTCCTTCTACAACACGTCAATGATCACATTTTGACCCAAAACTCGTCGTTTGCACCTCTTGAAAGTTTGAATGTAAATAGTCTCTGCTCAATCTTTAATTGTTAAACGTTAATTTATTTGAGTTTAAAAAAAATGTATTTGAGGGTTTCAACCCGTATTTTTTTTTTTTTTCTTTTTACCCAAGGTCAACTTACTCATGTAGCCCCAAACTGCATTTTAAAGCAACAGAGCGTAACTTTTTTCTCTGTGACATAAAACAGCAAACAAGAGTAACAGAGCCAAGAATAATATTCTTCAGCACTGCCACGGGTAGGTGTCAGTCAAAAGAGTCACAGCATGCTGCACAAATGGATTCTGTTTGATATTTTCCACCAGAAAGATTCAGTTTTGTGTTTGGCTGTTAAATTGAAGCAGGACTACATTTTTCAAAGACCTCTATCTTGCTCACAGGAAATCATCCACATACTTTTTTTCCAGGAAAATCATTGATGAAGTTGCAGAAAGAACATCTAAATTGTTACTTGTTTTTTTGAAATAAGTATTTTCTTTATCGAAAGCATGTATATTTACTAACTAGAAAAGTTGCCAAAACCGCCAATTTCCCAAATGTGACCAAAAATACATCAAAACAAAAAGATGCAGCAGTATTTTTGTGGATTTTGTTGAAAGGGTTGAAATAAAAATCTCAGTTCAAAAAGCATTCAAAATTTCTTGTCTAATTTTTGATAGGTCAGGCTTTAAAGGGTTGATGGAATAGAAACATACGAGAATCTGATTTCATTACTATTAAAAAATGTTCCAACAATAAATCCAAAGTCTTCAATCATTCGTTTCGCTCTTCGTCCCGACGAGTAAGACTGCAGCTTTCAGCCTGTCCAGCACCAAACTCCAGGCCCCTTTTTCACCCCAAGTGGACGAAAATTGATTGTAAATATTAAATTATTCAGGCAGACGGCCTCTGCAGCAGCAAGGCAACCCTCAGTCCTGCTCAGATAGTGTTCTCCTGGAGAGAACACGCGCAGAGCGCTATGAGAGAAGCAGGGAGATTATTTTACTGAACCCCCACTGGAGAGTCGAGTTGCTGCAGCATTTGACTAAATAACACTCTGTCGAGTGATGCATTCAGAGAAATCGATGTGGCCGTTAAACGTTGAAGATGTGTCCAAACAAATGGGATTTATTTGGTGTCTGAGAGCAGAGACTGTGCTCTTCTTATCGTCACTCCTTTAGAAACGTAACACGGCTGCTGAAAGTTATCAGCTGACTGCAGAACATTTGATGCTCTTATCACAAGAAGAAGAAACAAAACGAACATTAAGGGGACTTAAATCTTACGTGCTGAGGATCACATTCAGCTGCAGAAAGCTGCTGTCAGGGTCTGACTGTTCCCAGTGGTGATCACAGTTATACACTCATTCATTCATTCATTCATTCATTCATTCATAAGGATCAGATTCACTCCATCATAATGTTTTCATACCCCCACTGCAGGTAGTCTCTGCGTGCAGCCAACAGCAACCTTCAGTTTCCAGTCCGTCTCTCCGTCCAGCTGATCTGTTCTGATGAAACATGCACCTGAGGACAGAGAGGAAGTAAGTATATCACAGGTACTGTTGGTGTGTGTTTCATGAGGTACTGACACTGTGCTGTGAACAGTGCGTCTCTGCCTCTACGACTCCCTTCATGGGGAGGTTTGAAGTCTAATGATGGTGGATACCAGATGGAGCAGAGACAAGCCAACAGCTACAACACACCAACCTGTCCATCAAGCTAACGACGCTAATGTATGTACAACTCTTACTGAGCATGTCACCTTAATGGAGGCAGTTTAACAAAACTACTTCCTGTTGCCCAGATAGCCATGATGCAATATAAACTGGCTACTAGTGCTGGCGCTAACGTTAGCTTCCACGGTGTCCACAGTGCTCACTGCGGCTGAATCATCTTGCTGCAGCTCCTTCTCCAGGTCACTGCTGGAGGTTTTCTCTTCCTCTTTTCTTTTTACTGTCCTCGTCTTAATCCACCGACACATGAGGTTTTTACCTGTGGGCTCGTTCATGGAGGAACGTTAGCTTGGCCATCTTCTCTGGGGGGGGTTCGAGGAAACTTTATTGAGCCCCAAAAAAACTTGTCCGTCCCACCCCATGTTCCACAAAAAGAAAAAAAATTAACCCATTGTCATGGTGGACCACTAGGAAGTGCTAGTGGACCCCTAGTGGTCCACAGACCACACTTTGAGAAACACAGAGCTAAATACTCAGAACTGTTTTTCAAACAACCTCTCTTCTTGATTTGGGATTTTATCATGGGACCTAATGGGGAGTCCTTGGCTTTGGAGCAAGTCCCAAGTGGACGTTTGATGAACTGCAGTGTTTGCACTTCCACACTTATTCCCATATCTCACACTGATGCTCTACTTCCTGTAAATTCTCGCCTGGAAAACTTTTTTTACTCTTAAATCCAGACTGAAGATTTAGTATGAAGACTGATCCACATTCCTCTCTGAATCAACCCAACACGACATGGGCTAAAATTTAATTATGGACAAAATTGCTAAAGTTTGTCTTATTTGGTGACCTTTTTTTTATTAATTTTACTTCAAAACCAAGCTTTGCTGATTCAGGTGCATTGTTTCACTATATATACAAATAATGATAAAAGAATCTGTTTGAATTAATGCAGCACAAAGTATCAAAAAATTAAGATTTGGCTTTAATTTAGTTCAATTCATTTTTCATTCATTTTTCACCTTTGACAGTTTTTTAAGCTGATAAAGTAAATAATGCTTGTTTGTCCCACACGTCAGACACTTTAAATGAAAATAATAACTTTCAGCATTTTTAATTATTTCACTGTCATAAAGCAGCGCACATCACAGTGCTGCATCAACAATGCACTACACTGTTTGCTGGCTGAGCCTGGAGCATGATGTGGTCGCTGTGACCACAGTGAGGGCCGATAGACGTTGAGCAGCGGTGACCCGTATTGATCGGAGGTAATATTACATATGAAACTGATGGATGAGAGCAACCATTTGACAGAGAGGGCAGAGGGCAGCTCTAAACCATCCCTGGAGGGTTAACTATGATGGGACACATTACACAAGGAGGAGGATTCATGCTTCCTTCAGCTGCCATGGCATCAACAGCAGACGCGTCTGTGTGTGTGTGTGTCTGTGTGTGTGTGTGTGTGTGTGTGTGTGTGTGTGTGTGTGTGTGTGTGAGGGTGAAAGACGAAGTGAAGACAGAGGCATGTGTAAAAGGCATTAAGACGTCTACAAATCCCTGCCAAGTATATTGGCACATCAGAGATTGATGGAGATGATGTCCTCTGAACATTTCCTCCTGATGCCCCTCAGAACAGAGCCAGATCTGACGCACCTCATTGATTAATTGGAATTTGTATAATCAGTCACGAAGAGAATGTGGCATAAATCATATAAATCACACGCCGCATCAATTGGATGATGTCGAGGGACTGGGGGAGCGGGAAAAGTCACATTTCTCAGCCAAATGATCTTGACATAGTTTGTGCAAAGTGCCACAGGGCAAACAAAGTTCATCTGTGAGGACGGCTCTTCTGTTATACTTTAATGTTTCTGACATCTCTTCTTCTCTGTTAAGGTCACAGGAACGTCTGCCAGCTCACCTGTTTTCTCTGATGTTCTCAGAAATATCATGTCGGCAGGAATCCTTTGATTCTACAAAAACACAGAAAGAAAAACAAACCGTTTAAATGCTGTCATGTGACTGAACACTTTGTCAAAAAGCACCCTGAATCCTCCTGAATAATGGAACAAGGTCAAAACCTTAACCAGAGGGTGAAGGAGAAACTGTTCTGTTGGCCACTCTTTATCCGCAGCAGGGTTTCATGTTGACCCGGCTGAAACCCAACATCACATGTTTAACAGGTGAGAGGGAGTTTCAGGTGTTGAAACTGGATTCTCTGTTTCAAAGCTGGTTACTGAGTCTGTTCTTACAGAACAAAACCTGAAAAGTAAATGATGACTCTATTCTTCTGTGAAACACATTTAATATTAATAATTACTGAAGTACATATTCAAAAAAGTCAAAATAGCCCTTTAAATGAGCTAAACTTTAGAACTTAAGAGGACAGTGGGCCTCATTCACTGATAAATGCAGAGATGTTCTTACTCTGCCCATAAATTAAGTGTGTAAAAAATCACCATCAGATTCATGACACATGCATACCAGCTGATTTTGTTCTGAACACACGGCGTATACGAGTGAATCAGAACAGTTCTGAAACGACAGGCGCATCATCAAAACTGTGACATTCTACCATCACCTCAGTCTGAGAAACACTTCAGTGATTCCCAGTTCAACACAGAATCAATGACAAAGTCCTACTATTAGTTCATAACGCGCTCAATGGTTCAGCTCCTTGGTGTTTATGGACCTGCTCACAGAGAAAAGGGTCCATCCCTCTGAATCACTGCTGTCAGCTTGTTGTAACTCTGTAAATCAAGTTAAATTTCTGTATTTGTTCAGCTCTGACTCTGATCAGACTCATTCTGATCTGCTCTGAATGTGTCCTGGTCCTGGTCCTGGTCCTGGTCCTGGTCCGTCTCAGGTCTCTTTGTTTCCTGTTTTAAAGCTTCCTGAGCTGAAGATGGTTTCATGTTCCTCAGTCCTGTTCTCTAAACTCCTGTGAGCTGTAAAAAGCCTGTTTAAAGTCTGTCAGCTGATTTCCTGCTGCTTCTCTGCAGCACTTTGTGGGAGCTTGGTTCACTGTAAGGATCATATTCACATCATCAAACTGATCTGAAATCTCAACAACTGAAGTCATTCAAACTCTAAAATGACCAAATGATCAGAATCAGCATGAGGTGAACTAATATTCAGACTAATAAATCAACTGACCAGAGGACTAGAGGACTCTGCTGGCTCCTGGTCCTGGTCCTGGTCCTGAGTAACAGGACTGACAGTAACAGGAATGAGTTTTTAGCAGAGAATTAGCAAACACATGAAAAATAGCCACGTAGCATCGATGCTAACAGCATGTTGACACTTAGCTCATCACAGAGATTCAACAGAAACTGGGCCTTCACATGGCCTGCAGAGGGTCTGAATGATGCTACTTCCTGTGGACCATGTGGCACCTGGAATATTCCACATGTTTCAGAGGGGGGGGTGTTAGGGTAACAGGACTGAGTCAGAACCAGGGACACCACTAAAGACTGAGTTTATACTGAACTGATTTGATCTGTTTTAAAGTGAATAAACTTAAAGTCTAGTTGGGATAAGATCAGATCAATTTGTGAAACACTTGGCTTCATAAAAAAAAGTATTTTTAGGGTTTATTTTTATCATGCACATATCTTTTTTTTTCCTGGGGACGTAAATGGCACCAGTTCAGTGGAATGGACCACAGACCACAGATTGAACCCTTGAGGTCATCCAGTGGAAGTTTTTTAACCGTACTCAGAGTCAGATCAAAGTCTGGTGAAGGTTTGAAGAATGAATATTTTAACTTTGTTGGAATAATCTAATCTATTAGCTGTACATTGCACAGCTTTGTACATTATTGTGAAAGGACTGGATAAAAACAGGCTTCAGAAATATTCAGGTCCTTAATGATTACTTTCTTGTTAATAAACTGTTTCTGTCATAGTAACAGTTGTACCCACGTAGATTAGCATTTAAATTATTCATATCTGCCCAAACTAACCCTTCACAGACCTTTGAGGCAAAGTTACCTTCTCAACAATGATCAGGTCCCCAACTTGAATATCTGAACTCTTGACTTGGACTTTGCCTGAGGAGAAAAAAACAGCTTGATTGAAAAACAAAACCAGTTTCATGAGACAAAGACTTACTTCACATTAATTTGATATTAGCGGTTTTGGTGACTTTTCTTGTCCCAAAGTTATGAAATAAAATCAGGGTATTGATTTCCGTTCCTTGATAATGACCCTGACTCTTCAAACCACACACCGCTCTCTGTTATTGCTCTTCTCTTCCTCGCTCACCTTCTAACAGATCGATTACCTGCTGTGTGATCATGTATTACCCCTCTGTTTTCACCTCTGCTCTATGGTACAGGCAGAAACAAAGACACTCAAATATATGGCCTCAATATCTGCTACGCCTCTCTCTTCTTCTCTGTGTTTCATTGTGTACATGAACACAGAGTGACAGAGCTACAGCCTCAGTGCTGTAAAAGATCGCACACATGGGGATTTCATCACACGCTCAACAGAGGCAACAGTCCTGCGAAACAAAATCAATGAAATTACAGCAAGAAGAACGACTTCTCTTACAAGTGTAGCTCCAGCGGCCTCTGAACTGTGAGCTGGAATATCACTTATCATAACATCAGCAAGAAGCTAGCAGCATGGCTTCCTCCTCACTGACCTCGCACAGTGAGCTTGCTGTAGAGTTGGGAGTTCATGTCTTTGTCCCGCTGGTACCGCCGCACTTCATCCACAGCTTCTCTCACCACTGTGACGGCTAACACGAAACCCTGAGTGACAAGAAGAGGGTGTGAAAATCAGATCCTTCTGACCCTGATTGTTTACCAAAAGGGCTAAAAAAACATTAAGGAAACTGAAGAATAGAGTCATAAATATTTCCAGACTATGGGTCACTTCATAGTGTAAGTCACATCAGTCCAAAAATACATAATAAAATATCATTAAATATATAAAACTCCACTTATTTAGAACAATTTGGTACGTTTAAAGCTGAGCAGTCCAAAGAATTATTTTTTAAATAGAAGTTCAAAAGGATTCACAAATCATTGTATTCTGTTTTTATTTACCATTTACACAACGTGCCAAATTCACTGGTTTAGGTTTTAAACACTAAAAAAAACATCTGTCACACTGTCTGTCTGTCTGTCTGTCTGTCTGTCTGTCTGTCACACTGTCTGTCTGTCTGTCACACTGTCTGTCTGTCTGTCTGTAACACTGTCTGTCTGTCTGTCACATTGTCTGTCTGTCTGTCACACTGTCTGTCTGTCTGTCACACTGTCTGTCTGTCTGTCACACTGTCTGTCTCTCTGTCTCACTGTCTGTCTGTCTGTCACACTGTCTGTCACACTGTCTGTCACACTGTCACACTGTCTGTCTGTCTGTCACACTGTCTGTCTGTCTGTCTGTCACACTGACTGTCTGTCTGTCACACTGTCTGCCTGTCTGTCACAATGTCTGTCTGTCTGTCACACTGAATGTCTGTCTGTCACACTGTCTGTCACACTGTCTGTCTGTCTGTCTGTCTATCTGTCACACTGTCTGTCTGTCTGTCTGTCTGTCTGTCTGTCTGTCACACTGTCTGTCTGCCTGTCTGTCACAATGTCTGTCTGTCTGTCACTCTGACTGTCTGTCTGTCTCACTGTCTGTCTGTCTGTCACAATGTCTGTCTGTCACACTGACTGTCTGTCCGTCCGTCACAATGTCTGTCTGTAACACTGACTGTCTGTCTGTCACACTGTCTGTCTGTCTGTCACACTGTCTGTCTGTCTGTCTGTCTGTCTGTCACAATGTATGTCTGTCACACTGACTGTCTGTCTGTCTGTCACACTGAATGTCTGTCTGTCACACTGACTGTCTGTCTGTCTGTCACACTGTCTGTCTGTCTGTCTGTCACACTGTCTGTCTGTCTGTCACACTGTCTGTCTGTCTGTCTGTTACACTGTCCGTCTGTCTGTCACACTGTCTGTCTGTCTGTCTGTCACACTGTCTGTCTGTCTGTCACACTGTCTGTCTGTCTGTCACAATGTCTGTCTGTCACACTGACTGTCTGTCTGTCACACTGTCTGTCTGTCACACTGTCTGTCTGTCACACTGTCTGTCTGTCTGTCACACTGTCTGTCTGTCTGTCTGTCTGTCACAATGTCTGTCTGTCTGTCACACTGTCTGTCTGTCACACTGTCTGTCTCTCTGTCTCACTGTCTGTCTGTCTGTCACACTGACTGTCACACTGTCTGTCACACTGTCTGTCACACTGTCACACTGTCTGTCTGTCTGTCACACTGACTGTCTGTCTGTCACACTGTCTGCCTGTCTGTCACAATGTCTGTCTGTCTGTCACACTGAATGTCTGTCTGTCACACTGTCTGTCACACTGTCTGTCTGTCTGTCTGTCTATCTGTCACACTGTCTGTCTGTCTGTCTGTCTGTCTGTCTGTCACACTGTCTGTCTGCCTGTCTGTCACAATGTCTGTCTGTCTGTCACTCTGACTGTCTGTCTGTCTCACTGTCTGTCTGTCTGTCACAATGTCTGTCTGTCACACTGACTGTCTGTCCGTCCGTCACAATGTCTGTCTGTAACACTGACTGTCTGTCTGTCACACTGTCTGTCTGTCTGTCACACTGTCTGTCTGTCTGTCTGTCTGTCTGTCTGTCTGTCTGTCTGTCTGTCTGTCTGTCGCAATGTATGTCTGTCACACTGACTGTCTGTCTGTCTGTCACACTGAATGTCTGTCTGTCACACTGACTGTCTGTCTGTCTGTCACACTGTCTGTCTGTCTGTCTGTCTGTCTGTCACACTGTCTGTCTGTCTGTCACACTGTCCGTCTGTCTGTCACACTGTCTGTCTGTCTGTCTGTCACACTGTCTGTCTGTCTGTCACAATGTCTGTCTGGCTGTCACACTGTCTGTCTGTCACACTGTCTGTCTGTCACACTGTCTGTCTGTCTGTCTGTCACACTGTCTGTCTGTCTGTCTGTCTGTCTGTCACAATGTCTGTCTGTCACACTGACTGTCTGTCTGTCACAATGTCTGTCTGTCAGTCTGTCTGTCTGTCTGTCACAATGTCTGTCTGTCACACTGACTGTCTGTCTATCACAATGTCTGTCTGTCAGTCTGTCTGTCTGTCACACTGACTGTCTGTCTGTCTGTCCGTCTGTCTGTCACACTATCTGTCTGTCTGTCTGTCACACTGTCTGTCTGTCTGTCACACTGTCTGTCTGTCTGTCTGTCTGTCACACTGTCACACTGTCTGTCACACTATCTGTCTGTCTGTCACAATGTCTGTCTGTCACACTGACTGTCTGTCTGTCACACTGTCTGTCACACTGTCTGTCTGTCTGTCACACTGTCCGTCCATCTGTCACACTATCTGTCTGTCTGTCACACTGTCCGTCTGTCTGTCAGTCACACTTTCTGTCTGTCTGTCTGTCTGTCACACTGTCTGTCTGTCTGTCACACTGTCTGTCTGTCTTTCTGTCACAATTTCTGTCTGTCACACTGACTGTCTGTCTGTCACAATGTCTGTCTGTCACACTGACTGTCTGTCTGTCTCACTGTCTGTCTGTCTGTCTGTCTGTCTGTCACACTGTCTGTCTGTCTGTCTGTCTGTCTGTCACACTGACTGTCTGTCTGTCACACTGTCACACTATCTGTCTGTCTGTCACAATGTCTGTCTGTCACACTGACTGTCTGTCTGTCACACTGTCTGTCTGTCACACTGTCTGTCACACTGTCTGTCTGTCTGTCAGTCACACTTTCTGTCTGTCTGTCTGTCTGTCACACTGTCTGTCTGTCTGTCACACTGTCTGTCTGTCTGTCACACTGTCTGTCTGTCTTTCTGTCACAATGTCTGTCTGTCACACTGACTGTCTGTCTGTCTCACTGTCTGTCTGTCTGTCTGTCTGTCACAATGTCTGTCTGTCACACTGACTGTCTGTCTGTCTCACTGTCTGTCTGTCTGTCTGTCTGTCACACTGTCTGTCTGTCTGTCTGTCTGTCACACTGTCTGTCTGTCTGTCACACTGTCCGTCTGTCTGTCTGTCACACTGACTGTCTGTCTGTCTCACTGTCTGTCTGTCTGTCTGTCTGTCACAATGTCCGTCTGTCACACTGTCTGTCTGTCTGTCACACTGTCCGTCTGTCTGTCTGTCACACTGTCTGTCACACTGTCAGTCTGTCACACTGTTTGTCTGTCACACTGTCTGTCTGTCTGTCTGTCTGTCTGTCACACTGTCTGTCTGTCTGTCACACTGTCTGTCTGTCACACTGTCTGTCTGTCTGTCTGTCTGTCTGTCTGTCTGTCTGTCACACTGTCTGTCTGTCTGTCACACTGTCTGTCTGTCACACTGTCTGTCTGTCTGTCTGTCTTCTGTCTGTCAGTACCTGGGAGTTGTTTACCGTCTGTCATATTGGTTTTATTTATGTAATTTTATTTATTTATTTTTTTTGATGGTTGACATCCTCACGTCTTCTGATCAGCCATCGTACTCTGCAGCACTTCCTTTGCAGAAATGCTCGCGCAGCTGTAGAAACATCATCACTGTTTGCAAACAGATGAGGGGTCTATGCAGACAATATAGATGTCATATTGGGCTTATCATGACAGAAACTCTGGACGGGTAATAAGGCCTGCAACTGTGGATTATTTTTGATGCAACCCATCTATTATTTTGTGTATAAACCTAATTTGGACTCTGTTTTACATCAGTGGCTTTGGAGTGCTTATCTGTAAAATTCAACCTGTGTAAATCTACCCATGGTGATGCCTGTTGACATTATTTTTCATTTTAATGTCAAATAATTAAACCCATGACTCAGCAAATTACAAACTAAATAATATGACTGAAAATGGTACAAACAGTCTTCAACGGAGAGCGAAGAAGACGCAAATGAACTTAGAGTCCCCATTATCGCGCAGAGCTGTCAGGGCCACAGAGACATTTCCTCAGCAATATTCCACATGTATGAATTTGGCATTTTTCTATAGAAGTATCCAATCACACATCACCCCAATTACTTCATATATAAGTCGCACCTGACTTTAAGTCGCAGGATCAGCCAAACTATGAAAAAAAGTGTGACTTAGAGTCTGGAAAATATGGTTCATCAAAAGAACCACATCATCATGTCACCAGGATTTAGTAATGAAAAAAAATACTGCAGAGTAAACTGAATGACTTTACCAGAGGAGCCCAGTACGTGTACAAATATCCGATCTTCAGAGATGGCACAAACTGGGAACAGGCCACCACCAGGAAGTAGAGATTGAGAAAGAACTTGAACTGCTGGTAGAGAACCTGAGAGGAGAGAAAGAGGAAATCCAGGACTTGGTGATGTGGAATAAGAAACATATTGTTGATTTACATTAACCAAAAAGGAATTCAAACACATTGATGGCACTAATTATTGGGTAACTTGGTGCTTTGTAGATAAAACAAACAGTGAAAAAAGAAACTGAGCTGACAACAAAATTAATGACTGAAGATAAAAAAAGCCAAACTTTCCTCAAACCCCACACCTCTAAGGACCACCTGTGAATTACTGAAGGCGCTGCGCTAATAGACCATCCATCAACAGGGATCCTTTGGTACTGTATTCATCTAAGGTCAGATTTTGAATAATGTGCACAATAATGAGAGCCTAGTGTCTGGTCACAGATTATCAGAGACAAAAGGATCAATGGACGACGCTCTACAGCTAATGAACCTCCTGACCTTTAGGGAAAAATGCACACTGCTAAACTCATTTTGTGTGTATTTAATAATTCAAAGTGGAGGGAGAAAACAGCCGTTTTGCTCTCTGTCTGTGGGAATATCTACGTCTCTAATAGACAGTTGACATTTTATGGCCCGGGCCAGAAGCAAGCCTCTTAATCATGGAAGCGTTTGGTTTTTAATGGGTTAGTCTGATAGATGCTCCACAGAGAGGAGACATAATTTAAGAGCAGAACCCTTTACAACTGGATCTGCTGTGTTTTACACACTGTTTAAATGTGAGAAGATCAAAAACTTTAACATGGCCGCACAGTTGCAAAATTCCATTATTCCATTTATTTTCAACGTTAAAAAATTTCCATGGGAAAATTTGGAAATTAACAGGAATTTGGGGAATTTATATCAACTGCATTTAACTGATCTCATACATGTATAAATATTAAACATTCTGTTTGTTGTAAATAGACACACATGCAAACATGATGCAATATTTTTTAAATCAAGTTAATAAGAAAAAAAAAACATTATTTCCAAGACAAAATTTCCAGGAATATTTAGAAAAAAAATTTGTAAGTTGACCACAAGAAAAAACCCTGAAATTCCCCATATTCCTGAGCTAAATTTTCCATGGAAATTTTCAGGAAACTTTCCTGAAATTTACCGGAAATTTTCCATCCCCTTGCAACCCAACATGGCCATGAGCCATGACATGTGTTGATTCTACAGACATGAAAGCAAACATTCTCAAATCAATATTTTTAAATCGGGTAGATTACAAGAAAAAAAATCAAGGGAATTTTTACAAAAATTCATTGAAGTGGATGACAACAAAACTGTGAAAATCTCCAAATTTCCTGAGTGAAAATTCCCATGGAAAATTTCAGGAAGTTTAACCAGAAATTTCCACCAATTTGCAACTGCTACATGGCTGTGAGCCATCAAACACGTGGATTGTGTGAGGTTACAACAATTCTACACTTTCATTCAGCAGACGCTTTTTTCCAAAGCGACGTACAAAACAAGCAAGAATTTAAACAAGACGGAGAAACCCACAAAGAAATGCTTCAGGTTAGTTGGGTCACAGGTGCTCTGCCATCAAGTGCCCACAGAACAACCCCCCCAGTTCTATGTAAACAGTAGCCACAACTAGAATTCTACAGAGTAGGTGGAATAAGGTGGCTGAAAACTGCTGCTTCTCTGTGAAATCCCACTCACCCCAGGCACAAAGGTGAAGACGTTGTACTTCTGGTTTTTGATGGTATTTTTGGGGAACTTCTCTTCACATTTTTCGGGACAGCCGAGCCACACCGTCCTGGCCTTCAGCTCTTTCTTTCTGTGACACATGTGGTACAGGCAGTCACAGCAGCTGCGAGGGAGAGACAGAAAAACACACACGTATAATTTACCTGCTGCCAAACGTCCAGGGTCCCAGCAATCGATCAACATCATCTTTAACCCACAAAACTGATGAAATGAAGTGGAAACTTAACAGATCGTGTATTTATTCAGTCAGAGACGAGCCCTATGTTTCCCCATGTGGCTTTGTTGTAGGTGTTTTTATAGGTTCATGCCTTTTTAAAGTCGTAATTAAATCTATTTCAACCTAATTCAATAATGAACAATTCCAAATGATGCCAACAAAGTAAAAATTTCAGGGTTCTTTTCACTTTGCTCAGAGGTTTGTACTTTTTCAATTGTCTCATAATTGTTGTAAATATTTCCGGTTTTCTTTGATTTTGCTGATGCTTTGTTCTGTTTTTGTCTCACCCTGTAGCTCTTACGGTGATTCGATGTCAGATGAGACAGGATTATAAAGAGACGATGTCTCGTTGGAAAATTCCCATGGAAATTTTTAGGAAGCTTTCCTGAAATTTACCAGAAATTTTGTTGCACCTTTAAGAGCAGGGTCTCTGTGGGTTTCAACAAGTTAAATTTAAGACTCCTCAGACTTTTTTAAGACCATAATAAATACAGTTTGAGACCCATTTTATATCCATACTTACAAAACAGTACAAAAGACCTGAAGGAAAATCAGAGCAGCTTAAAATTACTTGCAAATTACCTGATTTATTCACAGCTCTTTCACAGTGGAATGAAAAATGCTAAACCTAACCAAAAACTTCAGATGTCTCTGGATTGTGAACCAACGTTTGTTTGGAACTCAGAAAAAAAAAACTTTCAGTTGGACTATTGGTTACATGCAGTAGGTGATTTCAGGGGGGGGGGGGGTGCCCCAGCAAAATGAGTCCCCTTTGTTAGCCTGCCATCCACCCTCTGTCACGGCAGAGCAGGGATGCTAGCTGATAGTGTTCTGGCTGACTCATTGATCCTTTACAGGGTTTCCTGTTCGTGTATCAAACCGCAGCAGATCGTCACTCTTTAATTAGCCCGAACTGCAATCAGGGGATCCACCGCCTGCTGAGGCTGCTCAAAGTGCAATGGCCTACTGGTGACATGTTTAACTCTGCTGTTTAAACAGTAAAAAGTGAGACTGAAGTTTCTGTTTAAAATGATTGGAACATTAACACATTTTTAAGACCTTTAAAGTTTGCATTTCAGACATTTTATGACATTTTATGAGAATTTTGGAAATTTTAAGGCCTTGAATTCAAGAAGCTGCTTTCTAGATGTTTTAAGACTTTTTCAGACCCAGCAGAGACCCCTGATCACACACCTGTGAAGGTAAGCTTATGCAGACGATGCTTCTATGGGTCAGATTAAGAAACTCATCTGTCCTTGTTTCCAGTTTCATTCAGCCTCACCTGGACTCTAACTTTACTGTCAACTGATGCTTTTTAATTCTGACGTTTAAAAAGTTCTGAGAAGAGACGGACGGCAGATTATGGTTCACTTTTTAAAAAGTGTTTGACTTTCCATCAACCTGCTAATGACTACATTGGTGCTTATCAACCATATCTGATATCAAATGCAAACAGAGGTGTAGTGTGGTGTGTGTGTGTGTGTGTGTGTGTGTGTGTGTGTGTGTGTGTGTGTGTGTGTGTGTGTGTGTGTGTGTGAATTACAATGGGAGCAGCTTGATGTGAGCCTGAGCTGAACTGGCACCTCTAGGGGAACGAGTGGAGAGCGTCGGTGTATACCGTCATGCTGATCGACTTGGCTTTTCCACTTTTTAAGCAAGTTGGCAAAACATGAAACTAAATAAATCAACTTTGGTAAAAAGTCTTGTTTGTGTTGGCCTCCATTGTTCTCGGTCCCTGTGCACTCCCAGTCCACTTTCATAAGGGCGATTATTTAAGCAAATGAATGCTATCCAAATAATATGCCATTTGAACAGTCAGGGCTTATTCAGTGTGAATTATTTGTGTTTTATAATCCCACACTAAGCACACATAAAATTACTGGAAAGCATCAAACTGGTCAGCTGTGAAAAATCCGATTTGTTCATTAGTGGGGGGCGGGGTGGGGGGGATCAATATGTTAACGGGAGACGCACCACTAAAAACAAAACAGTGAAAGTATATCATGAATGAATCAATAAATAAAAAAAATAAATGTTTCTTTGAGGGAGCCGGCATGCTCCACAAACATTTGTTAATAATGTTAAACTCTACCGTTCATGCATGCACAAACACTCGTCTTGTAGCCGGAAAGCTGCTTCTTTAGGGGAAAAAAACAACAACAAAAAACGGTCAAATTAATCATTAGCTGGATAAACCGCGACGTGCTGTTTGACCGAGAAAATCTTTTTGGGCTGATGGTGCGCATCGAGGAACTCGACCAAAAAACACGGCCTTATCCTCTCTTTGCACTTCATGCACAGCTACCGGTGCGTTTAAAATCCAAACTGATCATCATGGGCACATTCAGTGACATTATGCACATTTACAGAATGACACCACACAGACAACTTTCAGAGCAGGTAAAAAGGTGCGACAGGGAACGCAGTAAACGGAAACGACCGACAGAAAACAAGCTGAGGGTTTGAAAGATGAGACGGTGTTTTATTCTGATACGATTCCTGAACACAGTCATTGTTGGACTTTGGATGATTAAATTTGGGCAGAAAACTGGACGTCTTTGGCTCTTTGATTTTACACATCTGTTAAAAGACGGCTCCATGTTACACATTCAAGACTAAACGTGTAGGAAGAGAGAACAAAGGGTCAAAGTCTTTATTTATATGTCTGAGCAGTGAAAAGTGAGGTCTTATTCCATTAACCAGTTAAAAACAAAAGTTTGACTAATAAGAATGTGTCGGTGTAACAGACCTGCCACAGAGGACTTTCCACCCCCCACACAGGAACCAGCCCAGGCCTCTCTGTCTCTGCAGGACCCGGGCCCGAGGCAGGGTCTGGTAGTCGCTCTCATCATTTTCGAAGCCCTCCTCCGACATCATCAGAGGCATCTCGTCCAGGTTCGAGGGCTCATCTTCTATCGAGTATCTGTGAAGACACGGGCACTATGAGGACACGGGCACTCTGAGGACACGGCCGCTCTGAGGACACGGGCACTCTGAGGACACGGGCACTCTGAGGACACGGGCACTCTGAGGACACGGGCACTCTGAGGACACGGGCACTATGAGGACACGGGCACTCTGAGGACACGGGCACTCTGAGGACACGGGCACTCTGAGGACACGGGCACTATGAGGACACGGGCACTATGAGGACACGGGCACTATGAGGACACGGGCACTCTGAGGACACGGGCACTATGAGGACACGGGCACTCTGAGGACACGGGCACTATGAGGACACGGGCACTCTGAGGACACGGGCACTCTGAGGACACGGGCACTCTGAGGACACGGGCACTCTGAGGACACGGGCACTATGAGGACACGGGCACTATGAGGACACGGGCACTCTGAGGACACGGGCACTCTGAGGACACGGGCACTATGAGGACACGGGCACTCTGAGGACACGGGCACTCTGAGGACACGGGCACTATGAGGACACGGGCACTCTGAGGACACGGGCACTCTGAGGACACGGGCACTATGAGGACACGGGCACTATGAGGACACGGGCACTATGAAGACACGGGCACTCTGAGGACACGGGCACTCTGAGGACACGGGCGCTATGAGGACACGGGCGCTCTGAGGACACGGGCGCTCTGAGGACACGGGCGCTATGAGGACACGGGCACTATGAGGACACGGGCACTCTGAGGACACGGGCACTATGAGGACACGGGCACTATGAGGACACGGGCACTCTGAGGACACGGGCACTATGAGGACACGGGCACTCTGAGGACACGGGCACTATGAGGACACGGGCACTATGAGGACACGGGCACTCTGAGGACACGGGCACTCTGAGGACACGGGCACTATGAGGACACGGGCGCTCTGAGGACACGGGCACTATGAGGACACGGGCACTATGAGGACACGGGCACTCTGAGGACACGGGCACTCTGAGGACACGGGCACTCTGAGGACACGGGCACTCTGAGGACACGGGCACTCTGGTATCATGAATCCAAAACATAAGAGGGGGCTTTGGGGTGAAGTTTTATGAACCATTATGAGACGCTCCTCTTCCTCAGCTTGTGTGGCCAACTAAGATCGTCATGAAGCTGGTTTGTTGACAGTGTTTGAAGAGGATGCTCTTCACTGGATCAGATTTACAAAATCCAGCAAACAAATGAAGAAAAAGCAAATATTAAAAAAAGCCAGTTAGAGTAGTTGGCCCAGTTTGCCTTTCGCCCCCTTTCCTGATTATAAAGGAACAGAGGAAACACTCTGGAGAGGCACGTAATGTCTTATTCATGAGGCCACTCCAAAGAATCACAAAGTCTGCAGCCCAGGAAGCAAAAACCTACATGGGTCCTAAATACTGGCTAAACCTAGGCCAGGTCTGTATCGGAAAAAAGCAGGATAAAAAAAAGACAAAAATATCCTGAAATCGCTCCAAAAGGAGACACTGATCTACAGAGATGAGCAAACTAGACTTTCTAACATTGCAAAAAAAATAGCTGCAGGCAGTAAACCAATAAGCTAACAGGACAAGGGTCTTTAATCAATCTCCTAAAATATCTATTATAGAAGTAAAAATGAAAAATCCTTCACTGAAACTAAAAAGACATCAGACCTGCAGACACACTTTAATCACAGGTTTTTGGTATTTTACCTTTTTCATTTGAATGTTTTTATGTGTTTATCTTTTTTAACTGTTTTGTGAAGCATTTTGTAACCTGTATAGAAAAAGGCTGTTTAAATAAATTTATTATTATTATTATAAGAGACAGTGGAGGAAAATAAGGGTTAGTATCAAAAATCAGCTTGAACTTGTTGAACCAACATGTGAGCTGTTTGTTTAAACGTGTAGTTGTCATTTCTGTCAGTTTCAGAGTGTTTCATACAACATTTCTACCATTTTGAACCAATTAAAGAATCAGTCCCATTAAACTGTCAAACGCTGTAACCACAAGAACATTAAAGTATTTAATAATTTGCCTTCCTTTGTAGGGCTGGACAGTTTATTCATTTTAATTGTGATTTCAATTCTGGCTTCTCACGATTATAAATACGTTATAATTGAAGAAAAACTCAAACTTTTTTTTGTTGTTTTAAAAAAGTGTTTTGAAAAGACTTCAAAAGTTATATTTGGTTGTGTTTTTAGTGTATTTTGCATGATGCAAATTTTGCAAGTTTTACAGGGATTCATGTAGATTGGGAAATTTTTTATTTTCTTGCTTTTTTTTTCTTTTTTTTTTTAATATATTATGATTATTTTACCGGTTACTATTTTTTAATTCCCTTTCAAATGTGGTAAATCACTGAATAATGGTGTTTATTATTTTTGGCATTATCATCCAGCTTTACTTCCTAGACGTGCTGACAGAACACTGATGAAATCAGTTATTAGTTATGAAATATCATCTCAGAGAATTCTTTTGTTTTGGTTTCATATTCAATCGTAACACTTCTTTTGACTCCTGCAGCCACTCTGCCTGAGGATATGTGCCCTGTAGGAATCACCAGCACCTTTTTCTCTGCTGTTGTCCTTTTGTGTACCAAATCATTCAGACTTGCCAACAAGAAAACGTTAATAGCTGCAGTGTTCCTCGCTATGGAAGCGCCACGTCAGATTGCATAATAACTCAACTCTACCACGAATGGAGAACGTGGGCTGGTTTGTAAAAAGGTTAGCTGGCTTTCAGCGCAGGTATTGTTGCCAACAAATGTCTTCTGTTCCTGTGGGGAAGCTTTATTATCGTAGCTTTACCAGCTTCAGTCCCTCAGCTGTGTAGCTTACTCAACACTGTGACCCACACAGTGAGGTCAGGGCCCAATTACCTGTCACATGAATGACATTACTGAGAGCAAGAGGGAGGATTACAGTGGCTCTTTTCTGGTATATCTAAGCTCAGATTGACGGTTAAGACACAGCTAACAGCTATCAAGACAAGCTAACAAAAGGACATGTACCTTTGGCAGGTTAACGATTAAATGACAAGCATTTTGTTTCATTTCAAGAGTCAGTAACGAACCTACAACTAGCTCTGTAAGTACCTGTTCATGGGACTAGTTCACTTCCTTTCCATTCCTGAAAATGAAGCCTTTATAAGTTCATCCTCGTCCAGTCTGTAAAATGAACAAGCCTGTGAATGACGGCTACAACATGCAATAACACTTCATCACATGTGGGGAACTTAGTATGGATGAGCTGCTATCATGTGACTCTACATGAAATGACGGAACACAACAGAGCAGAGGAGAGAGATCTGACGCTACCGATGAGATCACAGAGTGTGTTGAATCGGGTTTGTAAAGAGATGTTAATAATTAGACGGATTCTAAAGGAAGACGGTGTTAGTAAACCAAACACCTGTGAAAAGAGCTATGAGCAAAGGAGCTGTCAGACTATGAGAGCTAGCCGCTAAGCAAGCTAACAGCTAGAATCCCTTTATAAGAGAAGCGGAGTTCAAGCAGCAAGCAAGGCAGCGGTGTGTAAATATTTCAGACAGGTGGCGGTTTCCTCAGTTCGTAAGCGGGAAAACAGCCAGACAAGCTCATCTCGTACCTTGAACGCCTGGCTGAGTCGTAATATGGGATCCTCTTCGAGTTCTTCCGCACCGGATTTAACGGGATGCTGTCAGCCATCTTGGCTGGGCAGTCCACATTCTGACGTCACTTTAAAAAAAAAGGTTTGGACATTTGTTGCATTCAGGTGCCGACTGAAATCTTGTAAATACGGAATTTTTCACTGAAAGGGTACCATAGCGCGGTGGTTTATTCTGACAACATTTACGCGGTATTTTCTATAACCGCTAACTCTTCGTAACTAAAACAAATTTAAACTCTTGTGAGACAGATTTCTGAAATGAAGTCGAATAAATACATGTCGGTACGCCAAAATACTGTCTGATTTGACACTTTCCACATGGCCGTGAAGGCAGCGCGGTCAACAGAAATCCATCACTGCTGAGTGTCGTTAGGTGAACCTGATGGCTGGTTTCTGACATTTTTTTTTCCCTTTGAGCATAAATGCGAATTTATTTAGAAATGTTTTGAAAAGTGTTGATTAACTAACATACAATAAGGCTCAGATAATAAAGTTCCACTTCTTGTGTGGTCAAAAACCTCGATAATTTACTACTGTATTAAATTAAGTAAAATACCAGTCTGCAGCAGTGATGTTAATTATGTAGGAGTATATATTTTAGAATCTTAATATTGCAATTTCTTTTAATAGTATTGTCAACTAGAATACAGTACTTTTGGATGTTTTTTGACAATAAATCTTTAAATGGTTGTGCATGCTGACAAAATTTCGAAAGATAAAAAAAAAAACACATCAACAATATGGTCATAAAAGAGGTCAAGTTTGCAATTACCTTTTTTAAACTTACATACTGTGAACTATTTCACTTTCTCTGCTTAAATTTTGCCCACTGGTTACCATTATTTTGAAAACATCTCTTCCAGGTTTTCCTTTTACTTAAGTTTTCCTTGCAGAATTTTTAACTCGTAAGCAGCAAAGAATTTTGTTCAGTGACATCAAGACAATAAGGCTTTTATACAGAAAGTTTATGAATTCAAACATACATAGGGTTTGTTCTTAATTTTATTCGGTCCAACTCGTTTTTAAGAAGACAATCTCTCAACATGACATTGACAACACTGCAACCCCTACTTGTGGGTGTTTATGAGCATATTTTGTGCTTTGCACCAGCAGTGTTGGGCAGCTGTCCAACAGAGATAGTGGACTCTTTGCATTATTGATTTGAACATGTGTTCCTGTCCTCAGAGCAACCATACGTCAAAGCACCGCAGGAATCTTCAGGTACAAGTTAAACATTTTATGTATAGAAAAAAAAAACATTCACAAATGATGGCAAAGTAAAATAGCAAAATGTGAATATCCTACTATTCTCTTCCACTTGATAAAATGTTCTTTAAGTCTATGTTTAATACATAAGAACAAACAAGGTATTATACAAATGCTTTAATGTCCATAACAGATTGCATAATTATCAAGTCACCATCCAGTTTCTTTTCAATTGATTCCAATTTCTTTGTTGTCGTCAATCAACATAGAAAAATGTCTATTATTTCCCAGGTCCATGCCTGTCTTGGTCCGACTGGCTATTTGACTTCCTGTGGTGCTCATGCGGTCCATGCCTGCAGTCAGAGGGTGAAGCTGAGAGATGCCTCTATTCTGAATCACTGAGATCTCGTTGTTCTTCGTGGCCAGGCTGTTGGCGATAGCCGTCGCGTAGCGGTTCCAAAATCCAGGGTCGACGTTCATTGCTCGAGCTGCCAGGTCCTTCTGAAACATTTCTCCAAACTTCACCGCCTCTCCACCGAGCAGGGCCATGGGGTTGTCCACTGACAGTCGCCGGCCTCTCCTGGCTGGTGCGTTGTTCCACATGTGAGTTCCCATATGAACCTGTAAATGGCAAGCGAGATGTTACGTTTGGATGCCTTTATTTCAGACTTTTCAACAGCAATCATCAAAAGTGTACATGATATCAGTTTTTCATCAAAAGTACAAGATATTTGCTGGTTGAACCTTGCAAAATGCAAAATTTTGTTTTTGCAAGTCTTAAGCAAGAGAAATTTGAAATAACTTTTTTTGGTGTTGGTTGGTCAAAATGAGTCACTTGAAAATGTAGGAAATGGCTTCAGGAATTTGCTTTTCTTTTCAGTGTTTTCTGGAATCTTACAGGTGACAGAAGCACTTCTTTTACTCAGAAATAAGCAGTGGGAGAATCACTAAATAAACAATCCCAATGAAAAAATAAAGGTATAAATAGCTCTTTGTTAAACATCCTAAAAAATAGTCCTCAGGGTTTCTAAGTGCCAAACTGACATGTCCTATTGTTTTCACTTTCTTGTATTGGCTCAAGGTTTTTCCATTTGTTTGTTTTCATGTAATAGATATGTTCTCCTAAAAATGTCCACATAACAAAGGAAGAATGATCTGTTTTCTTCTCTTTTTCTTTTAACAAGAAATAAAACTTTCTTGTTTTCAGTCAGGGATGTGTGAAGGCACAGATCACAGACTCTTTTTAATAAAGACAGAGGGTATAAATGCTTTCCACGTCAGCCTTCTTTCAATAAAATATTTAAACACAGTCCCATGAAGTGCAGTCTTGTCACTTAAAGAAGACAGCCAAGAAACTCTTTACCTTCAGATTGCCTTTAGTGGTGAAAGCTCTGCCACAGATGGAGCACACGAATGGTTTCTCTCCAGTGTGTGTCCGCTCGTGGATCTGTAGGGCACTGGCTGATGAAAAGTTCTTCCCACAGGCGTTGCAGTTGTGCTGCTTCGGTGTTCGCCGAGGGGGAATGGGGCTGTGCAGAGAGGTCATTCCCGGGCTGCTGACTGGAGCATAATTTGGAGGGATGTGGATGCTGAATAGTGGGTGCTGCCCATCGGATAGGATGTTTGGTTGACTGTGACCATTCAGCTCAGTTTTCATCAGGCCTGATGAGGGACTGGTCATCAAGTTAAGGATGCTTTGATCTGGAGCTAGAAAGAAAGTGCAGTCGATATTATTGAAATGTCCAAAGCAAACACAATCTAGGAACAAGACTTAAGAATCTCAAAAACTGTAAACGTACCCCTCTCTCTGCTCAGTTGGAACGACATGTTGTAAGAAGTCTCCTCCTTCACACTTGGCTTGCTCGCCTGTATTCCCCTCTGTTCTTGGGCCTCTGAAGCTCCCAATGCAGACGAAGGAGACTCAGGTTGCTCTCTCTTCACTGAGGCTCCCAAAGGCTCCTGGGATTCTGGCCTGTTTTTGTTCTCGGCAGGTGATGTGATCATTGTGCTTGATTGATCTGGAGATAATGATGCACGGGGTGAACAGAAGGATTCTGGGCTATTTGTGCCATAATTCTCCATCTTTTTCTCAGAGCTGCTGTCATTGAACCCATTTGTTAGGGATTTTATACCAAAGGAGTGGTTTAAAGTTACAGTAGAATCAATCATCCTCATTTGGTTCTCTAGAGCGGCTATACTTGAGATAACCGCAGAAGGCTTTGGAGGGGAATTGAAATCTGAGATCAAAGGTTTAAAAGGGTTCACACCTTGATCCATATTTTCTTCCCCTTCTACTTCTTCCTCATTTACATCCCCATCCTCCATTGAAATATCATCAATAAGTTCATTGCTATTACTGCTTAGACTGTCAAAGTTTTGTTCATCGACAGAGATTTTCTGGTCCAGCTCCTGCAGTCGATCCATCAAGGAAGAGTCTGAAATCTGCCCCACCATGTGCATGCGGATGTGCTGCTGAAGAACGACAGCGTTGGTAAACTTTTTCTGGCAAATAGGACACGAGTGTTGCACTTGAGCAGGTGGATTCTCTCTGTGAACACCAATGTGAGCCTTCAGGTTACCTTTGGTAGTGAAGGCCCTGCCACACACTTTACACTTGAAGGGTCTTTCCCCGGTGTGAATACGGTAGTGCATCTTCAGCGCGCTCTGGCAGCTGAGAACACGGTGACACAGGATGCACTGATTGGGGTCTGTGATCTTTTTGTCAATGTTCTCCACCAGTTGCTGAAGCTTTGAGGTTTCAGATGTTTGCATAGCGTCCAGGAGGCGACTGGCTGGGAGTTTTGTCTCATCTGCGGTGATGTGGACGGCTGGAGAGTTCGAGACAGGGGATGCTGAGGCAATGGGTTCTGGCGTGGTGGCCACAGATGGGATTGTAGTGCTGGTTGCTTCTGTTGCTGAGTTGGCTCTTTGTCTTAAGGAGCAGGTTTGGGGCAGATGGACTCCCTCTGATTTTAGTATATTGGATGCTTCTGTCTCACGGTTAGATTGTGGGGACTCTGAAACAGGAGAAAAATGAGCCTCACTGCCTCTGCGGTTAGGTGACAAAGATACACATTCAAAGGGAGCTGGCTGGAAGGGAGATTTAATGGATGGGGTTACACTTACAGGGTCACTTGAGCCTCCAATGCTTGTAACAGCGGAGGAAAGCGGATGACCTATAGAGGCTGGTAAAGTTGCTACCACAGGTTTGTTATCCAACCATGAGGAGCCAGGTTTTTCTGGAGGGATGGACATACCATAGGGAATCCCAGAACTTGTTGGCACGTTGTCAAGATATTCTGGCACTGGGTAGGGGTTCATCTGGACATGAGGATACTTTTCTTTGTGCCTCTGGAAGTGCACCTTCAAGTTCCCTTTTGTGGAGAAGCGATTGCCGCAGATGTTGCATTTGAAGGGCCGCTCTCCTGTATGGGAGCGCAGGTGGATCTGCAGAGCGCTGTCGCTGCCAAACACTTTGGCACAGAACCTGCATTTATGCTTAAAGAATGGCTCCTCTGGGCTGGGCTTCGTCTCGAACAAGGACACGTTTGGCATTTTCCCTTTCCTGTGCTTCATCAGGGCTGCAAGAGGGTCAAGTGCATTGGCTGTGGCAGCGATGCTAGCCAAGGGATTGGGGAAGATGACGCTGCTGGGGGGACTCTGAGGTAGAAATGGTAGGCTAGGAGACGAGCTGAGGAGGCTGCTCTGCCCCAGGGGGAGGGGGCTGGAGGAGCTAAGTGTCTGAGTACTGCTAATGCTGCTGGTGTGTGAGCCTGTGAAAGGAGGGAGTAATGCAGAGATGCTGCTGCTTGAGAGAGGTGGGGTTGAATTCTCTGAAGACGCTGAGGTACATGTTACATCTCTAAAGGAGGATTGTCCAGACACAGTTTGTGGTGGGAGACACTGTGACTTTTCAAGTCCAGAAGACATAGAAACAGCAGCCTGTCCATTGATGGAAGAGGGTATTGTACCTGACAAAGGCAGGATGGGAGGAGGGATGATGCCTTGTGAAGGGAAAGGGTTAGGTACCATAGACAGAGACCTGGACACTGGATTTAAAGCCGCCTGTGTCGGTTGCCTGTTCATGACAGCTACCTGGCTGCAGATCTGCTCAATAAGCTGCAGCTGGTGGACTTGTTGTTGCTGCAGAGCCAGCAGGTGCTCCAGGATTACAGGGATGGCTGCTGAAACTGCCTTCCCTCCAGTACCACAAATATTGATCCCCTGGGAGAACTGGGCCACAGCCACCCTTGTGCTGTGGAGGATTTCTAGAGTCACGTTTGTGCTTGGCATACTGTAGCTGCCAGCACCCGACATTTGTGGGGAAGTGGCCTCAGCTGTGTCTGGAGGCTGGGGGCTGGAGGTTGTGGTGTAGTCATCCTGTGGACGATGCTCAAGCTCCATGGCTTCCTGATCAGTCCCTTCCTCTAAATTGTCCAGACTGTCGTTGTCATTTATCAGTGTCTCTACCAGCTCAAAGCCAGCATCCACAGACTCTACTGCGGACGAGTCACTGGACACCACACTGGGAACTGGAGAGGGTCCAACAGGAGATACCTCAGAAACTGGTATCCCATCATTGTCCTTTACTATCAGCACCAGAGAGTCCTCAGTGCAGGTTTTCTGATGTTTACTCAGTTCAGTCCAGGTGAAGAACTCAGCACAGCATTTTTCACAGATATGCGTTTCTTCACTGCTGCCTCCATCCGTCTCTCCTCTTTCAGCTCCCTCTACGAAGCCTGAAATTTGAACAAAAAAAAGACAGATTTAGAATTCAAAATTGAACACTTTTTTTGTCCACATAGTTTATGTGAGGTGCCGTTTCTCAGTGAGGTTAAATCAAACACACAGCACAGAGTCAAGTCATCAACATGTTATGCAGACATTTCCCAGACCCTCTGAAATGTACAAAGATGAAACAAAGTCATTTTAAATTGTACGTTTTTAGAAGTTATCTATCAAAACAAAAGTGTAGTTATTTTTAGTTATTTTGTCGTCCTCATCTTTTTTACAACAGAAGAATATCACGGCTAGAGATGAAGACAAAAATAATCAAAGAGGGGGATTTTTTTTAACTTAATGATAATGAAAAAAATATTTTTTGAGAGAAACAAAAGTTGACTAAGTGGCAGTGTTACACTTCTACTTCAAAACTGTTTCCAGGTCAAAATGCTGCTTCATACACTACTTAGCATTTGCTCTCCCCTGCACATTGTGTCGGTTTGCTTGAAAATAACAAGTCAACAAATTTTCAAAACACATGGTGAGCATGCAGAAAAGCAGCCCCAACTGCTGTTAGGCTTCCAACTAGCACAAGACGCTAGCTCAGCTCAGCTAAGGCTGCTGGCCCTGATGTAGCAGCGCCTCATGCAGGTGATACAGACACCTGAATGTGAAGAACTGAGCACAACCTGTGTGTGTGTGTGTGTGTGTGTGTGTGTGTGTGTGTGACTGTGTGTGTGTGATCTGAGATCCTTTACACCTCAACAGTGTGTCTGACTCTGTAATGTTGTGTTTAAGTGTCAAAGTTATTCAAACATCACCCACTCAGGTGTGTGATACCTGGATAATCAGCATGTTTGACCCAATGCTTCATGCTACTACCAGCAAACTTTGAAGGAGTTTCCTTTGCAGCTTAAAATAAAAAGAACTGGAAAAATTAAGATCAGACATCTTTCATTTTTTCTCATCAACTGGA
Source organism: Labroides dimidiatus (assembly GCA_030710495.1). Taxonomy (NCBI): domain Eukaryota; kingdom Metazoa; phylum Chordata; class Actinopteri; order Labriformes; family Labridae; genus Labroides; species Labroides dimidiatus. The sequence goes on from CM061155.1 coordinate 31,821,099, forward strand.
AAAACTAAGTAAAGAAATAGAATCAAGGTCTTATTGGACTCATCTGTTAAAAACAGTGATGAACAGAGAACGATGACGTGCAGGAGCAGTTTGAAGCACCTGGAAGCTGTTTAATGTCAACGTGTGACGTCACCGCTCACCAACCTCTGACTGCAGTCTCTAAATTGTATTTCAGTGTTTTGTTTATTTTTTTCATTCAAGAATTTTGTTGTTTTTCTCAACTTTTTGTCTTTAACTTTCTTTCTCAATTTGAACTACTTATGTTTCCATGTTTTACAACATCAAACAGGGATGTTTTTATTGTTGCTTCCTGAATGGAAATAGAAAAGTTGAAAATAACATTTTTTAATTGTAAAACGATTCCTTGTGATCTATCTTTTTAGGATATGTTAAATGCATTTTCATGATTATTTTACCTGTTTTTGCTCATATCATTCTGAAAGTATTATCATGTTTCAACAAGAACAAGATACCTTTGGTTTAAAGCGTTCCATTGTGTATAAATCTTTAAATTAAACATTTATTCAATATAGCAGCCTTCACCGATGACGTACTGTTGTTTTATTAAGACAGAAGGATGCTCTGCTTCAGGTTCATACTTCTTTGACATGTTTCACTTCATTTCATGATTCAAACACATCACATTCCACATCCAACACATTCCAACTCGTAAATTTCTGTCACGTTTGGTGAAAATGGGTTGATCTTTTAGTTTCCTTTCGTCCTCTTTCAGCACGAGACTTTGTGTGTCACAGAATCTGTGAAAAGACTTCACACATTAGAACCAGCGTTGCATCTGTTCAGGCTTTGCTCCATTAGGAAACAGCCAGGAACACCAGATGGAAAGATCTGGGAGATCAATAGTAAATTATTGTTTCAAACGCTCCGGCGAAAGACTAAAAGTCAGAAATAGTTCAGTTATCAAATAATATTTACGAGGAAAAACTGAGTTTTTGTAAGTGCAGTCAAAAACTTTAGTTTTTGTAAAACTGTGACGAGAATTTCAACAAATAAAACGCATAAGGGTGAGTGTGTGTGTGTGTGTGTGTGTGTGTGTGTGAGTGTGAGTGTGTGTGTGTGAGTGTGTGTGTGCGTGCGACCTTCATATGTGCTGCACCTTTGTTCCTTAACAGTAACCATGGACGTTGTGTGTGTGTGTGTGTGTGTGTGTGTGTGTGTGTGTGTGTGTGTGTGTGTGTGAATATGTTTTGTGTGTATTCATACATCAAAATGACACAATCATAAAAACACTGAACACAGACTCAGACGCCCTCTGTGTGTACTTTTCTGCATGTAACACACACTCAGCATAATCTCAGTGTTTGTTTTCAACAACTTTTAAGGTGGTGTGAAAAAAACCCACTTGCTCTAAATAACCTTAAATCTGTGAAAATAAAAGCTGAATTTTACTTTTTACAGTTTAGAAAACTGAAGTGTATCCACAGACGAGTGATTTAAATCTATTTGAAAGTCAAACTGGTCAGTAAATAATCAGTCGCTGGCTCGCACGGTGGGTGGTCTGAGGATCACCCGGGCGATCCAGCAAACACAGGCGCAAAAAAAAAAACAAACAAAAAAAAAAAAAACTTTCAGTATTGTAGCTCAGGAGTTTGTCTGCACTTTGTATCATGTACCTCCAGGAAAAACAGAGAAAAGATCACTTTGGATTTGAAGCTGTGGATTTATTTCCAAATACAATAAAATTAACTTGAATTTATTTATAAAAGTCAGCCTCACTCAGTCCACGCCGTTAGGAGCAGAAAACAGATTTATGTCTGTTTTCTTTCTGTGTCGTTTGGCGATGAGTCCAGAAAAGAAAAACCAGACAAGCAAACAGACCCTCAAGCCGGGCGCTGATGCCTCTTTGACTCTGCGTGACCTCCGGGCTGCAGAGGTCTCGGGATCAGATGTACTAATTGTATTATGATCCGGACGTGGAGACAGGCTGAGCCCGACAAAGGTTAGGCTCAATCAAAGCCCTGCCCTGGGTGGTGAAGCCCCCCACCTGGCCGCAGGACGAGGGGAGGGCCTGTTCCTCCCTCCACACTCTCACATCCTCAAATCAAAACATTAACAGAAAAACAATAAAGACACAAACTGTTAAATGAAAAATAGGACAACAAAACCCAGGTGACTGAATCAGTGTGTGAGGGACCGGCCTTTGATTTCTATGAAGGACGTCATCATAAAGAATACATAAACCAATTATAATTTCACATGTGATTAATCAAGTTTAAATCTGACTTTTAAGCCCACCAAGAGTTCGGAGACTTTACCTTTTTATTAATCAGAAACTTTACAAACAAAGAAACAGCATGTAGGCCAAAACCCGTCTGGAATTACTTCAAATACAAATCGAATGTTTAATTTTAAAATCTCACATTGAGATTTAAAAAATGTTGCCCGAATGAGTTTTTACTCTGCTGCAAATTTAAAATCTTGAACTGACTTTGCTGTAAATAAACGGAAAGAGAATTAAATTCCATCCAGCATAATGCTTGAGCTCACTTCATGTGCTGACCTTGTGTTGTTGAAGATGCATCATTTCAGTTTTACAGTTTTACTCACACTTTTAACTTTGATTTGTTTTGTTTTTCTTTTTAAACTATTTTGTAAGTAAAGAGGTCAATGAGAGTGAAATCCAGGAGCTCCATAAAGGCAGCTGTGATCGTTTGGCCGCATTTTCATTTCTGCTCATTTTCTCCTGATTTATTTATTTATTTTTCAATAAAAATTCTAAATTTCAGAGTTTTTTTTTTTTTTACTCGAATCAAGACAGAACCACGAAAACAACCTGCAGAGATCGAGATCCCTCACAAAATCGGTTTGATGACAGAAATCTGCCCAGCAGTTGACAGCAGGCCTTGTCTGTATCCAACACACCATCAACTTTAAATTTAAATTGATACGAATTAAAAATCCAAACTGTTTTAAATGTTTCCACTCACGAGATTTTCTATCTCAAAAGTCCCGAATTAGATTATTCTAATGAAACTTTAAAACCGAATTAATTCTTGCACAAAAAACACTTTGAAATATTTTTAGATCCTGTGTAAAAACAGTTTGATTGACTTCAAAACTTCAGACTGAGTTGTGTTAAGATGTTGCAGAAAATATGATTTTAATCTCACAGGAAAATGAAACGGTCCTCTTCGCGTATAAAGCTTAATGGCTTTTTGAAAATTCAGGACTTTTTCCAGCGTATTTAATCTTTGCAATAAAAACCTTGATTAAAAATGTACCTCGTGACAGTTTTTGTCCAGTCGGTGTTTGTCAACAGCAGCTGAAGTAAACCCAGTAAAAGACGCTCAAAGCCTGCAGGACCACCTACCGTTCGTGCAGAGGAGTCCGCTCCGTGTCGCCTCCTCCTCTGACTTGAGATGCTTGGGTTTGGCTTGTTTGCGCCGGGACATGTTGCTCTCTGTGTGGGACTCACCGCTGCCTTCCGCCGACTCATCTACGAGCCGCGACTGGGACCCTTCAGAGGCAGCGGGCTCCGTGAAATAAGCGAACTGGGGCTGCTGTCGATGCCCGCGTGCAGATTGCGCATGTCAGTCCGATTGTGATGGAGGAAGGAGAATGCTTTTACGACTCTTACTGCCCTTCGCTGGGTGATTGGCTGAGGTCCAGCAAGCTCACGCTAGATATGGAAATGAGGGATGGGGTTTAGTAATAATTAGTTCACTTCCTGTCCGGTGCGCGGCGACTTTTACGCACAACTCCGAGCAGCTCCAACATGGTTTGGTCCGAAAAGAAGTCCTCTGTGTGGAGTCTCAGGGGAAAACTTTCTCATCACACGCTGCATCTCGGTAAAGATGTGTTGGGGATAAGATTCTGGCCCCTTTCTGAGCTTTTGGCTGAGTTTTAGTCCGAGAAAGACGCTTCAGTTTGAGCGGACTTCTGAGGATGGATGCCCCGCTTGAATCTGTCGCCTCACACAGCAGGAGCGGTTATCCTTCTGCTGCAGGAGAAGCTGAAAGTCGAGTCTCCTGAAACTGCATGAAGACCAGAATCCGCGTGTAGCAAGATCGTTTCCTTGCGTAAAAATGTGGAAACCATCTCAGACGTACGTAGGTGCGTCAAAACAAACTTCGTGCGTAAAAATCTGGCTCCGCTCACAGAGAGATAGGTCCGATCTCAGACTTCTGGGTGTCGGAAGTGAGACTCCCTGGCTGGTCCGAAGCACCGGCGCTCTCCTTGTTGCCTCCTCCTCCGGCCCATCATTAGATGCCTCTTCAGCCGGCTGCGATAGGCCACTGCCAGGATACCACAGGAGGTGTTGGAGCGCTTGCTTCATTTGTTACGACCTCCCACAATTTGGCGCCATTGTAGACCCAAAATGTCTGTGTTTGGAGAGAAATCCTACTTTTGAGTGCAGTGGATCGCGGAGCTGTGGAGGGTAATCATTGGTAGATTAGCAGAAAATAAGCAAAGACCTTCAGTTTGAAGTTTTTGATCAGCTTTTTTTTTTTTTTTTTTTTTGTTTGGGAGAAAGTCACAAATCTCAGCTCTCGTTTTTCCCTCCAGCTGTCATCCAAAGCTCCTAATGCCAGATATTTAGTGTTGGGTGTTAAATTAAGGGTTCTGATGTTATTGTTTGACCCACCTTTTCCCTCACGCTGCAGCTATTTGAAAGCAGAGAGAAGAATGAGGCATACTTCACCAGCGCTGTAATCCCTCCTTCACCAGCCTTTGTCCCAAAACTTCTAATTATGTGGTATTAAAAGATGCAGCTGGGGGAGGACAGAATCAGCTGTTGATAATTGCAAGTACTACACAACAGCCTGGTATTGATCGGCATGTCTCCTATTCCCCTGCTATGGAGAGATAAGGAGGCCCCGCTCCCGCTGGAATATAATTTCTTCTGACCTATCAGGTTGCTACAGACTTATGATGAATAGCCAGAGTGGCCTTATCTGGAAACCCGACCCTCCTTGATTCGTTATTGATTCTTTTTAACCAGCGTTCGGCACACAGAATCAAACCAGCAGCCACTTGACCGTGATCGCTTCCAGATTCTAACTTGGCCTACACCGATGCAGACTGCTCTCCAGACTGAAGCACCACTTCCATCTGATGATTGTGTACATCTGTTACAGGGAGGGCGTATTAGTGTGTTCTGTTTATTTGGATGAGTGATGGAGTTTTGTCCATTAGTGTCAGTTTAAAGTTACATAAATCATACAGATAACGCTGCCTACAGTAAATAAACTTACCGAACCATATCTGAACCAACTTAGTGATACAGAAAACAAAGAATTCTCTCACAAAAAGTTTCTCTTTGTATCGAAAACAGTTCGAAAGCTCATTTTGATGAAGAAAGGTCCAAGCTCAGGGGCCAGAACTAAGATAACTTTTTAATGTAAATTTGTTTTTGGATTTTTTTTGTTTTGTTTTGTTTTTGCTTTCCACTGCTAAGTTGGAAAAAGTAACGATGGTGCTAATCATCTCTGGATCATCTTGTTTTCACTGTTTTCCAGTGTTTTTTTGGTCCGATCTGGCAGCCAAATTGATCTGAGGAGAGGTTTGTAACTTTTGAAACGTTCAGTCTCAACATTTTCAGACAAAATGTGTAAATATTACCAGCTTGAGTGTAATAGTCACCTTCTTGGGACCATGAATTTAGTTTTAAACTTTTAGACAAGTGTATCTCTACAGGATATGAAATAAGAAATTAAAGAAAGGTAGAAGCCTGGAAAAGACAAAAAACAAACAAACAAAAAAACAAACAAACAAAAAATAAATAAAAATTGGAGTACTTCTAGGTCATTGGTATTCACACTCCATACATGGTCCCCTGATGATATATTACCAATGACCAACATTTGACATTTGTTCAAAATCTTGGAGCCATTTAATGGAATTTGTTGAGTTGTATTACTAAAAGAAATAATAATCTACTTTTGGTTTACTTGAAAATTCACCATTTCCAGAGCTATAGGTATGTATCCTCTGGGGACCAGGAAAATCTGATTCACATTTTGATTTTTATCTAAAATGTAACAGGATATTATACTGAAAGTTATAACTGTCAATCATTTGGGGATCGATTCTGAAATTCAGGGGTCTGAAGAATTATTGTTTTTTTTAATCCTCTTGGGACCAGGAATATCTGACGTATACATAAAGATAAAGTTGGAGATATATTTTACAGAACATGCACCCTGCACTCTACTTTAGCTTCTTCTACCTTGAAAAAACAGTTATTTGCAAAATCACATAAAGACCATTTGTCAGGTGAACACACAGAGGGTTTATATTCATACTGAAGACGCAGACGGATGATGTCATTTTTCTGACAGTCTCAACGCGTCACTTTTTATTTTGGCAGCCTTGCATGGTGCCAACTCCTTCTAAACCTTTTTTGTTTTCTGAAGGCTTTGAGCCAACTCAGCGTTCCTACAGGACACAATCAGAATCAGAAACACTTTATTTATCCCTGAGGGGAATTAAACTTTTAGTTTACAGCTACTCTCATTCAAAAAGTGCTAAAATAAAGGAAAGAACAAAGTATAAGCTTCATATGAAAATTAAAATATACGCATTAAACAGTACGTTCTGCTAAGAAACATATGATATATAAATAACCAGATAAGGTATGAGTTATTGCACAGAGGACATAAATTATTGTACATTATTTCCTTGAACCAAAATGAGTCCAGAGTAAACCATGAGACACTCAGAGTGAGGAGTTTATAATAATAATAATAATAATAATAATAATAATAATAATAACAATAATAATAATAATAACAATAGTTTACCCCTAAATGAGATAATAGTTTAATCAGATTCTCCGCAGCCTGTCTTTTCTATCTCCTAATGCAAAAGTATCAAAGCTGAACTCTACCTCATACTGCTTATGATCACTGATCAATGGCGCCTCTGCTGTTAGGATAAACTGTACGTTACTGACTTAGCAACAAACTAAATGAGGTAAAGAAACTCAAATTTCCATCATCCAAAGCGTCACAGACTGCAGCCTCAGACGTATTTATGACCCTGCAGAGCCTCTGCTTCATCTGATTTACTTTTCACAGCATCATAACAGTTTTTTCTTTTCATGTTGAAAATTTCTCTGCTTCAGGCGCTTCAGGGTGGCCTCACACCTTCTCTTACCCTCTCCACAGAATAGATCTAAAAGAATTACACTCACTCAGGCTTTGTTTCCACATATAATCACACAAAAGGATTTCTCTTGAAAATGATCATAAATCACAGGCCGGATCAATATGCCTGGCCCCGGCTGCACGAGCCTGATAACACAATCAATACGGGGTATTTGGATTTTAATTAATACATGACAGCACCCAGGACCTGAAACAGTGAAATATGACCTCGGTCCCTTTTGAAATACGTCCCGCAGAACATCACACGCCACAGCTCATCAGCTGTCGATGTGATCTACCTGACCAGCTGAAGTCATGACGACAGGGAGAGCTGAGAGACAGAGAGGAGGAGGGGGAGGAGGGGGAGGAGGAGGAGGAGGGGGAGGGGGAGGAGGGGGGGAGGAGGGGGGAGGGAAACGAGAGCTCACATGGATTTGTACAGGGATCAGGATGAACCAGGGCGAGAATCACTCGAGCATCTTTTTAAGGCAGTAAGATAAGCTGATTGGAGCTAATGCTAACATTAGCAAGTTGACAACCAAAGTTATTGGTAGTCACCTTCTTTAGACCATGAATTTGGTTAAAAACTTTGAGACAATTGTATCTCGACAGGATATGTAATAAAAATTTCTTGGATATTTCAGTACAAAATGTAAAAATTTCAGGATCTAAAAGCTCTTGTTGTTCATCCTCTGGTGACCAGGAATATCTGTGGACCTTTTGCAGCTGTTTATCTAAAATTTATGCAGATATTTTTCCATCAGTCATAACTATGAACCTACTTGTGGCTCTATTCTGAATATTCAGTGGGTCAGTAGAGTTATTGGTATCAATCCTATGGGGACCATGAAAATCTTTTAGAAATGTCCAGAGTTAGCTGGTTAGCTGAGATTTCTACTCCAGGTTCTTTTCAAAAATTCAGGTGGTCAGCAGAGTTGTTGACAGTCATCCTCAGGATCAGGATTTACTGACCCGACCCGTAGCAAACTGTACTGATCCATACTGGAACGCTCGGTGGAAATGGGGCTCAAAAGCTCTCTAAATATTTTAGTAAAAAATACAAAAAGTTGGAGATCAATAAAGCAGAAGGCCCTCATCCTCTGGGATCATGAAATGTGAGGGGTTATGATCTGAACTCCAGTGACGGACTGACCCACAGGAGCCCATCCATTCTCACGTCCATATCCCTGCAGAAACCAACAATCGGTAAAGCCCATTCGGCAGCTCAAGCAGTGGTGCAATATCCAAAACCTTCACTCAGCAGTTATTGCAGCTGAATGGAAGCAGGTCCTTCATCCCAAAACACAAAGCAAACGGGGAATAGACCAAAAAGAAATCAAAAGTGAACAAAGAGGGATTGAACGGAGAGCGCAGGGTGACAGACAGCAGTGAGACAGGGCTGTTAGGTTATGTAGACAGAGGCCCGAGCGGCTGGGAAATTTCTGATCGCTTTAATTCACTACACCCATCTTGGCTCTCTGCTTTTATCTAACACTGTGTTTCTGTATTGATTTTTTCTCTTTATCTTCCAGGCCGGATAAGAGGACAGAGAAGTGCGCGCGAGAGAGTGAATGGAGAACTTTCCTGAAGATTGCTGCTATTCTCCAGCTTATTGCCTCCTGTCCTTCATGGTTTCACATGACGTCCCCGGTGTCAGGGTTGCCTTCAGGCTGGAAATGAGGGAGCTGATGATACGAGTGGACTGAGATCAAAAAAAAAAAAAAAAAAAAAAAAAAAAGGAGATTAGTAAAGGTAGAAAGAAACAAACATGAAATAAATACATCTCTTAAAGTTTGCTGCTGTCTCATGAGAGGAAGAATCTGTCCTGCAGGAGACTCGCAGGAGTGCAGATTAAAACACCTCCTTCTCTGCTGCTTGTTTATTCTTTTAACACATAAAAGCTTTTTAATGATGTGTCTGGGACTTTGTTGACGTCTAAGTTTACATGACAACAAGCTAACGGCAAAAAGAAGCAGCAAATTTGAGGAAAAATGGGGGGAAATGATTCCCCCTCACAAACTTGCGTGCCAGTGAAAACAATGGGTCCAATAAAACAGGAGTTAATTACAACCTGTGAACGAATAACATGTAAGACTGGAGGAGGAAAACAGACACTCATATAATGTGGAAGTCTCCTGTTTTAAGAAGATCATTTACTCTTTCAAACAAAATCAAATTTTAAAACTTTGAAAGCTCCTGAAAACAAAGAGGAGGCCCTCATGGATGAAGCAGCAGCAGCTCCTCCTCCTCCTCCTCCTCCTCCACCTCCTCCCAGAAACAATTAGGCAGCAGAATTGTTCTGAATAAGAAAGGACGCTTTCAGGACCAAGTGAGAGTGAGGAGTCTTTTTATTTCAGATGTAGATAACAAAGGCAGACTTCTCTACAGGTCGCCTGTTGTTTCACTTTAGCATTAACAGAAACCCAGAACTGATGACAAATGATCTGGTTGTCAGTCAAGCAGAGTCTGATTGATTTTTTTTTTTAAGGGGAATTTAACTCTTATAACACATTTTTCCCCATAGAATCTTCTATCAGTTGAGTTTTTCATAAAACTTGGGGCAAAACTTTTTTTTTTCTGAATATTTGATTTAGCATAGTTGCTAACACTTGTGAAGAGCAGAGAATATAAAAAAGAGCTTCTTTTTTTTTACCCCAAAAACCTGATCTAAAGAGTTCAGGGAAAGCATGACTGTCTCATAAGTATGATGGAAAATTAGGAAGACAAAAAAAAATAAAAATCAATGACCCAAAATGTAACAACTGGTCAATAATTGAACAGATGCTGAGCCCAGAACGTAATAACATGTTTTTTTTTAAATTACATTTCAGGCTCAGCACTGTTCTTAAAATATCAACTAGTTACTGTATTTTGGGTTTCACTGCACGTTGTTGTTACGTTTCGGCTCTTCCCTCTCAGTTAGATAAATTCATCATTAAACGTACGAACTGAAGCGACTCCAGACTGTAACGATCTGAATGTGGCACAAACACGTACTAAAACAGTGAGAGGAGTCCTGCAGGCATCGGGACACGTCAGAGCAACACGTGTGAGGATCTTTTAAGCCTCCTGGTCTTGCATGTCTCTCAGCAGGAGACATGCAGGGGACAGAATAATGATCAGGAAGGTCATCTTGAAGCCCACCAGGAGAAACGCAGAGTCCTCGTAACTTTGAGCAAAAAGGCCTTTAACTGCGTCCGACACAGCTGCCACATCAGCAGAGCAAAGAGCGAGAAAGAGAAGACAGAGAAGCCACACATGAGTATTCATCCTAAAGAAACTCCTTACACATGAATGATGAGGTTAAGCTTACTCTGTGTGAAGTTTCAGATCCATGTGAAATGTGAGGTTAAAGCTCACAAAGATCCCGAATAAAGGTGTCGTTGTCCCCAGCCCAGTAAAAGAGTTAAAGGCCTGTCGCTGTCTGCACACAATGAAAGGAGGCGAGAAAAAACAGAAACTAAAAAAGAGGCCAGACTGATTTTTATGTGAATGTTGACTAAGAATGGTCTCCATCTGTGTAAACCCACTCAAACAGTGACTTCCTGTGAGTAACAGTCTGAAGCCTGGAGCGAATCACAGATATTTATCATGCAGGATGGCACACATTCCCAGGCTCTCGCTCCGACCGCTGCTGCTGCTGCTGCTGCTGCTGCTGCTGCTGCTGCTGCTGCTGCTGCTGCTGCTGCTGCTTTACCCGGCTGGCTGCGGCCTGCTGCTGAGAGAAAGAGACTGAGCAGTTATTGTAAGTAGGATTATTTTTATTTGAATAACCTACAGCTACGTAGGAGACAATGGAAAGACTGAAGATATTACGCAGGAGGAGTGGCTGAGCAAAGATTTGATTTCAAACACTGAAGTTCAAATATCAAACCGAGGGCAGACGGTTACTTGAGCTCCAAGTGCTGAACTTTGTGGCGACAGATGAAAAAGGACATAATCACACAATGCACATAACCTCAAATTGTTCATGGTATAGCATTAATTACACTGTAAAAAGGTTACTGTAAATTTTACAGTAATTCACTGAGATGTGTTTTCAGTATCACTGACCAACACGTCTTCACTGTTTACAGTAATAAACCAAAAAGACTTCAATCAACTTTTCTAAAAATATTCGGGAAATTTTGTCTCGGAATTTCTTTATTATCAACTTGTTTTAAAATTTTGCAGTAGACATGTTTGCATACAAGTCAGCTTATAACAAAACAAAATATTTAATATTTATACATGATTATGACCAGGCAAAGGCTGTTTGTATGAATTCTGGAAAATTCCCAGAATAAATTTCAGAAAATTTCAAGAATTTTGCGACCCTAATTAGAATAACAAAAAATTACTTCCAGTGAATTTCATTTATGCAGCATGCATGTGTTATGATGGTAACACGTAAAAACAAAATCTACTGAAATGAATTCAAAATAAGGAACGAGGTTAACCATTATATATATATATATATATATATATATATATATATATATATATATATATATATATATATATATATATATATATATATAAACCAATGCAAACAATATTTGACAATAAATCTTTGAGAAATCAAAATTATATATATATAAAAAAATCCCTTCTCATTTTGGCTGATCGAACGTCCAGCCTTAAGTTTGATGCACATGTTAATCTAGAAAGGAAAGTTTATCTTTTTACTCATTTCAAACATGAACATGTGAGATGGTCACTCACAGAGCTCAGTGTTGTGTGATTAACTCTAACCTAAACTTTAAACACAGAACTGAAGCATCAGACATCAGACCACAGCTCTCTGAAGGTTTCCTGCATGTTACAGTTTCCAGATAAATCCAGCAGATGTGAAGTCACAGATAAACACCTCTGCTTCAAAGTCACGGCAAATACCAAACCTATTCAGTCAGAATGAAGAGGCCAACCAGATCTCCTCACCTCATCACCAACCTCACCAACTCCAGTAAAGTTTGACCCACAGATCTGGAATTTCACACAGACAAAGTGGACCTGATATGAAAGGTTTGTGGTGATTTTCATGAGTGACATATTAAATATGGCCTCCAGAATGTTCCTCAAAGATGACTAAAAGGATCTTTTTTTTGGAGAAGTGTAGTATCGGCTTCATCACCATTAATTTTGGGCCTTTTCTCATGAACAAGAAGACAAGTTTTTATTTTGTCTACGCTTTTCTGTTTTGATGGATCAGTTGAGAATATGTTATCTGAAGTAACTTTCCTCTGTTAAGCCGTCACATGTTCTCTTTTACAGATCAGATGTTTCACTGCCCTCCTAACATACTTCTCTTGTATGTCAGTGGCAGTAAACGCACCCTGCCGAGCTTTCAGTCACCATCACGCTCAGCTGTCACGCGGCTCCCCACGTATTAATGATGCAATAAAAAGCCGTACAGGAGGAGCAGGTTACGGGTAATTGCAAAGTCATGCTCCATAAGGCTGGCTCGGTTTATTTGATTAACCTCCAGCGACAGGTCAGATGTTGGGAATATGTTTTTCACCCAAACGATCACGGGTCATTTATGACCTCCTGCTGATGGATAATCAATAACTGGATGCAAAGATGGATGGATGATGAAATCTGTCCACAGGGTCGTGTTTGTGTAAGGTCTGTTCCAACAGCCCAAAGAACACGCAAATATCATACAACTGCTGAGAGGGGCAGACAGTTTGTGACTGAGGTGGAAGGAAAGAAAGAAAGAAAGAAAGAAAGAAAGAAAGAAAGAAAGAAAGAAAGAAAGAAAGAAAGAAGAAATGAAAGAAAGAAAGAAAGAAAGAAAGAGAGAAAGAAGAAATGAAAGAAAGAAAGAAAGAAATGAAAGAAGAAATGAAACGAAGAAAGAAAGAAAGAAAGAAAGAAAGAAAGAAAGAAAGAAAGAAAGAAAGAAAGAAAGAAAGAAATATTAAGGGAAAATAAAAGAAGGAATAAAAATGAAAGAAAGGAAGATGAAAGAAAACGAGAGAAAAAGAGAACGTTCACAAGAAAGGAAAAAGAAAAAGGGAGACAGAAATAAAATGAAGGAATAATGAACTGAATAGAGAGAGAAGAAACAAAAAAGAAAAGAATGAAACGAGAAAGAGAAGGTTATAGAAAGAAAGACTGAAAACAAGAAAACAAACTGAGAAAGAAAGAAACAAAAAAAAAAACAATGAGAGAAAGAAATGAAATGGAAGAAGATAAAAAGAAAGAAAAGCAGGAGAAAATAAAAGAATGAGTAAAAAAGGAAAGATAGAGCATGTCAGACAGAGTAAAATGGAGAGAAAAAGAAAGAACAAAGAACGACAAACAGAGAGAAACAGATCCTTCCTAACTCCACTCAAAGCCTGAGAATATCTCTCTTTCTACCTGAATCATTTGTTCTCTCACAACCACAATAAAGCGAGCGCTACCACAAAATGGCAGCATGTGCGTCAAACAACCAGTTCAAAGAGAGTAGAAGAGGAGGAGGGGGAGGAGTCAGAGCGAGAGAGAGAGAGAGAGAGAGAGAGAGAGAGAGAGAGAGAGAGAGAGAGAAAACAAATGTCATGCAATGCTAACAGTAAAAAGAGTTGAATCTACTTTACAGCAGTTTAACATCCTGCACAGAGATTTACCAGCTGACTCCCTCACGTCCGGCCCGCTTCCTACTGCCTCTCTCGCTCTGCACTGCATTCTTCAACCACCACCGCTTTGAGCTTCACAAGGCTGTAAACAAATACTAGTTTGCATTTCCTGTAGTCTAGACACAAGCGAGGCAGAGCTGCAGAAAAGCTCGCTCTTTTTGTTCAGGAGAACAGAACTGTGAGAGCTGTAAACTGTGATGATGAAGCTTGAAAACATGTTGACAGTGAAGCTGATTCACTTCATGAAGTCAGTTAAAGCTCCTGTGAGGGGCTTTCTGCTGGTTATGAAGCAGGTTGAAAATGGCTGTAATATCCCTTTAAGAGCTACAGAAGTCGAATGAATCATCACTATGAAGACCAACAACGTCTGTGTTGTGATGGGGGGGGGGGGGGGGGGGGGGTCAGCATGAGGACCACACAGCTTTTTCTTACTCGAACACTGTGTGCGTTATATTTCAATGTAAAGAGTAAGCAGGATCACTGATTTTTTTTTTTTTGTTAGAAACACAACCTGAACTTTTACCGTCACAGAAGAGATGTAAGAGATATAATTTTGCCCACAGGGGGCGCCAGAAACAACACAAACAGGAAGTTCTGAGAGGAGCTTTAAAAGAAGAGCTACTACACTAACTTTATATATATATATATATATATATATATATATAGCGCAATGTTAAAACTACCTGTTTTTTGGTATCTGTTACTTTCCTTCATGACCAAAAGAGCAAATTTTTTGAATAGCTTTTAAAAAAATAAAAAAACTGCTTTTAAAAGTTCTCAACACGACTTGTTCAGAGACGGTTGGGGATTACACCAACAGACACGTATCTCAAGACTTGCAGTCAGTCCTAGTGTTTGTGATGAATTCAGACTGGGATGAAAAAAAAATCATCTCTAAATGTTCAAACAACATGTGAGCTGTTTGTTTAAATGTGTAGTTGTCATTTCTGTTGGTGTCAGAATGTTTTATGACTTCTACTATTTTCAACCAATTGAAAAATCAGTTCCATTAAACTGTCAAATGGTGAAACCATAAAAACTATGAAATAATTCACCTTCCTGATGAAATCAGTGATGAGTTATGAAATATCATCTCAAAGTGTATTTCAAATATTTAGTTTATAATCTTGATAACCTGGTTTCTGTTGTACTGAGTGAGTCAGTCTGTCGTAGTCTTCAGTGTTTTCTCTCTGTTTTTGGTTTAAAATCATTTTAGGTTTCATTTTTTTACAGTGTAGCAGACTGATTTGACTGACAGACATTTGAGACAGTTTTACCAACTGACCATGACTTTCACCCTCTTGTTATTCTTGTTGTTATGAACTGGCGCTATATAAATCACTATTGATTGATTGATTGATTGATTAATTGATTGATTGATTGACTGATGGAAATCCATGTGTTAAAAAGCAGAGACAATAGGAAGTTTTATTTATCAGCTCGTTGAACAGATGTTTAATTTTTTTGGAAATCTATTTGTGAAACATAAAAAAAAATAAGCTCATCAGGAGAAAGATTTATCTCCCACTATCTCAATCATTTGAAAGTATTTTTTTTTAAAAGATCACAATAACAAAAAATAAAAAATAAAAATGTCAAAGCAACTGAATTATTGATTTTTTTAATGCTCTCATCTTCTAAGAAAATCACTTTGATTTAAAGAGCCCTCAGCTTTGACTTTTAGGAATACAAAGCCTTGACATTTTTTTAAAAAATATGCATTTTGAATCACCTTTAAAGTTGAGTAATGGAAAAAACTTCCTGAATTAAGACACAGAGTCTGAAAGAGCTGGAAACTGTGAGTGTGGCCCTTTGAATTATTCATTCACACTCACTCACACGTCTGTTTACAAAGTGAAGCATGTGCTACACCTGACATCACTCTCACCTGAGTTCTTTTTTCTTTAATGAACTACACACAAACCTGTGGACCAGCTTCAGCTTCGTAACAATCATGAAGCCACTGAACGCCTCACACTCTGTCCTGATCCTGAGAGATCCGTCGCAGTGCTGCAGAAACAGTTGTGCGCTCTGCGGTGCAGCCAAACGAGAGTGAATCAAAGAGCCTTCAGAGAGATGATCATTGATTTAATCACATCATCAGCTGCAGCCTCTCCGGGGCCAAAGTATCTGATCCATAAACATTCAAACAGAATCACAGCGATGCCTGCGATCATCGCTAAACGGAGATCAGGAGGAGGCGTTCAGGACATCAGCTTCTATCACGCTCACGTGTGTTATGAGGCGTCTCAGGATCGATCAGGGATAACAACCGCATGTCCATCGACCGCATCACACATAACTTTATTGACAAGGGAATTACAGACATAATTGTTCCTGTTATCCAGCTCCAACATCACTGCTCTTCTGTGTGTGTGTGTGTGTGTGTGTGTGTGTGTGTGTGTGTGTGTGTGTGTGTGTGCATGCTTTCACTCTGCTAAACAAATAACAACTGTTAAAAAAAAAACAAATGTCTCAGATTTAAAGGCAGTGTGTACATTTGAATGATGTCTAGAGGTCAGACTTCAAACTTATGATGATGTAGAAACTTAAAAAAACAAGTCCTATTTCAGAGCGAGTGTGTCCACTTTGGGCTACCGTAGAACATAGTAGGACTGTGCAGCTGCTCAGATATAAAGCTCCTTCTGACGTCGGATCAGCTGATGATGCGTGGCAACTCAAGAGACAATCAGTAAATTGTGGTAAATGGATACCCCGGGAACCAAACATCGCATTTCATTCAGAAAAAAAAAAAAAAAAAAAAATTTTATCATACTGACTTTTTTCTCATAACTACATGATAACTATCTCAGAATAACTATGGATTTATCCCTCCCTTCACTTTCTTCTGGACTTTTTAAACTGAGGTTAAAGTTAATCTTTAGAAACATCGATGTGAGAGGGATCAAAAATGTTGTTTCTTGTGACTTTTTGTCTCATTTGAATGAGCTGAAGAGTTACATGTTAATACTGCTGTCAGGTTAAAATAAGGAATGAAAATCAGAAGCTTGAATTTCAGGATTCAACTTAAGAATTGTTGTTGTTGTGGAGTCATGAAGACTCATTAACTGCACCCATAGACAGGACGCATTATTTGGCCTTTTCATTAGGAACATTCATTCACACTATCATATAGCTTCTAATGTAGATATTAGCCTGATCTCCTTATCTATGATCAATACATCTATAGTATCTATTTTTAATCAGCACACAGGCATGAGGTCCCTCTGAAAATGGGATGTCACATCTCAAGAGGCCTTTAACACACCTTTACTTAACGGAGACAAATATGGTAGGGATGCACTTGTGGTCTGGGCATCCATGAGTTCATCACTACCATCAATTCTTATTTTCAGTCAGAACATCATTGATTATACTTCTATAAAATGATCACCACACCCATTCAGACATGAGGTCCCTCCTGAAAACCAGATGTAGCATCTCAAGAGGCTAACCTCTAATAAATCAGACGACAGGTCTATGGTTCATGGATCTGTCACTAACTTTAGTTCTTACTTTAGTCCACATGTCTCCTCTTCCCTCCCTTCCTTCGCCCACACACCCAACACAGCATGGTGTGGATTTGCTGTTCATCATCAGACTGGGCTCCACATTCCAGACTTCCTGCTGCTTAACAGAAGGTTTTTTCTTGCCGCCATGATGGAGGGATTCATGATTGGCTATATGGATTCATGTTGGGTGTTGGATGTATATATGTGTATATATATGTATATGTGTATCTTTATATGTATATATGTATCTATGCATATATGTATATCCTTAAAATGAGGAGCTTTGTGCTCTATTGTAAAGTGTCTTGAGATAACACTTGTTATGAATTGGAGCTATACAAATAAAGATTGATTGATTGATTGATTGATTGACTGATTGATTGATTGACTGATTGATTGATTGATTGATTGATTAATTCGTCAGGACTTTGTTTTGTTTCACTTCTGCAAACTGCAAAATTTCAAGAAAAAATGACCTTTCAACGTTGACATCGGACACAGTGCTCAACTGGAAGGATAAATGCAGACAAGGGGAAGAAAAAAAATGAGCAGAATAGAAAATATCTGCAACAGAATCATGACCTTTGACGTTACACTGGAAGAAGTTCTGCAGGATGCTGGAGAAACTGACACTGATATTTTTTGTTGCAGAATTTTTTACTGCAATATGCAAAAATCTCAGAGAGCCACCTTTTAGATGCAGTATCTTTTTTTTTTTTACTTTATCGAGATATCAGACATGCAAAACATGAGAAAAAGATGAAGCACGGTGGGAACTTCAGAGTGCATGTTAGTCATAAAAAGAGGACGTTTCCATGTTTATCTGCTTTCCACATTTATGGAAACATCTGATATTTTTTCAACATTTAATGTTTTTGTGGCAAATTTTATTTCAAGTGTTACTAACAGCTCACTTTAACTTTCACAAGATTTAACTTGAGCTTTAAGATTTAAACTACTTTATTTAGGCGCATCCCACACTGTCAAAATGGAAACTTAAAATCGTTTGCCTGAAAATAATTTTCTATTTAAGTGAAGAAAAAATGATATATTGTGTTGTAAACACAACAACAGTTTTAGGATAAAATGTAAAAGTTGCATTTCAGCCTCTCATTTACACAGAATCAACGTTTCAGCTCACCTGAAACACAAGTTTTTTGAAACGGCCTCCAGAGTGGGACTTTTCTGAAACGCGATGGCCACTGATGCCGTGTAAACAGCAAGCCGGAGTTTTCAGTGGAAACACTGACATCATACTCTTCTTTGCACATTACACTTTCGTTGTGGGAACTTTTAAATGTCACCAACTGGAAAACAACGGTCTAGTGGTGGAGTACTGTACTGAGCATGTGCTGCTGTAATCTGCTGACTGCCTTTAATAAAATGTTGATCTGTGGCTCCGCTTCTGCACCCAGTGAAGACTCATTCAATATATACCTCTGAAGATCAGCCCACCTCTTCTTCAGCAGACGACTCTACAGTTATATCGCCACCTACAGGCCTGGCATGCACACTCAGCATTTTCAGTCCCTCAGCGTTTCAGTGTGAACAGATTTTTCTTCTCAGTTTTGAAGCATTTTTTAATGAAATGGAAAAAAAATCAGTCACTCAAATACAATGCTGAGTCTGGACCTAAATGCAAACATGTTCAGTGTCCCAGCCTGAGTAAATGGTAAATGGATCAGTTCTTATAACGCTCTTTTCTAGTCTGTCTGTCCACTCAAAGCGCTTTACACTGCTGCTGTCATTCACCACATTCACACACTGATGGCAGATCAATCTACCTATTGGCCCTCAGTTTTATCTAATCCAGTCATACTCATTCAGACACCACTGAACAAGAGTGGGAGCAATTTGGGGTTCAGTGTCTTGCTCAAGGACACTTCGACATGAGACTGCAGGAGCTGGGAATCGAACCCTCGACCTTCCAATCTGGACTTATATACACATGTGCAGATCTTGTTGCACATGCAGCAGCCGGGACATGTCTCGACAGGTACACGTAGGGCCCGCTTATCGCCACTTGTGGCTTTAATTTGTTTTTATCTTTTTTAATCAGCCTGTGTGCAGCATTTTGTTTTCAGCTGTGGTTGTTTTAAAGTGCTTTAAAAATAAAGTTAGTTGGTTGGTTGAATTCTCTCGCTACAGTTTATAGTGCAGCCGTCACTGAGCGTCTCAGACGTTTTTGCTCCAGAGTTCAAATTCTTGTTCGTTTTCCAGGACGTGTCATAAGAGCAACAGGCTGCTTCCTTCCCCTCTGATATCTGCAGAAAAGACTTCTCCTGTTGCTCCTCCTGGGTGAAAAGTACAGGCCTGGGAAAGCTTTGGGTTATTATTGGTTGTCCACTCTTAAAGTATTCCCAAACAATCCGATGTTGTGCTCCAACAGAAACCTGTGAATGCTTCTCAGGGGTTAGAGGACAAAGCTACGGCGGGGCTGTACATCTGTGAGTGCAGAAACAAAGCTTTGTTTGTGAGCCTCAATCACTTGTGCTCATGAAAGCAGACACTTAGTTGAAAAACTTTCTTTTTCTTTCAGGGAGGGGGCGGTGGTGGGGGGAGAAAACACTCTAAACCTACATCCTGGTATAAATTTGCAAAACGCAATACAGGCCTGATTGTGTGTGGAGCGGACGCAGGATGCATACAAATGGAATCCCCTCTGAAATGTCCCCGGCCCTGCATGGCTCAGTGGCTAATGTACAATAAATCAACAAAAGGGGGCTTTAATGGCAGCGACGCTCAGGTCCAGGGTGCTGTTATTTTATCTTTTTTACAGTATTTAATTGGAAGTTTTCCCTGAAACATTACACCGTGCTTTTAAAATGACTTTGCCCAAATCTAAGAGGAGATTGATAAGAATTTCTCCCCCTCCTTCTTCCCCCTTCTCTTCAACGACCCCCCCCCCCCCCCCCCCCCCCCCCCTTTCGTCTTTTAGAATAGAGCAAGTTTTTGCTGAAGGGAGACTAAAGTTACAAGTGTGTGGCATTTCGTCGACGGGGAATGAAATTGGAGGCTTGGAGGGACGGATAAGGCCAGGCTGGGAAAAAGGGAAGTTGGCAGTGGTAGCGGGTCAACAGCGCGCCTCCAAGCCGTACCCACTGCACCAGGTGTCCACTTAATTCAAATGATACTATTATTCATAGACAGAGGAAGAGTATTGAAACGACCCCCCCAACCCCCGACACACACACACACACACACACACACACACACACACACACACACACACACACACACACACACACACACACACACACACACACACACACACACCTCCCTCCCTCCTCCTCCATCCAAATCATTTGCAACTGAATACAGATATAATCCTGGAAATATAAGTCTCCATTAAGGCTATCCCATTTAGCAAACAAGGCTCCCATTGTGCAACATGTTGTGTGTATAAATCACAGCCTGAGAGAGAGAGAGAGAGAGAGAGAGAGAGAGAGAGAGAGAGAGAGAGAGAGAGAGAGAGAGAGTAAAACCTGGAGTCTGAGATTCGAGAATGTCACTCAGTCACAATCAGGAGTGTGTTTAACTTTCTGATTTGATGCTGTCGTGCGACGTCTTTACAGACGAGGTTTATTCTTCATTTATTCATTTACAGACAAAGAGGACGAGAGGAAAATACACAGAAAGAGCAGCTCAGTGTCCGTGAATCCTTTGGAGGAGAAACACTTTGAAATAAACAACATGTTAAAGATTAAAATCGGAGGCGGGTATCTGTTACTTTCCTCCCATAAGATGTCAGAGTTCTGTTCAGGATGAAAATCTTCCATCAAATAAATAAAATAAAAATAAACCTTAAAAAAAAGTGTCAACGATGTACCAACCTTCAGACTTTTTAAATGTGAGACACACCATCAAACAATCAGAATCAGAATCATGTTTATTGCCAAGTAAGTTTTCACACATAGAAGGAATCAGTTCTGGTGTTTTTGGTGCAGAAATACAAACATGTAATTAAAAATGAGAATAAGAATAAAATTAAAAATTAAAACAAGGTGCACACATCACTTAGTATAAATACTGAAGTAAAAAATTTGATTTGAAGATTTTTTCAAAAAAGAGACTAAAAATATGATAGACGAAATAAGGGATGGGTATTCAGATTTACACAGTATATACAGTAATTTGCAGTGAAGGTTATTTACAGAGTGTTAAACAACTTTAACCCCTAAAAGTCTAACCCCTCAATCAATCAATCAATCAATCAATCAATCAATAAACAAATAAATAGCAAGAAAATTCTAATTTTTTGGAACTAAGATATTTATTGGCCCTAAAACAAAACCCGCAAAAATATTGCTAAATCAGTTTGTTTATGATATATTTTTTGTATCATATTCGATGTGTTGGGTTTTTTTTTTTTTGTGCATTTTTTCAAAGCAGAAAATACTTATTTTGAAAAATTAGTCACAGTTTTTATTTAGTTCTTACTGCAACTTTTTGAAAATTAGCAGTGATTTTACTGTAAAAAAAAAAAGGTGTGTGGATGATTTCATGGAAGCAGCCATTTTGAAAAAAAGGCTGAAATACAACTTCAGCTGCCTGTAGTGGATTGATTATCATCAAGGGAACAGAATGAACTTTTGATTTTCTTTTTAACAGGTTTTTAATGAAAATACTTATAATGTTGAAGAGAAAAAGGTCTCATATATCAAATATGATGCGTTCAGCAATAAAGGGTTAAACCTTTGTGCAGCAGGCCAAAAAGCAAAGAATCTGCATCAAAGAGATGAATAAAATATAACAACACCTTATTTTACGCAAAGAGAAAGATTTGAACTGACGTGTTTCTTTTATCTGTTAAAGAGATGAGACACAACACATTTCCTGGTCCAGATGATCACTGGGACAGTGACAAATGAGGTTTGATATGAAAAATCTGCCTTAAACTTGATGACCCAACACGTTAGCTGTTTGTTTAAATGTGTAGTTGTCATTTCTGATCGTGTCAGAGTATTTTATATGACATCAATACCATTTCTGACCAATTAAAGAATCAGTTCCATTAAACTCTCAAATAATGTGACCACAGAAACATGACAAGGATTAAATAATTCACCTTCCTACAAACTCCTCCAAGTTATGACAGTGTACTGATGAAATCCGTTATTAGCTATGAAATATCATCTCAAAGTATATTTAAAATATTTCATTTGTTATCTTGATAAAATTCTTTTTGTTGCACTCAGTGGGTCAGAATGTCGTAGACATCAATGTTTTCTGTTTTTGGTTCGTTTGGTTTAAAACTAATTCTAATTGTCATTTTTTACAGTGTAGCAGACTGATGAAGTCAGATTCATAACAAATTTTTATGCAATATCAGATTTTTTCTTATTATGAGAAACATTTTTATTTATCAGTTTTACTGCTCAACAAATAAATTTACAGAATTCTGTCCAAGTTGGAAATTTCTGTTACAATTTAAAACATTTTCACTCATTTCTATGAATTACTGTGTGTGTGTGTGTGTGTGTGTGTGTGTGTGTGTGTGTGTGTGTGTGTGTGTGTGTATTTTATGGGTTTAAATGTGGGCATGTAAACATGACAGTTATTGATAATTGGAGGTACTTTTTTGCAGTGCAGCACTCTATCTCACTAAACGGCCCTTTGACCCCCCCCCCCCCTTTTTTTTTTTTTTTTTTTTAAAAAGTGACATTATTGTGGTTTATTGTGTTTTGTTGTTGTGCTTTCAAGATTTTTTGTTTCTTTCTTTTATTCTTTTCTATTGTTATGAACTCTTCTCTTCTCTGACAGGGACTGAAGATAAAAACTGGCCTCATGGCTAACTCCGGCACATTTAAATTGGTGCTGCACCAAAATGTTCATTGATATGCATTGTCTCTTTAAATAAATAAACGGATGAATAAAATAAATAAAATAAGGTAATAGAACAGGAAAAAGTTGCTTCTTTCTGAAACAGACGTAAAAAAACAACACAAGGTTATATTTTTTTCCTAATGCAATACAAAATTAAATTAAAAAATACTACAGTGTTTATGTTTGTTTTGTTATGTTTTACGACATTTTTGGTGGATTGTTAGAGCGTGACTTGGAACAAGAACCTAGAATGTAACACTAAACTGATGTGTCATTAAAAAAGAACAAAAAAGTATTTAAACCTGAAATGTAGTAACCGGTCAATAATCAAAATGCAGAAATGCAAAAATGTGACAAGTTGTTACATTTTGAGCAGTTTTTACGTTTTGGATTTTGCATCTTGCTTCATTTTGGAGTTTTATTACATTCTGTTTATTTATTAATTTATGCATTAATTAATTTATTTATTAAATTTGGGGTCATTGTTACAAATCCAGCTCTAACAGGGCTTTATGCCTTTCATTGGATGGGACAGCTAAAGAGAGGCAGAAAATGTGGGAAAAAGAGAGAGAGGGAGGACATGCAGTAAGTGGTCAAGTCTTGGAGTTAAACCAGCAACTGCTATGAAAAGGACTATAGCCTCTGTACAAAGGGGCACGCTTAAACCACCAGGATAATACCACAAAAAGACATATTTACAACATGTGTCCAAGGAAAAATTAATCAGGTTTATTATCAAATATAAAATTCTCTACATTTTGTGTAATTATAGCGTCTGTGATCATGAAATATTAAAGAAAACTGTGAAACTCTGAAATCAGCCAACCTGGACCACACATTAAATCACAATTCATTACTATTATTGCGACAGAGCATTTACAGTAAACTCAGAGCATCATTCTGAGTTTATCTCATTAAAAAAAGTCAACAAGTTTTTGTCTGAAGAAAGCTATCAGGTACCCAAAGAACGTTTGAAATCTTCTGGGCCTTTGTTGTATTTCTGTGGAATAAATACCTGTAGGCCTTCCCTTCTCTGGGTTTTGGTCCCTCTCTGAGTACATGTCAGAGGATGACGCACTGAAAAACTGGGCCAGTGTCTGCAAAGATCCACTTCACAGAATCAATACCTCCACACAAACAGAAGTGATTTGAAGCGGCCTTAAACAGTAATTTATAACGTCACATACAGTAATAATCTGAGTCAAAGCAGATAAAACAGGTCTCAGGCGCACCAGCTCTCCTGGCTCCTGTTTGGCTCGTTACAGCGCAGTCAGCTGGACTCAGTGGATCAATGTAATCCTGAAATGTCTGATGGAGCGGTTCAATCACACCAAACAAAGGCTACAGCGATGTGTCCCCCCTCAACCCGAGACTCAGAGGTGAAAAGAGAAAGCTCTTTATAAAAGCAGACAATATCCAGCTCCTGATTACTTCTTTGCTCTGATTTCAGCCACTGCAGAAGAAGAGCTGCATGGAGGGACAGGAAGGTGACACGGAGTCTCCTCCTGTGCTCAGAAACAAACTGTTTACAGGTGAAACACGGACATGTTCCTCCGCATGCAGCACACTGATCGGCCTTTTGGATCAATTATGTAGGCTTCATCAATTTGTTGTGCATCTTTTGAATGTTACATTGGACAGTTGGAGGCAAACGTCTGTGTGGTATATCTTCTGGAGTAGAACTTTATCATCATTTCCTCTGTTGAGCACTTTGAATGTTTTGTTGGCTTTTTGTGAAACGGCATCATTGTGAATTAACATGTTCTGTCTTTATACTATCGGCATGTTTCTATTTACAGTTTGTATCTTTTTTAATGAACTCTGCTCTGACCTGCCATGAACTACAGATGAAAACTAGCCTGATGGCTAACTCTGGCATTTTTACATTGAGGCTATGCTGAAATGTTCATTAATCTGCACCGTCTCTTTAAATAAATAAATAAATAAATAAATAAATAAATAAAGAAATAGTGCAAAAACAAACAGGCTTTGAAGGCAAAGGAAAGTGCTGAAAAAGTTCTGGATTGTATTTTTGGGTCCGGTGCAGATTCCAATATTGAGGGCTAAAAAAACAAGCAATACCCAATATACTGGCCGATAACATTGATGTACACAGGATATATGCAGTACATGAACACATGTTCTTATAATACTTTAAATATGATGGAAGACAAAGAAAAAACAGGGAACTCTGAAGTTCCTGTGAGGACATTCTCAGTGAAGTCTCTCTTCTAGATCTCTGCCTGATCCTAATCTACAGTTTAAATCAGATTATCAGCACCAATACAGGTTATTGATGAATGATATTTATTAGCTTCCTGATAGGTTCAGACAGGACCGGATTGTTTTCCAGGATGTTGAAGTCTCCATGACATCACCACGCCGGCTGATGAAGTTTATCAGAGAGAAGAGAGATCTGAGTTTGTCTCTGCTGGAAACGATTTCTGTGATTAATTTAGTAGAGATGGTGGAGACTGGAGCTGAACTGACAGACAGAAAAAGGACAGAAGAGAAGAAGAAAGATAAACAGGAGAGAGATAGAGCACAGGCTAAAGGCTAAACCACAAGCTAAAGGCTAAACCACGAGCTAAAGGCTAAAACACAAGCTAAAGGCTAAACCACGAGCTAAAGGCTAAAACATTGGCTAAAGGCTAAAACATGAGCTAAAGGCTAAAACCAAGCTGATCTGTTTGTGATAATGTTCATTCAGCCCACATGCAGCAGTTATTCTGCAGTGATCTGATCAAACTCAATAAAATGAAGAGTGAGGTTACGTTAGCTCTGATTGGTCGATGAGCAGGACATAAGGATTCACTAACGTTACACGTTAGCCTACAGATACGTCTCTGAGCTCCGTCTACTAAACTCCAGAACAAAGTGACAAAGTTTACTTGTTGTCATGTTTCAAACAGCAGCTCTGTGTAACTGTTGATAAATACCTTACCTCCTCACGTTGTATCCAGTAAAAAAGAAAAGTAGTGTTAAAAAGAAGATCTGATCTCCATTCATTTCCAAAACAAACACACGCCTTGTTAAGAGTCATGACATCACCACAGTGTGTGAAAGGTGGCGCTGTGACCCACTTCAGACAGTCCTCACAGACCCTTTAATTAGTAACAGTGTCATCATAAGAACTGTAAACCAACTTACTTCACAAAGATGCAATTTATGCAACTTAAAAACTGTATAATAGTCCTATTTAAGATAATGATGGAAATGGGAATTAAAAGTTGCATAAATCTTTGTTTACCTCACAAAGATAATTTACACAACTTATAAATTCTCTGGATTCCAAACCAGCTGGTGGATTAAAAAAACACTTATTTTTAAATCCCTGGTGAGAGTGCAACAGTAAAAACATTAATACATCAGTTAAATATTGGCCAAAGTCGATTGATTGGTGATAGGCTTTTGTTGGTCAGGCTCTAAAGATTAATACCTTGGTTAAAGTGTCTCAGAGTTGGTAAAATGAGGTCTGGCCTCATATGTATTAAATGGTAGCTTAGCTTGCGTGAAGTTTCTCCCTTCATTTTCTCATAAAATGGGCCCAGCTAACCGGCATCCATTGTGGCCAGTAAGATTACTGATGAAGCCTAACTCATATGACCCCTTCCAAAGGCCATTTGTGATTTCATCAAAATAAATTTTAAGATATCAATCAAGCAAAAATATCAAAAACTTTTCATGATCCGAGCGCTGCTTTACTAGTGGTTTAAGCATATGCCCCAAATAATAAGACTTTAATTTGATCACATCAGTCACTGGTTCAACTCCCAGCAGCAGTTCACTGCATTTCTTCTTCCTCTCTCTACTTCTCACATTTCCAAACTCTCTTCAGCTTTCCTTACAAATTAAGGCAAAATTTGACCAAATATAAAAATAAAAAATTACAGATTTTTTAAACTCTTTTCCTGTATTTTGTTCTTTTTTTTACCTGGATATAATTTTTGGGGTCTATATGTTCCTTTGGACAAAATAATTAACTTTGTGAATGATATTTTTGTTCCTTTTAAATTTTTTTTATTCCTTTGCCATCCCCAAAGAAAAAAGCTTGAAAATTATGCCATTTTCAGATTTGATTTTTATCTGAATGATCTTGTGTTAACAAATCTTTATATTCTTCATTCAGGTTTTCCTTTTCATTATCACTTCTCTAGACGGTCTCTGTCTCTGAGCTGGAGTTCCCATGACCCGTCACAATACAGTGATGATGTATTCAAGCAGTGATGTATGAAATTCAGGCAAATAAAAACCTTTGTCCTCCCACACTGGCTAATTATTTGACAGATTGGAACCCTGTTGTGTGTGGATACTGTGAAGGAGCCCTCTGTCGCCCATCCCCCCACCCAATAAAGAGGCCACTTGCCTAAAAAAAAAAAATTCCTCTATAGCCACCCTTTTCTATTCTTTGTTAGAAGATTACATTTTTTCACCACATTTTGGAATGACAAAATGGGGGAGAACTGTGGGTTTTTTGGAGGGGGACCCTGTGTGCTCAGGCACTGACAGAGGGGGTCGGGACAGCAGTCAGTGGCAGTTTAAAAAGATTTTCTCAAGCAGAAATATTTAATCTTCTCAGGGAAAATAAAGCAGAGAAAAAACAGAGGACAAAAAGAAGCTAATCATCCACAGGTCCTCCCCCCTTCAAGCCTCCCCTGATCCCTCCCTCCCCATAGTTATCTGTAAAGAAAAAACAAAAAACAAGAGAGAAAGATTATGTAAGATTGAGAGAATAAATCTGCATGTATAATTATGAAGCATACATGTTCCCACATTTGTGTTCTGTTTCTGCAGATTTTCTGATTACTGTACTTTTGTGTCAACTTTACGTCAACATTACAGCAAAAAAGTGACATGAAAGGCAAAAGCAAACACAGTAATTTTATTTCTACTCTTTTTTTGCAATAAATATCCAACAAGTTAAATCTAAAGTTTCATCCTTTTTTATCCCTGATACTTTGTTCCTTCTCCTAACAGGACAAAACAGAAAGTCTCCGGGCAGACTTCTGTAAACAGCTAATTAGCAAAGCTGGAAGCTTCCAATTACTTTTTAAGCATGTTTTGTTTGTTGCATTTGTAAATGTAGGGATTTAATTTTATGCACTGGCCTGCAGGCACAAGGCCACTGAAGAAAAAAAAAGACATTCATGGAAAAAGTGACACCTGCAAACCAATGACATCACTGACAGCTAATAGGTTGAGTAATGATATTCAAAACATTTGAGTACTCAATAAAACAACTTTAATGTCATACAAAAATTCTAGTTTTTGCACTATTTTTCTTGGCCTGTTTTTTTTTTTTTTTTTGCAGCACAACTGTCACACTGTAGCTGAAGCCCATCTTAAAGCTGTTTGCTAACTACCACCAAATAACAAAAGAAGAAGAAAGCTTCACTTTAAGGTAACTAAAAAATGAGAGAGAAAACAATCATGAGGGAATTGGCAACTGCAGACCATCAATTAAGCTTTAAATTCTTAATTGTAAAAGTTTGAACAATATAAAACATTTGGCTTTAGTCCAACAACTGATACTTTTAAACATGATTTTAGCATAACAGACTTTCAGTGAGTCAAAGTACCATTTTGGTTTTAAATGGTTTAAAATGTTACGTTCTTGATTAGCTATAATGAGAGTACTTGATATAATTGCTTAAAAAGTAGCTGGATCTTATTGATCTTCTCATCTTTTGGTTAATCCAATAAATGCTATCAAATGAGTCAGATAAGCAAACAAGCTAACTTGAAGCTAATAAGTTTGCTGAGTTCATTAATCAATTCAGTCTTCAATCTCAATCCATTCAAACTTTGCTATGTAGAAAAACTTAACTGAATATCTGAGCTTCATAAACCCAGCAGAACCATGAACACCAGCCTTAAAATAAGATAACCTCTGAAGCAGTTAGCCACAGCTAGCTAACAATATGCTAATGTGGAAAATAGCAGTAAATAAAACACCACATTTCTTCCTTCTTTCAGTCTTGTCAAAAGAACTTTTTAGTTATTACACTAGCCATGTAGGTCAACCTGTAATGTAAGCCTAGCCTAGCCTAGCTACAGAGCCAAACAGATGACGAGCATCAATCCTGTCAGTGACGATAAGAATGGAAAGGATGTTATGTTATGAAAGTTTGTCTTTTGGATGTTTTTAATGTTCTTGTTTGTTTTTGAAAAGTGCTAGCTAGTTGACTAGCCAAAAGCAGAGAAGTGTGAAGCTAGCTTAACCTTAATGAAAAAGCATAATTATCATGAGGTCAAGTGACTTTGAATACTTATCAAAAATCCATGTCCCCCCCCCCCCCCCCCCACACACACACACACACACTTCATTTCTATGCTCCTCCTCTTTGTTAGTACCTCGTAATATATAACGATAATCTGTTTTTGTGTTATATGCTACGTGTTTAAAGATGGTGAACCAGAACGGAATCTGACATCACCATGCATCACATGCTCTCTGTGACTAATATCACAAGCTCCAGCTTTGGACACAACCTTGATGTTGCTCCTGAGCTACCAGAGTTTATCCTCTTGGCATCTGGCTGCGAGGTAGAGGGGAGCGAGAGAAAGCATCTGCGGGGTCTCGTCCTCCCCCGTCAGAGAGCCAAGGCTGAAGGAACCCTTGGCACAGACCCAGTGAAGGGGTGGCTGGAGTATTAACCACACAACTTCCCTGATGTGGAAGGTTAAAACCCTTTCACAGTTTACTCCCTCCCTTCTTCCCTCCCTCCTTCCCTCCTTCCCTCCCCTCAGCAGCAGCAGCTCACAGCATATGCTCTTTAAAAACATATGGTCAGCAACAAATCTTCAATTCTTCCAACAATAAAACAGAAAATGCTCAGAATCAAAAGCAGTGAATAATGATACTCATCTTTTAAAATAAAGACGATTAGTGGCTCTGATGCCAGGCCACAGTGATTTATCACACACATATTGTCCCAATTAGCACGATTATTGTGATGGCACAGGCTACTTGACCTTCTGGTACCATCCTCATTTGTTCCATGTCAACAAAAACACAGCTCCTAAATCACTGCTCCTCACTCCCTGCTTGATGTACCGCTCACTATTTAAACCTGTGAGCTCAAAGACTTGGAAAAGAGAGACACTTAAGAATGAACTTTCTGAAATGTGATTGTGTCCTACAGCAAAAAGTGGACTGAAATGTGTAGAAGATACAACAGTTGAGATGTATGGACACATTAAACTGCCTTTTAAAAAAAATAATGTACCATTGTTTTCAGAGTTTTCCTTGAAAACATTTTTTGTGGCACAGTTGTTTAATAATGACCTTTCATTTATATATGTGGAAAAGAGGAGACTAAATATTGAGAAAATGGGGACGGGACTAGATAAGCTCTGCTTCTCCCGTCTTCCCTTTCAGACATGTACAATTTGATCAACTATTGACAGTGTGTGATGTTGTATAAGTGTGCTGACGTGACCGAAATAAATAAATAAATAAATAAATAAATAAATAAATAAATTTATGGCAGATATCTATTATCTTTAAATAATGAAAATTAAAATAGTAATTTGAAGTATCGAAGCACCTTTAAAATCAAAAGTTTTGAAAGTGCTTTATTGAAAAAAGCAAAATCCAAAAACAAAATGCAACGGAAAGGGTCAAAAAGATTATATTCCAAATAAAAGGAACAAAAGTGGGTGCGCTGACATGGAAATTTTGGCTGATACTGATATTAATATTTCTGTTATAGCTGATAACTGATATTTACGGATATAGATATATGTTTAAAGAAAATAAAGTTTCTGAGTTGATAAAATTTTGTCCAGACTGTTTTTAGAAGAAATCAAACTAGGTCTGTGTTAGCAGGAGACATTAAAGTGAAAAAGATAATGTGGGAATATTTCCTTATAGTTTGTGTTGCTCTGGTTTTTCTGTGGGCTGCAGAATCAGATCAAGATCATCCTGGACAATGATCCTCCTCAGGCCCGCCCCCGTGTTGAAATGGATCTCTGTTTTGTTTTGGCTATAATGGCTGATGTGTCAGCTCGTATGTCTGTGTCACACCACTGGCCAAGGCAGCCTCCCTACACAGCGTTTGGGTGTGAGTGTGTTGGTAACAGAGAGTTTAGGGACGGGCAATTTTAGGGGAGGGGGTCAGGCTTCGAAGGGAGCACATGGAAATGAGACCCATTCATCGCCCTCCCCGTAACCCCCCCGACTGGCATATGGCATGGCATTGTCCTTGGCCGCTGAGCCAGAAGTGATGCAATTTGTTGGCATGTCCTGTCATTTCACAAACTACCCATCCCATTGAGGCCTCCAGAAAACAACAACAGAAGACATGGAAGGGCAGCCAACAGCTCAGCTCCTGTGGACGCTCTGCCAAACCCACTCAAGAGGGGAATGAAAAATAACTCTGTCCCCAGCACTCAAACATTCACCCGTTTACATGCAGGCTTTACATCGGAACAGTATTATTAAAACGTGCCCGAAATGTTGCTGAAATTTTATACAAGAGTTTAAGAAAGTTGAGGTTTTTATTGGTACTGTGAGGAATCTTAGCACCCCTTGGGAACAAAGTGGTATCTCTTATTTCTTTGTTGATTTTGTCCTTAACATTCCAAAGAAGCATTTTGTAATTTTTATTTGCTATCTTTTTGAAGAAAGGAATGCCAAGACAACTGCAGCTCCCCCTATTGACCAACAGTGGGAAATGCTGCCTTCTCCATATCAACAGATAAGAAATGGGTCAAACATTTAGCGATAACAGAGTTAAAATAGTTTCTCCTAAACAGCAGCTTCTTTCATTATAGCTTCTTTTGATCATGCAGTTTAACGTCTGAGTATTCATGTTTTGAAGACGTTTTCCTTTAATTAGTTATTCCATGGTTTAAAAAGGATAAATCACAATGACTGGCAGCTCTTTTGACACATGTGACACTTTCAAAGACTTAAATATGCATTTATTCACATATAAACATTTGCCCATAAAAGTTGAAAGAAAATATTTTCTGCCTCTTTTCATAAAATGACTGATTTGCAAAGTCTTATTGTGGTTTAAGTTACATTGTGGTATGTTTGAAAGATACACATTTTATCTATGAGGAGTAAAACACATGGTCAGAATTATTATATGAGAAGAGGCAGAAAGTATTTAATTCAAACTTTTATGGGCAAAAGTCTATAACAAAAAAAAAAAGAATCTAAGAGTTAACAGTTTTCCACTGTTTTAACTGGTGCTTGGGTGTAATACAGCGCTCCTGCCAGAAGGGGCAGTGGCGCCTCCGAAAGCTGATTACTAACCATGTTAAATAACGGCAGAAAAGAATTTCTGACCGGGTGTGTCATGGAGTAATTACCTCTCATGTCTACATCTGCATCTCTAAGTGGCAACCTCCCGTTAAAAACTGCAGTTTCTTAAGTGCCCACTTAAGGTTGAATCCTGAAGTACCAGAAACCACATACACACCAATTAAAAAACAAAACAAAACAGTTATTCATATAATTATTATTATTTTTCTCACAAAAAAGTCAGAATTCTCAGAAAAAAAATCAAAATTCCGAGGAAAAATAAACTGAATTCTGATGTCAGACTCAGAATTTTGACTTTTTTTCTGAGAATATTAATTGAATTATAATAAATAATAATAAAAATATTAATTTAAACAATAATAATAAACGTGTGCTGTATCACTGAAAATGATGTCAATGGACATGATAGACATGTTTATCACTATAGAGTGCAGCATTAGAAAACAAAACAAAACAGCAAAAAACACGTTTTCTCAACTTTTAAAAAATGATTCACTTCAAAAGTATAAATGTAGCCTAAATCCATAGTTGCAAGTACTTATTACAAAGTATTAAAATTATGCTATATCAATGTTACGGTAATGAGAGGGTCCTTGGAAAAATGTCTAACTTGAAAAGGGTTCATGGTCTAAGAAAGTCTGAGAAAGTCTGGCAAGAGGATTTTATGATTATGAGTTCTGCTCAGAGGCACAGCTGATTTGATTGACAGGCAGGTAGACTGTAGCTGCTAGCAGCCAGATGTGTCAGTCATCTGCATACAACTAACGCTCTTTACAGGAAAATATTTCACCCGCTGTGAACCTTTTTTTGGCTAGAGGCACCGATATTTATTTTATAACAAGCTAAAAACTCTTGACTGAAGCTTTAAAAAGGCAAAAAACTACATAAACCAACAGAATTTGAAGAAAATGTTCACATACCAAGACTTGAAAGGAGTTTCACTGTGAGTGTTTCTCCTGCAGAAGTAAACGTTGTATTTTCCTGAGTAAAAAGGAAAATATTCATGTTACATACAGTCATGTTCAAACGATAATAAAGAGGAAAATCTTTTATTTTGCAGTCGGAGCCGAGGCTTGACCCCAAGCTGTCCAATGTTTAATTAACTCCCTCAGACTTGACAGGGGGAGGAGGTAAAATCTTCAAAGAATATGACCAGCGCTTTGTGAAACATCAAATCCAGCTCTCGATCCTATTGTGCAGAGTTTGCTCATAGTTGACCTCACCTTCTGTTGGGATATCCTGTTGAAAGACTCTGCCGGCTCGGACTGCCGACACAAAGAGGATTTCCCTCCAGGGAAACTCTGAGCCGTCAGTGGGAGATGCGGCTGCTGCGGCTGTCATGTGTCTGATCTGTTACTTTTAAAGACCCCGGCCTGAAAAGAGAGATTTGTTGTTGTTTTTTCTTTTTGTATGTTTGGTCGAAAATCTGTTAGGCCCCATGCAGAGCCTCTTTTTGTTGCTGTTAAAGTGACAGACAACTTCGATTAGTCTTTTCTAACACCAAATGTTCCTCTTATTGGATCTGCTAAAAAAACAAAAACAACACTTAAGAACAACTTATATTAAGGTGATGTTATTATTACATTTACAGAGTTTTCTTCTGGATTCAGACTCAAAAACATATCTGCTGCCTCCTGTGGTAATGATACATGAAGTCAGTTAATGCTCGTCACTTTAATGCTGCAGTGTTGCAATTACATAACTGGTCTTCCATCTCAGTTTACAGCAGGATCATCTCTCATGTACAGTAAATTCTTTTCTCATTATGTGATGTCTGAGAGAATCCTTGAGAACAGACACATGCTGTGTTGTATTACGGAGCACATTGTCAGGGAAGTACTGGGATTAGGAACGACGAGCATTTACACCTTTTTGATGATTTATACTTCAGATTTGAGGAAAAAACCCAACATTTTAAAGATTCCTGGAAGCTCTTGTGAGGATTTTTCATGGAGTTATAAAACAGAACAATTTAGTTTAGTTTAGTTGAGTTTAGTGAGTTTTAGCCACAAAATTCAGTCATGGTGAAAAATTCATGAATCCAGGTTTTGCGTGCCGATACCTGCTCCACAGCGCCCCCTAGTGAGTTAAAACTACAGCCTCTAGGGCTATTTTGAGCTAGATGTCTAATTTTCGGTGAGCATAACTATCATGCCAAGATTTACAAAAAAGTCTCTGACAACCATAGTGAATTCCAAACAGGAAGTTCAGAAATTGGAGTTAAATGTCCAGTTTTTGCGATTTTTAGGGTATGTATTTGATTGAACTACTACCACAGTTTTTTTCCAATCATATTCAAAAAAAAATTTTGAGCATTGTACACACGTTGGCAATTAAAAGTTATCAAAGGATTTCTCACAACTCAATCAGTGTGGCCACAGGAAGTTGCCAAATTGACAATTTTTTCGGAAAAATCAAAAGCATTGATTGCATGTCAAATGTTGGATCTGGACCAAAATGCACACACATGTTGAGTGTCACAGCCTGAATACATTTCAAAGAACTACCTCAAGTGCAGTTAAACATCAAGTATGTATTTTTTTATAGGTACTGTTCAATGTTTTTCAATAAAATAAGATTGTAACATTGAAGATGTATGCTGTCAGTTCTACAAAAAAAAATCAGTATCAGCAAAAATCAGTATCTGCAGGTCAGATTTTTTATGATCGGAATGTTGACTGATGCACCTCTAGTTCATATATAGTAGAGGAAGGAAGAAAGAAAGAAAGAAAGAAAAAAAATCCTCGAGGGTCCTCAACAGGAGACAACAACTCTTCACACAAGGCGTTTTTTTTTTTTTCCTTTTTGGTTAGACTGTAAACATGTTTATTCTTCCTGTAAAAATAGGCTTTTTGAATTAGTGGGGGTGTGGTTTCTGGTCTTTCAGCAGCCAGCCTCAAGTGGACACTGAAGGAACTGCAGTTTTTTGCGCTTGGTGCCTGGTTCTAAAACAGCATTTTAAATAAAAAAAAAAATAGCAATTGGCGAGTTAAAATTCTGTTATGATGTTTAGAAAAATGTAGTTTAATATTGTTTCTGACACAACTTTCATTTACGCTGACCTCTACAATGCAGTCTTTCAGGCCTGTCAACTGTTTTCGTCATTAACTGCAAGTCTTCCTTCTTCATCAATTAAAAAAATGTGTTGGCATCACGGGCGGAGGTTTGAGTAATTCTGATGATGTCATTGAAGCAACCCTCAGTTTACAAATAAAAAAACAAACCCTTAAATCATCTCACAGATGTCTCCCTCATTGGATTAACACTGTGCCCATATGGCTCACTGTAGAATATCAATCAGCAGAATATGTCTGCTCCTGCACAGAGGCGGCCTGAGAGGAGAACACGCAGTAATACATAAAGTCCTCAGGTTTTACACTCCGAAAACGTGTTGATATTGTCATGCTGCCAGAGTAGTTATTTTCATCACCACAGACTGCCATCTTTTATTGGTTTATCCTATCACAATGTGGGCCCCAGCCAACAACCTTTTTTTTGACACTTCCTCCATTTTTTATTTTTATGACAATCCAATTTGCAGACATTTGCATTTCCTGTAAAGTGTAGCTCTTAGCTGTGAAGAATGAAGGCAGCGAGAGGTTATGATAATTTCACATACACAATAAGAGCGCTGTCAACACAAGCAGGCCGCAGTGCTCTCTCTCTGCATATCAAAAACAGAACCATTTATGCACCAAACATCTGAACTCATCTCATCTGAAGACTCATCCGGCCATTATCGTGCCGGAAAAAAAGATCTCCAATATCATGCAAAATATAATTAAGGGATACCAGGCTGCAGATATGAGTGCCAATTATGAGCGCCCTGTTTCAAGTTCACTCCATTGATTCCAGTGTTGTTCCCTTTTAATAACATTTCTTTTATGTCAATGATGCATTAGTCTGTGGGTCTCATTTACATTCACGTCTAAAGCTCCACCAATGACATGCTGGAACCTTTGAAGTAGCTGAATATGATTTATTCATTGTTAGTTTGCTGTGTTTTTATTTGATTTTATTTTTTTAAAGCAGGGTTCTGTCACTGATTTAAAGAATATCTTTGTAAAGAAAATCCAACAGTAGCTCGGCGCAAACATTTTATTTACAAACAACCAAAGAAAGTAAAGACAAGAATATTACATTTTCTGTGAATAAGTTCAACAGCGACATCTTTTTAATCACTGTAAATATAAAGTGGAATCAGAGACTCCTTAAATCTAAATCCAAATAATGTAAAGTTTGGCACTTAAGATGAATCTTAAATATTGTTTGTGTAAAAAATGTTTGTGTCCTTAAGACTCCTTCCAGGAGAATAAAATAATGAGAAAAAAATGAAATCATTCTATCAAGTTCAACTAATTCCAAAAAAGCTGTAACACTGTAAAATGTTGATTGATACAGAGTAATGATTTGGAAATCATTTAAAGCTGAAGTTGAAATGAAAACAATGCAAAAAAATATGTAGTTCTTGTTGTATGAAAAACATCAAAACTTGTGTAATTCGTCTGACAGGGTTGAAGGTCACCAATGCACAAAAGGTCACCAATGCACATCACCTTCCCCAGTTGACTCCGTGCACAAGAAGGCTTTATCAACTCCACACATATGAGTGTGTGTTTGTACACTTCCAGTTATTAATAGATGACAGAAGGTTTAATGGTGGCTTTAATTTTTACAAGATAAAAAAAACATCTTTTTGCACATTCTGTTGTAGTTATTGTATAGATTTTTTGTATTTTCTTCATATTATCATTTTATATTGTACAGGGATTTTATATTTTTTATATTTTATATTCTGTTTGCTGCTGCTACAGAAGAATTTCCCAGCTTGGGACAAATAAAGTACCCATCTTATCTTCTGCCCCTAAAACCTACCTCAGGTTACAATCAGCAATGTGCATCAGCTTGTAAAAGCAGAAAGCTCATCCTTAGGTGTGTATCAGAATTTGTTTTAAATTTGTTCTGAAGGTTAAAAGGTACTTTAGCTATGATGCTAATGAGCGCTAGCTCAGCTGATCACCTGTTCATGTATTTTAAGCCATTATGCTAACAAATAACATGGGAAATCCCATAGAGACTCTGCAAAGCTAGCTGTACTGTCCTCCCTACGTGTGTGATGATACACAGTGTGACAGTCAGCCAAACTCCAATTCAAATGATGACTGAGTCAGGTCTCACTTGATCTGTGCTTATTCATCAAAGGTTGAATTCAGAGTGAAAACTACAACAAAGAAAAATGCTCTGATTAGCTAGGTGCTATGAATAACTTCTCATAACAAATTTACTTGTAATACAAATCTAACATAAATGCTAAGCTAATTATCCAAAGCTAAATGCTAAGTACTAAGTTCAATGCCAAGTTAGGCTATGGATGAAACCAAGCTGCATGGTAATGCTACATGCTAAGCTAAATGCTTAGTGTCAAGCAAGTGCTAAGTTCAATGCCCAGTTAAGCTATGAATGAAACCAAGCTGCATGGTAATGCTACATGCTAAGCTACATGCTAAGATGAAGGCTTGATGTTAAATGCCAAGCTAGGCCACACGCTACAATAAGTCAGCTAAGCTATGGGCTAACCAAGCTACATGCTAAGCAAAACACCAAGCTGAACTAAACTACAAACTACAACAAGCAAGTAAAAATGCAGGTTCTACAAACATTCTGACAAACGAAGGGCTAGCTACCTCAGAATCATACACAGTAAATGACTCACAGCTGTTGATGTCTTAAGCGACACAAATCAATTCATTGAGCTTCTTCAGGAGTTAGCACATGTGTGCTCTGATGTTGACAATAGAAAGAGCCTCCAACTTCCTCTTCCTTTTATAGAGTGCACACTTCCTGTTTCCTTTAAATAGAGTGCACTTCCTGTGTGAGGTTTGCAGATCAACAGGTGGTGCCATAGCAACATGTGAGAGGACACTAGCTGAGTTAGCGCTACACTTTACCTGAAAATAAGAACAAAATGTGAAAATGACCAGTCTTCATGAACCCATAGTTATTTCAAAATAGCTGAAGGAGCCTTAATAAACTAGCAAAACGACATGGGAGATAGGGACAAGCCATGACAGTCATACAGGGATGCCCATATCAGAACAGGTGATGAGTTGAGCTAGCGCTCATGGGTGTTCTAGATAAAATATCTTAAAACACATTTAAGATGGATCCTGAAACACAGTTAAGGATGAAGGTTCTGCTTGTACAAGCTGATGTTCATTGCTGATTGCAGCTTGAGGTAGGATTTGAGGCATCTTCATTCATTCATTCATCTTCTATACCACTTCTCCTGTGCAGGAGCCTATCCCAGCTGGCTTAGGGCAAGAGGCGGGGTACACCCTGGACCGGTCAATCACAGGGCTGACACACAGAGACAGACAACCATTCACACTCACACTCACACCTACGGGCAATTTAGAATCACCAATTAACCTAGTGAGCATGTTTTTGGACTGTGGGAGGAAGCCCGAGTACCCGGAGAGAACCCACACATGCACGGGGAGAACATGCAAACTCCACACAGTAAGGCACACCGAACCAGGATTGGAACCGGCGACCTTCTTGCTGTGAAGCAACAGCACCAACAGCTGCGCTACCATGCAGCCCATTTGAGGCATCTTGTATAAAATAAAGCCAACCTGTCGTCAAACCTTCAGTCATCTAATCATAACTGGAAGTGTTCAACCACACACAAAAGAAAGCAGAAACAGAACTACATCATCCCGTGCAACAAGCCTATTATTGTGCCAGTTCCAGTTTCCAAATAATTAGCAGTTACCGGCAACCACCGTCCATATACATGATATACAAAATCATTTGAAAAATTTAAAAATGCTGTCATAAAAAAAAAAGACCTATACACTTCAGCTTTGTGCTGAAGCTGAAATAAAGGCCTCGAAGGACTCTTTAAGTGACATAAATTAGACGTTTGATTTCCATATTTACGAAGAGTTTTTTATGTGTACATTTATACCCCCTAATTGGACTGTCACATAAGGTGCAGAATTAATAACTCAATACTCGAAAGAGGCTGCCATTCACTTTCCATCTGAATCCACTGGTGGACCCTCACTGGTTTGAAGATGAATGATTGATGTGCGTATATGCCTCATTGTCGATTGAGTGTTGTCTGGTGGGTACTTGAAAATGCATTAACCTACAAACCAAGGGAGGATTAAATGAGAGAGGGTCCATGTAAAACCAGTGGAGCTGCTAAAAGGCCTGATCCTAGCGCTCTGTTTATGAGTGTCTCCACTTCATCCTAATGTAGCTTTTAGATGATGCTAATAGATCACAGGCCATTGTGATCAGACAAGGTAATGGACCTTTGTCACAGCTTGCTGAGTATGGCTTCAGGGCTGCACACACACACGCACACACACACACACACACACAGAAACACACAGAAACACATCTGCATACAAAAGAAACACAAACAGACACGCTCGTGTGAACACACTCCTAACACCATCTACACACACACACACACACACACACACACACACACACACACACATTTAAACAATGACCCTAATTAATAACGATTAGTCCTCTCTCAAACACACTCACAAAATGTGCAAATGGAACAATAAATACTGCTCTTAAACGTGGCTTTTACAAGTGAGCTGAAACAATCTCTACTAATCATTAGTAAACATCGTCTCGATTTGTCATTATTGCTCTGTGAGGCGTGGAGAGGAGGATAAACCAGGTCAGGTCTGGCACTGAGTGTGGCTCGTCAAAGTTAAAGTGGGAAATTAAACAGTTGTAAAAGTTCAAACGCAAACTCAGAGCAGAGAGAGAGAAACTGTTCATTTTTCTTCAGCACAGAAGGATATTCCTGAGTACATTTGTTCAATACTGCACTCATCTCAGAAGTATTTCAGTGTTATGCAGCCTTATACCTCTACCTCGCATGTAAACCCTTTACTCTGTCACTTTGATCACTTGGCGTCTTTCAGATTAAGATTAGAAATATTTCTTTACCCTTTAATGCGTTTAAATAAAATTTATCATCACAGATTTAACTACACTAATGTAAATAGTCTATCATATTTTCTCCATATCAGTGACATATCAGTAATACAGTACATATTGGTTTATCAGGTGTAGCCAATATTAGCAGAGCTAGCATTACTAGCTCCAGTCGAGTGTTTACATGTCAGTTCACGTTCATACAGCCTACATTCATCTTTATCTCTGTTTTCACAACAAGAGTTCAGTTCAGTTCGTCTCAGTTCAGCACATATTTTGTAGCCTTTCCATTGACTAAAACTGCAACAGGTCCCAAAATAACTTTACTGTACTGTAAATGCAACTTTACAGATTAACCTCAGAAAAAGTACCCCTCTTTTTGTCGTGGCTGTGACCAATGGGAAGCAATGTGTACTATTTGCAAAGCTGGCACCTGTGTATCAGTTGAAAATAAAGGTTCTAGAGCAGAGGTCCCCAAACTACGGCCCATTTGGTCCAGCCCCCTGAACAATACCAGAGATGCGTTATGATTTTTTTTCGGAGCCAAGTTTCGGTACCCAAAGGATTAATCACGTGATCATGATTTGATAACACCGCCGGTGATTCGCTGCAACATTATATGTGGTTGTGGTATGCAGGACGGTGTTGCCAAATTAGCATCTCTGTTGCTATATTTAGTGACTTTCAAACCCCTCTAGTGACTTTATTCAAGAGAGTTCATTTAAAGTTAAAGTTAATTTATAGTTATTAACACATTTACAGTATAAACTGAACTGTCACTTGTTTGCACCTGATATTTTGCACTGGCAAATATTTGTTTTGTTTTTTTATTATTTTTTATGTAAGAAAACTGCTCAGAGTAGAAAATTAGATGTAGATGAAAAACAGAACTCAACATTTGTACCATAACATGTAATGGAAGTTTCTTTTTGTTAGAACTGATATAAAAATTGGTATCGAAAAAGTATCGTTCAGGAACCGGTATCGAAGTGAAGGTATCAGTATCCCTACAGGATTCAAAAATTTTTGATTGACACCCGGCCCTACATAGAACGTAACATTCTATTCCACCCTCTTGCAGTCTGTGCCCCTATCAGTGTGGTTTCATTCATAAATAGTGTTTTTTATTTCATTAATAGTGTTATTGTTTATTTCCTGACTTTTCTCGGTAAAGATCCCCGAAAGGGTTTTTAATATTTGGTTACGTGTGACCTTCTGGAAAGCAATAAATGTTTACGTTTAGGCACCCCTGCGATTGTCACACTTTTTCTGTTACAAACTGACCCCGGCCCCCCATCAGAGAGGGGAAAAGTTATATGGCCCTCACAGGAAAAAGTCTGGGGACCCCTGTTCTAGAGACTTGGAAAACCTCATTGCCACAGATGAGCTTTTGTTTTTCACAGGCATTATTTATGTTTATGGTATAGATTATTTATTTAGTCAAACAGAAAAGGCAAATATATGGTTTGTAAAGTTACTTTGTCATCTTTGAGTATCTTCGGGTTTTCTTGCAGTATCTCCAAGAACCCCGGTAGGGGGTCCTCTTTGGGGGTTTTCAGAATCTGGTAAGCTCCTGCAATGATTTTTTTTTTAACTAGTTCTGAAACAGATTTTATTTTTTCTTGATGTCTTCTGATAAGTGATGAAAGCAAACAAAAATCAAGGTGTTATTTTTGATGCCTTAAATGGCTGCTAAGGGTTTAGCCATCAGACAAACAGCGGGCAGCCTTTTTACATATTCTTTTGCAAGTTATATTTGACTGTTAAAAGTCAAGCGAGATGCGATTTTACATTATTTTTTGGTAAAACTCAGCTACACATTTTCAAGATAAGATCTACAGAGTGATGAGCGGAACCACACCTTTGGCTACAGAGGGTGCCAAAATCTACACAAACCACAAGTTTCCCACAGAAGGTTTTAACCATAGACCGTATAATTAATATGTGAGACTGCAACACTAACAGATAATGTTTTCACAATGAAATAGGGAGCAGAGTTTTAAGAGGACTGCTTATCAATGACATTAGTGACCATCTGCCTGTATTTGTAACTTGAGGCTCTCAAACAAGACTTGAGGCAGCAAAGCTGGACTGAGGTTTACTCAAGTAATTATCCTATGTAGCTTATAATGAATTTCTATCAACCTTTAATATGCTGTATGATAAACACTGTCCTTTAACAGTTTGAAGAATGAATAAGTATAAAAAAGAAGCCTAGAATAACTAAAGTATTAGAAAAGGCCTGTAAAAAGATAAAACTTACTTTATAAACAGTTTCTTAAATCTAGAACAAAGGAGACAAAGAGTAAATGTGTAATTTATAGTACAAAAATGAACTAACTAGTATAATGAGACAAAATAAAAAGGATTTATTTAATAAGCGATTAGAACAACATAGAAATGACGCCCAAGGAACATGAAAGGTGCTCAATAGCACAATTAAAAACAGTACAGTGAAATCTGGCTATTTCGATTTCATAAATATAAATAACCAGTCAATTAAAACTGAAACTACAGAAGCTTCTAATAAATTTAATGAGTATTTTGTGAATGTTGGTTTTAATTTAGCTAAAGAAAATGTTGATCCACTGTTAACACGTGATGTAAATGATAACATTATAAAAATAAATTCCAATACTATTTTCTGAAATAGAGTCACTGAAACTGAGGTCATTAATGTTAATAAGTTTAAATGTAAGTGACGATCTTGATATGATATTGTTAAAAAGTATTATAAATAGCATCGCCAAACCACTAACTCCTGTCTTCAATCAGTCACTACAAACAGACATATTTTACAGTTAT
The DNA here is from genome assembly GCA_030710495.1 of Labroides dimidiatus. Lineage (NCBI taxonomy): Eukaryota > Metazoa > Chordata > Actinopteri > Labriformes > Labridae > Labroides > Labroides dimidiatus. Next base: position 31,864,201 of record CM061155.1, read on the forward strand.
GTAAAAATAGCTTAAGTCATACCAATTTACAAAACTGGAGAATTGTATTCCTTCTCTAACTACAAACCCATTTCTTTACTTCCAAAGTTCTCAAAAATTTTAGAAAAATTCTTTGTCAACAGATTCGATCACTTCATAGAGAAAAATAGCTTACTGAATGAACATCAGTACGGCTTCATATCAAACCACTCCACAGCAATAGACAATAAAGAACATACAGTTGGTTTTTTCATAGATTTAAAAAAAATATTTGACAGGATAGACCATACATTATTACTGTCAGAACTACAAAGATAAGGAATCAGAGGAAACATTGCCTTGAAACGTTGGTTCAGTGTTGATAAATTATCTTTAAATGTTGATAAAACTAAATACATGATATTTGGAAATCAGAAAAATATTATAAAAGTCATGATAGATGGAACGGAAATAGAATGAGTTTATGAGAATAAATTCTTAGGAGTCACTGTAGATCACATGCTGCGTTGGAAACCACATGGTGATTACGTTAAAACCAAAATATCAAAGTCAGTCGTTCTAATGTATAAAACCAAAGATTTTCTTCATTTGGATTTTGGATAGAAAAATGTTTCTATGTATGACAAACTAGTATTTAGATATATCTATCTTATTGTTTATGTAAATGTAAAGGAAGCTGAGTAAAAGGAAATCATGAGTTTGAAAAGGGTAGGTGAACTAAGCGAAGGCTTCAGCCTACACTTTTTTGGTCCTATTCAGTTATTTGTTTCATTGATTTCTGTTGTTGCTTGTTTGTTGTAACTAAACTAAAATTAATGGACATCATCTCCGCGACGTCACCCCTCTGTTCCTGAAACTGAGTTCTGAAGCAAATCAGCTAACAACTAACAGCTATAGGACTGTGCTGTTATCAAAATTAGCTACTCAGACAGGAAACATTTTTTTGTACCAGGTTGTAAAAATGTTTGCTGTGAAAATGGCTTTTTTTTTCGCTGGGTGTGTGACTTCTGGTACTTTTGAAGCCAGCCTCAGGAAAGACATTCAGCAAATAACACTTTCACATTGTTTCATGTTTTCAGACCGCCACAGGTTGCCACATGGTTTAAAAATAATAAAAATAATAATAAAATTCAAAAATAAAAGCATGACATTGGGTTTTGCAAACTTTTAGTGAGAAACTTTGAAATTTACATTTTTGGACTAAATTCATTTCTGATTTTTTTTTTTTTTCAGGAGACTGACCTTTAAATTCCAAATCATCAAATTCTGCTTATTAATCTGTCAACATGACTTTTTAGACACCTCATATATAATTCTTAACTCGGCTCCTGTTATAAAAATTCAATTAATTTGCTCTGTGTGTGTTTGCATTTAAGTGGAACTTATCATGTTCTTCCACAAATGAGAAACTAATGAACAGAAATAATCAAAGAACGATGTGACCCAGCCCTTAGCTCATACCAAGCTAGCTGGAGCTGGGTTTCAAGATAACAATGAAAAAATCCACTTAAGTCCCTCTACTCTAGGAAATTATTTGAAGTGTGCTGATGTAGCTTTAAAGTTTATCCTAAAATGGCTAAAGCATCAGCCATAACATCGCCTGTTCATGTTCCTAAATTGTAAAAGCAGTGGTTTGATCCAAATCCTATCCGCTGTGTGACTTTATGTGCCACTCTAAAATAATCTGTTGTCTTTCCCCCCTAAAATCATGTCCTCCATCAGTGAGCCGACCATCAGAGCATCACTTCTGACAAACAGCTTATTGTTTCAGCCCGCAGAGACCGAGAGGGAGAGGAGAGGGGTGATTGTGGCGATAATAGGGGACATAAAAAAATAATGATTAGCCTACAATGTAAATGGCAATTAAAGGACACTAAGTGCTGCAGGCGTTGTCCTAGTGTTTCACGGTTGGTTTTGATAGGGACACACCCAGCTGCTGAGAGCCGCTGGCCTCTAACACTCATTTTTCAAAATGAGGCGGAGGGGGAAAAATCTGGCACTTAACTTTAAATCAATTAAGTATAATGGAAAAGTGATCAGTGATTAGTCCACAGCCCAATGTGTAACCTACATGTAATGAGGGGCTGGTAAACAGCTGCCTCCAAACTGCACTTTGTTTGAAACTCTTGAGTCCACTCATCACATCTTGAAAGAAACACTGATAAATGATGGACAGAGTGCTGCGTAAAGCTGCTGAAAATGAGCACCATTAGTTTTACTTTAACTTGGAGCACGCTCAGTGAATCGAAAAGAGAGGAGACTGTGGGTGAACTTGTTGTAGTTACTGGTGAAGAAGTGGAGAGAAAAGAAAGGGAAGAAAAAAGAGCAATAGAAGAGCAGAAGTCATGAGGATTTGCAGTGATTCGTCTCTTCAGCAGAGGTAAAGTGGAAATGATTTGCATAGAAGCACACTGCCCTCTAGTGATTTTATATGCAAAATCACTCAAAACAGAGTCACACCTCACATGATATGCTCTTTTCCTCACTGTTAATTTTTTCTAGAAGTGGGGCTGGATTGGAAAAAAAAAGAATATAATTAACTAGAGGTTTTGTAATTAATGATTAGTTTACTAAGATTTTAATCTCATGCCAATATTTGACACCGGGAGTAACTTTTTTTTCATTTCACATGGATTCTGGTAGATTTGGTGTCAGCCTGGTGTTACCAGGGTCTTTCCAAATTGGCGGGCGCCACCTTTTGCACATCTACTGTTCACTGCAAAATGTTCTGTTGTTGTCTGGAGTTCAATATTAAGCTGTGCTTTAATGCGTCCATTTTTTTAATGCGTCCATTTTTTTCTGTAATGAATTTACATGTTAAAGTCCCAGCCCACACATTTCAGAACCAAACTTCTTCATGGGAAAACAGAAATGATCACACCAGAGCAATAAGGCAACAGAAATGTTTTGTTACGCTAAATAAAGAAAGATTCATTCCATGGAGGAACTACGATGCCTCTTTGACGTTTGGCATGTGTAAGTAAACATTAAGTGGAGTAATATTTATGAAGTGTAGAAGAAAATATAAGATAGAAAATATTATATCATGGCCTTTTGTCAAACTATGTGCCCAGAATAGTTACGACAAATGGGCGTCAATGATATAATAAGAGGATGTTTATCAGGCAAAAGAGTAGGACAGATTTAATAAAACTTAGAGTGGCATATGGTCACTTAAATCTGCCTTCATGGGTCATTCTACCAGTAACATACATTTTTATTGAAAATAGCTTACATTTATTTTTCTTTTTAAATTTTTGAATTTGAAAATTTACTTACGTTAGACAACAAATAACTAGACTGTTTACATTTGAACTTTTTAATGGAATCTTTTAGAGAGAAATCTCATTTCAAAGCTTACCTGTGCTTGACTGACCACATTTGGCATCTTCCCCAGCTCTGTGTTTAAATTTTCTCTCCCAACCATTTTGACAAGGCTGGGAAAATTGGCAATCATGCGTGATTTACAGGATCCCGGGAGAATACATATTTCAGTCACGAAAACTATGAATGAACCACTCTGACTAGCTAGTTTGGGTACCACTTGACTAATAAGTTAGCTTTGTTGTCAGCTTCAAAGTTGGGATGATTAATATAAAGTTTGTTATTGTTTGTCAGAAACAATACAGAAAGGTTCATTGTTTGTATGTTTTGTGAGAAAAAAAACAACCCTTTAATCTGCAATAGGACTCTTTTTGGTTATACTGCCCCCAACCGGCTCTCACTCTTGACCCCTGGTTTGGACAGGAAAGTGGTCTTTGTTCCCAGCAGTACACGGCGGCCAGTAATAGAGTGGCCTGGACTCCAACAGCTCCCCTCTGGTGATCCCAGTGTGGACAAGTGCTGTGATGTCAGTGTGGAGTCACAGTTCATTTATTTTTTTCTCTGCTGTGATGAGATCTCAGCTGTTATCTGATGAAATTGAACAACCATTACTAAGCGAATAAAGCTCTTTTGAACAGAAATCAAGAACTCCCTCTCTTTGTCCGCCGTTTTGAATTCATTGGCCCACTCTCGACAAGATGATAGGAATAATCTCACCAAGTGAGATTGACACTTCATTTCAGAAATCAATATTTACAATTTACTTCTTTCAAAGTTCATTCTAGGAGAGAGCTCCATATTATCCACCTCCCAAATAAGCTGATCATATCTCCGCCAGCCCTGGAATGAGTTTCCTCCCCAAAATGTGTCGTTTTTTTCTCTCTCCTTCTCCTCCTCGAGCTCTCCCTCTCAGAAATCAATGTCTGCGTTTGTGCGCTTTAATCTGGCCTCTGATGACAGTAAATCTTTATCTGTTTCTGGGCGAGCAGCAGTGAGCGGCTGACACCATTTCCCATCAGAACAAAGAGGCGAGCCTGTGTGGACTCTGGGAGATACATGGGGCTCTAATGTGGCTGGACATGTTTCAGCAGGGCCATTAATCAGAGAGGCTGACAGCTAGACCCACTGTGGTTGTCGTCAGTGCAGAGAGCTGCACCTTTTCATCGGACTCACTCAGAAATCTGAAGAGTCCAGAGCAGGTGGATAGAGATGTGTTCAGTCAACAACGATGAGAACGATATTATATCAATCTCAAAACTTGTGTTTTCTCCAGGAGTTTCAACCCAAAGAAATATTTCTTTAAGTCCCCAGAATTATGAATATATAAAGAAAGAAAGGAGCCAGCACTCTGTGGATCCAATTCATCTTCCAAGCTTTTGTCACATCAGGCAAACGTTGGTCTGTAGGGAATGCAAAGCTTGCACAACTTCAAAGAAGCGCTTCTGTGCTTTTAATCCAGACATACATCAAATGCAGTTTGAAAGATCCGAATGTGTATGAAACGTCATCAAAAAAACAAAACAAAAAATAATCAGGGAACTAAATTCAGATGTAAAAGAAGGGCAGAAATTCTAAAGAAGACAACAAAAGTGCAACTTCTATAGCAGCTTCAGCTACTGAGCATCAAAGCCCAGAAAACCTTTTTCTGGTTTTGTTGGCTTTATGGTGCCAAAGTAAAGCGCCAGAAATTGTCTCAGAGTGATAGGGTTGGAGTCTCTCAGGCCCCATTTACACAACCTTTTCACTTGAAAACACACCAAAAAAAAAAAAAAAAAAAACCACATTTACACAGAAACATTGAGGGACTGAAAACACTGTAGCATGCATGCCAGGCCTGTAGTTGGAACTAAAACTGTAGACTCTTTTTGTAGCCCTCCAGTGAAGTAGAGATGGGCTGATCATCTGGTGTATGTACCGACTACGTCTTCGCTGGTTGCAGAAGTGGAGCAACAGATGCATATTATGTTGAAAGGCAGTCAGCAGATTCAGCAGCACAAGCTCAACACTGTAATCCGCCATTGTTACTGCTGCATTTCAGAGAGATTCCACTCTGGAGGCTGTTTTAAAAAGTATCCTTGTTAAGTGGGTTAAAACATTTCCCTGTAAAGAAAAGGCGGAAATGCAACAATACCTTTGCATTTTATCCTAAAACCACTGTCATGTAAACAGGGCCTCAAAATGAGCTAAAGTTCATGGCAGACTCGGTGTTTGCAGCAAACTGTATGTAGCCTAGCTTGTGTTTTCTTTGTCACGGCTGCTCAACAGCATCCACTGTGGCTCGTAAAATTACTAATGACTTAACCTACAACTCTACTTGGAAATATCTGAAATATCCTTTGGATAACACTTTGAAGACAATCCTTTTGACATTAATTATCCAGATTTCTTCAGAGCCCTATGGGTGTTGACTTCCGCCTGTGGTTATTGACTTCCAGTTGCCACAGCCGGCAAGCTAGCTGAAAACAACTCAAGTGAAATCATTAATGCTAGACAGGGCTCAGTGTAAACTTTTTTTTTAAAAAAACCAAACATCTGAACTATGAATCCACATCCAGTTTTTGTTTATTTTGTGGCTTTCTTGCTATTTAAAGCCGGTTATTAGAGCGAGTATGACAGCTAGGCTAACATCATCAGCTTTGTGGTTTCCATGGAGACGTAAACAAAATGTTCAACTAGGAAGAGCAAAACTGGCAATCGCAATGAACTATGGATAGTCAGAAAAAAGGTGGATAGTGACAGTTTTGAACAGAATGAGTTATGTTTGTCTGGGATAAAGACTCCATTTCCCATGTGCACCATCACCCACTGTTGTCAAGATGTGAGTCTTGCCAAGACATGTATTTGTTTTGGAAACAAATTTTCATTTTTGCACAACTTTTCTTTGGAGATGGGTTAATTTATTTGCTGTAAAAGGATTTAAATGGAACTACCTTTGGTGCTGATAATCTCATTTTACATCATGGAATATGAACAGGCAAATATATCAAAGTAGGACTATTTTAAGATAGTTAAGGTATCGGGTATTTAATGAGGTGTACAATTTTACTGTTGACTGTTCATTTCTTCATGATATAGACTGAAAACTGCCATGATGACCAGCACACACTTGTAGGTATACTTCTTTGAATGCTTCTGGAGAATTTACTATCATTTAACTCTTATTGAAGGACAAATTTTTTCCATCTCTATGTGATGCCTTCATGATTAAAAAGGAAAAGAAAACCTTATCTTAATCTAAGGAGAAAAGTGAAAGAGCCAAAAATAAACACAAAACCCTAAAATAGTCTGCAGAAAAAACCCAGAACCTTCCAGTGAGGAAATGATTCATCACCTCCTCAGTGTTAATAACACTACCTCCAGCTTTAACGGAATGGATGAAGGTAATATTTACTAAACAGCAGATTTATGATGCTGCCCATCAAACACAACAAGGCTGAAGTCTCTCCTGCTCCATTCAGCGGGGCTTCACTGGGAGTTATGGGCTGGTAATCTATTGTTAAACAGCTTCTATAGTGATGGATGAAAGAGGCCTGCAACCTACACACAATCAATTCATATCTAATTAGCCCATATTATTTATGACACTATGAACAGGCTGGGTGTGAGTCCCAGGGGAGGGATAGAGACCTCAGCTGCCACAGAGGGGAAATGAGATGAGAAATGGGATAGGTTATCAGGCCATGCTATTGATTAGCATAGATCTACAAATGAATTCCCTACCACTGGGGTAGAAATGTAGACTGGTGTAAACGGCACAGTCTTGAGAGAATAATACAACAAAGTTTAAAAGAGAGGCAGGGCAGGGATTATCAATTTTAGAGAGAAATAAAATGTGAAAGTAAGAATGAAGACTAGACAAAAGCAGATAAACAAAAGAAAAAAGAAAGAGAAAATATGAAAGAAAGGGGTCAGGAAGTCTGGAAGTTAGTCAGACAGAAGGGGAAAAATCTAAAAAGGAAATGAGAAGAAGTAAAAAAGGAAGCATAAAATATCTTTGGGGGAAAAGAAGCCTGAATCCTTGTTGAAGTCTGCCACCTGCTGGTCATTTGCAGGCTTCACATATTTCAAGCAAAAAGAAATATCTTTGTACCGCTGTGCTTTTGAGTGCTGAGTGCTTTGCTTTTTGTTTATTTTAAAAAAATCATGAAAGGAGGAAAATATTGAGCTTTCATGTGGATATCCAAATGTCCACCTTTTTAATCCTCCCTAAGCAAAACATAAATAGCAGATCCAAGTAAAGTTGATTCTTCAAGTTCCTCCATTCCACAAACCGTCTTCCTTAATTGCAGCTGTTCATAAAGTTGTATTCTACATTTGCTAAATGTTTTTTTTTTTGTTTTTTGCACTGATCACAATTCAGGTTTGTGATGGTTTGATTTGTGACATGTGTTATGGCCCAGGCCTAGGGGAACCAGGGCCGCACACGATCGAGTGTCCCTGCTCTTCCCACTCGCAAGAAAACCAGCCAACTTCAAGTTCAGAGGTCATAGAGGGGCAGTTTTATTGTCCCCAGAGGTGAGCAATGCCAAAACAACAAAAAACAACTAAACCAAGGTCCCTAACTTCCCTCTAAGAAAATAAATGTGAAACAAAAGACAAAGGATAACCTAACTCCTAACCAAAAACAGGAGAAAACGGGACAGAAAAACAAATTGGCTTCTCCCTCCTACTTTACTGCCACTAAATCCAAACGCACAAATGGTTACAGTTATTTACAATTATTTACAAACATGCAATGGCTAATCTACTAATTGTGGGTCACAGAAAAATCTACAAAAATGCTAGGCTGCCACAAGTTATCACAAACACTGAACAGAGGTCAAATACATTACACAGAGTGCTGGCAAGTTGGGAATGGCAAGAGCAGGGGGGAAGGATGGCATCAGGTGGTGGTTAAATCCTCTCAGCCAGCCAATCAGCCTGCAGCAACCCGGTCACATGAGCACTGGCAGCACACACACACCTGCAACTCATCTCACACACACACAGACACACACACACACACACACACAGACACACACACACACACACACACACAGGTACTGATTGCCACTGCAGAGGAGGGGAGGAGAGAGAGAGCTGTCAGTACAGAAATCACAATCAAAACACAAATGATCACAGTCATAACACATGCATCTGAGAAAACTGATAAAACAACTTTATTTACAGCAACATTACCCACAAATGCACAGTCCTGACTGTAGTGCAGCTCTTTATCATGGCTGTATTGATGCATGCAACATGTCACCCATGCACTAAAACTGTATTTTCTTGTGGAGTTTTCTCAGGAAAGAAGTAACAGTAAAACCACATGCACAAATGTAAGGCAAAGTGGAAATGAAGTTAGGTGAGGAGCCTGGAAGCCAGCCAAGGCAGAGAGATGACAGGTGTGAACAGAAGCTTTGCAAGACTGGAGTTCCTCAAGTGTCCACTTGAGGCTGGCTGCAGGAACACCAGGCCAGCGTTCTGGATTTTTTCTTTTATTAACAGACTGAAATTCACTTTGATGCTTTTTTCCATGAGCAACAAAAGAAAAAAAGACCATCAGAAAATCAACACAAACTTCAAGTTCCTCGTAGGAGCTTTAACAGACTATTCAAAACAAGCAGAACCTCTGGTGCTGTTGTGGTGGTACAGACTGTGTTTAAGAAATGAAAATCATACAGCGAGCCCTAAATCAAACTATATCAACAGTATTTCTCAAAGCTAGAACAAGTTCACTCAGTCCACAAATTTCTTCACAACTAGATACATTTCTTTTACACATTGCAATCACTTCATTTTCGCTTAAAACTGTTATGTTAATATGTCATGCTTTGTCAGTTTTTAACAAAGGAACATTGAATAGCTCAATAGATATGACTTCGCCGCCTGGCAACAGTGGAGGAGGCTTCCTGACTGTTGGCAAGCCCTAAAGATACAATAGTTGAAATTAGGATTTTTTTAAGATTTCCAGGCTGAGACAGATATAACAAAAGATTATGTTAAAGCTGGACAATAAAAAGCCTGAAAACAAGAAAAAGTAATGAAAGGGAAACATCTGATTGAGAAAAATGAAGCCTATGTGGAAGTGCTAAAACTTGCTGTTCATCGAGATTCACCTAGACGCTGGCTGCAGAAAGACCGGAAACCACATACACACCAAGCAAAAAAAAAAAACAACAACTGACTTTTAGGGCATTAAAAACAAACAAACAAGAAACATATTTACAGCCTGGTTAAAAAAAAAAAACAGCTTGGGTCTGAAAATGCTAATGTCGCTATTGGCACACATTACGTTGGTGAACTCTTTTCCATTTTAGTGGTTCAGAAGGAATCAGGATTATGAGTTTGTCCAATCAGAGGCTCAGCTCAGTTCACATGACTAATTGGCGCCTTATAGCTGTTAGACAGGAAGCTCAAAGCTCGTGTCATATCCAGTATCGACCTTACTAAGGACACTGAGTCACACTTGACTCAACTTGACTGTATCAGGAACAGGAGGGTGATGTATTTGAGACAACATCCATATTTCATACAGTATTTTATACAAGCTAGTAACCCCTCTTTCATCACTTTATGTGATGTAAAGGGCTCTAAAATAAACATTGGTTTTACCTTTGATAATTGCAAATATGAGCAAATCTACTGGCCCCAAAATTCCAGAGGCATGGATGCTCTTCACAAATGATTCTCGGCAGCACCATCAAAGCTTCTTAATGACCTGAGGCTCCTGGCCTTTGAAGGTCACACTGATGTTCGATGGCACCACCTCCACCTTGCTGCGAAGGTCCCTGGTGTCATTCATGGGACACTTGCTTGGCATCTGGCACAAGAACAACTGCTTGTAGGATTTCCTGAAGTTCTCTGACAGGAAGGCATAAATAAAGGGGTTGACAGAAGAGTTGCTGTAGGCCAGGCAGTGAGCCACCATCCTGAATGCAAAGGAGGCTTGGTTCAGAGGGAAGGAACCTAACTCCACCCACAGATGAACAATGTGGTGGGGCAGCCAGGACAGGCAGAAGACCACCACCACCACCAAAACCGTCTGAGCTGTCTGTAGAGGGGAAAATAAGTGGGGATATCATGGGTCAATTATAACAGTAACGGGATATACATGAACAGACTGATACCATTTAACATGTCCATTTTAATACTGTCCTATGAGATGACCAAGCATGGACTCAATGAAGTTATTCCTAAATCTTTCACCATTAATTAAGCTAACAAAGAACTGGGCTGAAGTAATGCCAACCATAGGATTAGATTTAGATAGACTTTTTGTTCATTCATTCATTCATTCATTCATTTTCTATACTGCTTATCCTATTCAGGGTCTTGGGTGGCTGGAGCCTATCCCAGCTGACTTAGGGCAAGAGGCGGAGTACACCCTGGACTGGTCGCCAGTTAATCGTAGGGCTGACATACAGACAGACAACCATGCACATTCACATTCACACCTATAGGCAATTTAGAATCACCAATTAACCTAGTGAGCATGTTTGAGGGCTGTGGGAGGAAGCCGGAGTACCCTGAGTGAACCCACGCATGCACGAGGAGAACATGCAAATTCCACACAGAAAGGCACACAGTGCCCAAAACAGGTTTCAAACCAGCGACCTTCTTGCTGTGAAGCAACAGCACTAACAGCTGCACTACTGTGCAGCCCGAGACTTTTTGTTATCCTGGTTAAAATTATCTTTATGTTCCGATGTCGATCAATGAATGATGTGTTCTTAAAATACATTGAAAATATCTGCTGTCTACAGCCGGAGTAAAATTGGAAAAACACCAACCAATCCTAGTGTTTGGGATCCAGTTTATTAAACCAATCAAATCCCATCCTGCCGTTCTGCTAGCCTCCTGTGCGCACATTTCACTTGCCCCAATTCAATACACATAACCAAGAAGGATCCAAGTACACTGGAGAACGGCAGAAAAACTACCTGTACCCCGATCACTGGTAATGTAGAGCAAACAAAAATGATGTGCTGAGAACCGGTTTGAGTCTGTGGTTTAGAATCAGTCATGATCACACATCATATATTTACAGAAAAATTCTCTACTGGAGTAGTAAAATCCAGTAAGAAGCCAACTCATTTCATGGTTGCGAACCACTGAAAGTATATTAAAACAGACAGCTGCATCTTGATAAGTGCTGACATATTGTGGATTCTGGCTGGTGGAGCCACGGGACTGAAGTTACAAGACTTCTTCTCTCCAACTGTGCATTGAATTTACTTACTGAACAAGATCACTCAGGTAGGTACAGTCCAAAACTAAACTTATTGTTGTATTGATTTGATGCAAGTTTAACATCTCTGATGTATTAGTATGCAGTAGCTTAAATTTGTCAACAGAGATGTCAATCATTTGTCTTTTTAACATTTAAAAGAAATAATAAAACTCCAAACTTTTCAGGATACTGAACATGAAAATAGTACTTCTATCTAAAATCTAACTACGCTAAAAATCATGTTTGAGAAAAATTTAATCAACGTGTTGTAATTATATAGATTCGCTTTCACTCTTCTATCTGTAAACATGACATTGGTGGGGTTTATGATGTATACTGCTACCAGTCAGAAGGGGGAGCTCTAAATGATTGTACTCCAGACTGTGAACACTTGTTTTCGATCATTTTTGACAACTCTTGCTGGTTTTCAGAAATAATCAAGTTTCATCCATTTTTTCAGGGATGAAAGAAGAAAAACCCATGAAGCTAACACTTACCTCTAGAAAAAATGATATGCTCCTCACAATGAGACAATTTTCACTGTAAGGGCTGGCACCATTATTTTTCAGGGTTGTCCTCTATGTTTTATATCCTTTGATAATTAAATTAGGTTTAAAAAAAAACATATGTTTTCTCAACATCCAAAGTTTACCTTCAAATATGCTTTTTCTGCCAAGAGTCAATATCAGGATGCCATTTTTTTGTTTTATGAGAGAAGAGGGCAGCAAATCCTCACATTTAAGAAGCTTCAGCCTGCATATCTGTAGCATATTTGCTTAAATAATAGAAGGACATTCATTATTGTAACAGAATATTTTTATTTATTTATTTTAAGTATAATCTTTTTTGGCAATGCATTATGTGTTTTTTATGCTTGTACACCATCAAACGAAGACAGACTGAGGGGAAAAAAAAACAACCAACCTTTTTTTTTGAGAGCTCAGACTTTTTGGATACATTCTTCAGCTTTTTGTGCAGATGTTTTAAAACCTGCAGGGTTAAAGGAATGAAAGATCACATTAAGATGGAAGACTGGCATAGCGATTAATTTTCTGAACTAATAATTTAGTCATCAATTAAAGAAATTAAATCCACTGTGGCTGAAGTTACATATTTAAGCAATATGAGCAAAGAAAACAAAACAAAACAAATTGCACCATGTAAAAAAATTTTCCAACAGCTTCAGTATCTAATTCCCCCAATTCTGCAATTAATGCGCATGCCTCCACCTGATCTGTGTGCACCCACCTTTGCATAGCAGACTGAAATCAAACAGAGAGGCATGAGGTATCCGAACACAAAGGTCCACACAACATAGACTTTCCTCTGTTGTTCAGGCCAAACCTCCCAGCAGAACGTATTGTTGTTCTCTCTCTCCACAATGCTTTGGTAGTTCGCAACCGGAGCTGCCATCACCAGGGACAGGATCCAGATCAGGACCACTCCAAGCAGCGCGTGCCTCCTCACGCGAATCGAGGAGGATTTCCTGGCATGGACTATGGCCACGTACCGGTCCACAGACATCGCAGACAGAGTGAAGATGCTGACCAGCATGGACACGGTGAAGAAATAGTGGATGAACTTACAGATGAAGGCTCCCAGCACCCATGTGGGCAGCATATAGATGGTGGACTGGAAGGGGATGCAGAAGAGGAGGTAGGACAGGTCAGCCACACTCAGGTTCAGGATGAAGATATTCGTAGTGCTCCTCGGTTGTCCTGGTTTACTGCGCGCAAGCACAGTGATCACCAAAGTGTTCCCAAGCACACCGAGGAAGAAGATAAGTCCGAATATGAGGAGAGATACAAAGTTATCTACACCCATTCCCAGGACTACGTGTTTACCCTGCAGCCTCACGGTGCTGCTGTTAGGGGACAAACTTTGGTTTTCCATTTCTTGCTCCATCCTTTTTTCTGTACTAAAGAAAAGCTACATATTGATGTAACAGAAACATGTCCTTCATATGCAGCTCGGCCTGAGGACGGATTTCTCTCCTGAATGAAGATTGGATGAAGCTGTGCATCTGTTCCCTGCTGTCAGAGGCAACGTCACTCAAATGATCCCACCAATACCTTTTCAGTGTTTCCAGTGACCTGCAGACATTTAGATGAGGGCTAACAGCCTCATATCTATGCAATAAATCACTTCACCATCCCCATAATAATATCTATTCAACATTTTTATTCCCAAATGTATCAAATTTGAACTGAATTATTGTAAAACCGTGGTATTAGTTTTGCATATACATATGTTTAAATAAATACGTATTTCATCAATCACAAAGTGAAACCAACATGAGGAAGTACGTTAACTTCACAAATATATGACAAAAAATGAAAACTTATCTAGATACTGAATTCAGATCTACTCAGCAAAATAACAACATTAGAAGAAATGATCAATTAACAAGGAATGTTTATTGTCATGCAGAAGAGCTGAAGAGAGGTGGGAAAAGTGGGGAGAAGATGAATAAGCGAGTTGTGTTCATGATTTTTCAGTCTGGACAAAGTGGTGGTCTTGTGTGTTGGCTGATGGACTAGTAGCTACAAACTATGTCATATTTATTTGAATAAAACTTATTTTTTATTTAGTTTTCCTTGTATGTTGGAGAGTTTCCTGCAAATAAAACTGTTTCACAGAGTAAAAATAAAAACAGAGTTGGACACTCTGGACTGAACCCTCTTCTTTACATGTTTTTCTCACTGACATTGATTGTCCTCCCCTCTCTGTTTGTGTTATTGACCGGGTCTGGTCACCGCTGTATTATCATTATGAAGCATGTGTGTCCCGTCGGAGCTGTATTGAGAGATCTGCTGTGAGGATAACCATCTGGAAATGCTGACGGGGATAATCCACAAGCTATGTAACCTGAGTGTAGACGCTGATGTTATCTGGAGGTTTACTTGTTCTCAGATGATTGTAGACACTTGCTTTGTTATTTTCCCTCTAGTGACAATCTAGTAAAATTCGACATGGCAGCTCATCTTCTTCGTACTTGAGGAAGAAGATGATGCTGATTGTGATAACGGTGTTGATGATGTCCATTGGCCTGTTTGTGACCAAATCTTCCATTTAAACTTCCTAAAATTTAATAACCCTCATTATGTAACTTTTGTAAACCATGAGCGTTATTGTATTCCTGCCAGTTTATTTATTTACTAATTGTTTTCTCGGCTACGGTCCTGAAGCAACCTAATGTTTCTGTGGAGACCCTCACCTCTGTAACCCAGATGCTATCCCTCTTTATCTTGAAGAGGAAAGAGTCTGGGCACAAAAACAAGGCATTTCTGTTAGTGAGTAGAGTGTTCCTGAGAATGACTTTACAGGAGCTGGCCATAGTGGACAGGGTTAGGGTTAGGGTTAGGGGTTAGGGGTTAGGGTTAGGGTTAGGAGTTGGGGTTAGGGCCCCGCCAAGCGACGGAGCCAAGTGCACTGTCCATCACAGTCCCCACCAGGACCAGTCTCACCTCCTTTGGCTTCAAGAAAAATTGGGCTTAAAGCATCGACACAAGATAAATTGAGCTTAGTAAATCAATAGCTGATTTAGCTTACTGAAAAACTAGCATTAGTCAAACTGAGTGTCAGTACACAATAGCTAATTTAGCGTTTGGTAAACAATAGCTAAGTTTAGCTTATTGAAAACTAGCATTAGTCAAAATGAGTGTCAGTACATAATAGCTAATTTAGTGTTTGGTAAACAATGGCTAAGTTTAGCTTATTGAAAACTAGTATTAGTTTGGTGATAAACCAAGATACATTGAGTTTGAGGAGCAATAGCTTGTTTAGCTTATTGAGAGGACTCACAAAATTAGTCGAGTTTGGCAAACAATAGCTAATTAAGCTTATTGAGAGACATCAGTAGTTCAATGCTGACAAGATGAATTGAGTTCAGCAAACAATAGCTAGTTTAACTTATTGAAAGAGCTCAGTTGGGTTAGGGTTAGGGTTAGGTTAGGGTTAGGGTTAGGGTTAGGTTTAGGGTTAGGTTAGGGTTAGGGTTAGGGTTAGGAGTTGGGGTTAGGGCCCCGCCAAGCGACGGAGCCAAGTGCACTGTCCATCACAGTCCCCACCAGGACCAGTCTCACCTCCTTTGGCTTCAAGAAAAATTGGGCTTAAAGCATCGACACAAGATCAATTGAGCTTAGTAAATCAATAGCTGATTTAGCTTACTGAAAACTAGCATTAGTCAAACTGAGTGTCAGTACACAATAGCTAATTTAGCGTTTGGTAAACAATAGCTAAGTTAAGCTTATTGAAAACTAGCATTAGTCAAACTGAGTGTCAGTACACAATAGCTAATTTAGCGTTTGGTAAACAATAGCTAAGTTAAGCTTATTGAAAACTAGCATTAGTCAAACTGAGTGTCAGTACACAATAGCTAATTTAGCGTTTGGTAAACAATAGCTAAGTTTAGCTTATTGAAAACTAGCCTTAGTCAAAATGAGTGTCAGTACATAATAGCTAATTTAGCGTTTGGTAAACAATGGCTAAGTTTAGCTTATTGAAAACTAGCATTAGTTTGGTGATAAACCAAGATACATTGAATTTGAGGAGCAATAGCTTGTTTAGCTTATTGAGAGGACTCACAAAATTGGTCGAGTTTGGCAAACAATAGCTAATTAAGCTTATTGAGAGACATCAGTAGTTCGATGCTGACAAGATGAACTGAGTTCAGCAAACAATAGCTAGTTTAGCTTATTGAAAGAGCTCAGTTGGGTCTTAGTGGGTAGTTTTATGAAACTTACATTGGTCCAGCGCTGGAATTTTTTGAGTTAAATTTCAGAACACGTCCTCAGTAGTGGACCTTGAGATCATCGGGTGTTTCGGCCATTATCACTAGACACCCTCTCTCAAGGAAGGCCCCACGGGTTTGATCAGGCCCCGTGTTGTGCTCTGTGGTCAATTAGCATTTTTTATGGGGTTTATTTGTGCTAAATTATTTGTGGTTTAATTGGTTTTGAATTGTTTTTAGAAGATGCACTATTGGTACTCAGGATACGTTGTTCTGTCTACTCTTTTCCAAGCAAGATCAAATATATTTTTGTACTTACCCTCTGATCGACGCTAACCAATCGTTAACACCGCTAGGTATCCATGGTCAGGTCAATCAGAACAGCAGAATCTTCCTCTATGGTCCAAGAAACTGCACACCGCCAGTGTAAGCTTCCGCTTCTTTATTTCTCGGAGTTGGATATCTATTAAATTTAGCGTAACTTTAGCATAAAACTAGCAAAAAATATTTAAATAAAGTAAATCTAGAGCTGAAGAATTTTACTCTGTGGCCCATACACCGCACACCCCCAGAGTAAGTTGAGTAGGTCTCACTTTCTGGGAGCCTGACGATAATCGGGTCATTATTTGTGCTACGAGTCTCGGTTATGGTGCCAAAACGAAATTTTTTCAAATGGGATTTTTTGCTAGAAAAGTCATCTATGGGCTTTGTCCTATATGGTTCGGTCATTTATTTTGACATTATAGATCATTTTGGGTGTTTTTAGCCCTCTAAAGACTTATTTTTAAGACTTCCCATGATTCCTTGTTTATCGCCGATGTCTTTTTGATCTATATTCCATATTTACTTTGGTTTAAAGTTAAAGATGGATCTCTAGGATGATTTGGGTCAGGTAATTGCCCCCTCGATGATGGTATGTAGGGTAGGTAAGTCCCCCCAGAGGTGGTCAAGTTTAAGGCTAGGATAAGGTTATAAAACATTATACGGTATACGTTAAACCGTATACCGTATTGAGGTTAGGTTAAGGTTAGGTTAAGGTTAGGGTTAGGTAAAGGTTAGGGTTAGGCTAAGGTTAGGGTTAGAGTTAGGATTAGGAGCTAGGGTTAGGGTTAGGTTAAGGGTTAGGGTTAGGGTTAGGGTTTAGGGTTAGGGTTAGGGTTTAGGTTTGTGAATTTGTTGGATGTTTAAAGTGTGCCATGGGCTCTCACACTGTGCACGGGCAGGGTTAGGGTTAGGGTTAGGGTTAGGGGTTAGGTGAGGGGAAGGGGAACTGCCCCTGAAAGTAAGGGGCAGCCGGTGCGCTGTCCATCCCCCCGCGCCCTCCGTCCCTCCCACCCCACCACCCTGATGAAGTTTGGGGGTATGGAGCCCCATACCCCCGTGGGGGATGACGTTGTCGTCCCCTTTGTTGGACCAAAGTCCACTGACCTTGGGTCCAACTCATTTGACCTTTTTAATATAGATTAATGTATTTATTTTTTTGTGGTTTTTAATGTTTTTTGTTTTTAAATAAATGAAATGAAATGAATTAAATGAACTTATTTTTTTAAAAAAATTACAAATCAAAATCAATTGTTTTTGTTTGAAAAACAATGAAAAACTTTTCCTAAAAAACAAAAAAGCAAAACTAAAACCAAAATTCCTCCAAAAAACAAATTAAAGCTCCCAAAAGAAAAACGTGCCCAAAGACAACGTTTCGACCCTACAGGGTCT
Organism: Labroides dimidiatus; assembly: GCA_030710495.1. Classification (NCBI taxonomy): domain Eukaryota; kingdom Metazoa; phylum Chordata; class Actinopteri; order Labriformes; family Labridae; genus Labroides; species Labroides dimidiatus. The sequence continues at coordinate 31,882,164 of CM061155.1, forward strand.
TCCTCAGGTCAAGGGCACGAAAAGTGTCTTCCAAAAAGAAATAAGCAGGCAGTCACTGAGATGCTTCCCCTATGACAGTCTGAATGAAAGTGAGGGCTCTGTGCTTGCGGCTCCTCCTTTTATATCGTCAAATTTCTTAAATTTAAGTTTCACTGTCATTTTTTTATTTATTATATTTTATTATATTTCCCCTACCTATTATCTTTTTCAACTAGCATTTTAACCCTATAATTAATATATAATACTTAATGAATTTACTGGCCTTAATTAATTTTAAATTATGTTTTATTTATAAAATGATATTTTAACATTATCAATAATATAATAAATTAAGGTTAGGATAAGTGGGGTCAGGGTTAGTGCCAATTTTATGGATTAAGTTTAGGGTTCCGTGTTAGGGTTAGAGTTCTAGGTTAGGGTTAGGATTAGGGGTTAGGGTTAGAGCCAAATTTTAGGGTTAGGGTTAGGGTTAGAGCCAAATTTTAGGAGTTGGGGTTAGGGACCCCTGGGTCCGCATGGGACCCCGAGGTCCAGTGCACTGTCCATCACAGCTCTCCACCGAGACAGGTCTACTTCTCATTCAGGCCTCTCGGGTGGAGCGTAGCGAGTTTGGCCATCCAGAGACGCTCAGCCCTCCGTCTCTGTGCCACGCTCCATCTGGGGTTCGCCTCCAGGACTGAGACCTGGACAGCGTCCCACCCATGAAGGAGGAAGTGTCCCACTAATGGGGTGTGAGTCTCCTTCTTCCTCAAAATATTGTACCTATGCTGCGTGAACCTCGTCAGAATTGTGTTACCTGTTTCACCTACGTACTGCATTCCGCAGGTAGTACAGGTTAGGGTTAGGGTTAGGGTTAGGGTTAGGGTTGGGTTAGGGTTAGGGTTAGGGTTAGGTTAGGGTTAGGGTTAGGGTTAGGGGTTAGGGTTAGGTTAGGGTTAGGGTTAGGGTTAGGTTAGGTTAGGTTAGGGTTAGGGTTAGGAGTTGGGGTTAGGGCCCCGCCAAGCGACGGAGCCAAGTGCACTGTCCATCACAGTCCCCACCAGGACCAGTCTCACCTCCTTTGGCTTCAAGAAAAATTGGGCTTAAAGCATCGACACAAGATCAATTGAGCTTAGTAAATCAATAGCTGATTTAGCTTACTGAAAACTAGCATTAGTCAAACTGAGTGTCAGTACACAATAGCTAATTTAGCGTTTGGTCAACAATAGCTAAGTTTAGCTTATTGAAAACTAGCAGTAGTCAAACTGAGTGTCAGTACACAATAGCTAAGTTTAGCTTATTGAAAACTAGCATTAGTCAAAATGAGTGTCAGTACATAATAGCTAATTTAGCATTTGGTAAACAATGGCTAAGTTTAGCTTATAGAAAACTAGCATTAGTTTGGTGATAAACCAAGATACATTGAGTTCGATGCTGACAAGATGAATTGAGTTCAGCAAACAATAGCTAGTTTAGCTTATTGAAAGAGCTCAGTTGGGTCTTAGTGGGTAGTTTTATGAAACTTACATTGGTCCAGCGCTGGAATTTTTTGAGTTAAATTTCAGAACACGTCCTCAGTAGTGGACCTTGAGATCATCGGGTGTTTCGGCCATTATCACTAGACACCCTCTCTCAAGGAAGGCCCCACGGGTTTGATCAGGGTTAGGGTTAGGGTTAGGGTTAGGTTAGGGTTAGGGTTAGGGTTAGGGTTAGGGTTAGGTTAGGGTTAGGGTTAGGGTTAGGGTTAGGGGTTAGGGGTTAGGGTTAGGGTTAGGGTAGGGTTAGGTTAGGGTTAGGGTTAGGGTTAGGGTTAGGGTTAGGGTTAGGTTAGGGTTGGGGTTTGGGTTGGGGTTAGAAAGTCATGTCTATGCTTTTTTGCACTGGCCTACTGATCTACTATCTTGGTGGTGGGAGTGTGGGCGTTCCACACAGCGATTGTGGGTGATGTGCAGGGAATTGCTCCCTCCCTCGGTAGGTCCTGGTTCAACTCCCCGCCCGGGACCAGGAGTGTTCCCCAGACAAAAAGAAGAACCAGCGGGCACGGGTGTTGCGGCTGCTGCGTGGAGGATCAAAGCCAGCACCGATACGGCTGTTATTCTTGGGTCTCCAAAGTACTCTGGAGGTATGACCCCTATGTGTTTATAATATAAGTTATTGCGGTGTCCTTTTGAAAGGCTGTAGTGTGCGTATGTGGAAGGGTAGCCTAGTGGTACTGGCAATGCTCCTGTCCCCTGAAGAGCGGGGTTCGAGTCCCCCCCTCCCCGCCGAGAAAGAAACAGGAAAAAGCATCTAATAGTCCTCATCCCCACAGGATCCAGAGAACGCCCGGCCAGGAACCCGAGCATTGTTCAACTCCAGAGCATTCATTATACATGATTCTAGCAACAGGAGCAAGGTCAGGTAATAGACCATGTCTGGATGGATATCCATTCTGTCGTGCGCTCCCCGGACCCATGTGAGCCTGGACCAAATAAAAGGCCTAGGAGAATAAATGGAATGTATTGTCAGGCTGTGTATTGTAGACTACTATGGTGATACAGAATGAGTGTATACTGTCTGGGATTGCTGTGGAACCACCCGTTCTGAGCTATGTGTCCATGGAGCATCAATAAAGGTTGCAAGTAACCCTGTTCTGTATCTGTGTTCTTCACCCCCATGCAATAAGTGCTAATATTAAGTGCTAATATTAAGTGCTAATATTAAGTGCTTATATTAAGTGCTTGGCAACCACACAATAGGAGTAGGACATCTAGAATTCATAGGAGCTAGAAGTCAAAGATCCCACTTGTATAACTTATTTAATTCTATAAATATGTAAACGTATACACACACATGCATGGATATTCACTCGAGTTAGAAAAAGTACTATAAACATGCAGAATGTTAGTAAGATAGACACAGTATACCATTGATACAACATTGACCATACACTCTGTTAACTATGCCCTTTATCTTAAAAGGAAAGGCGGAATCTTGATGAGTTTCCACCGCAACATCCCAGGTACAGCAACAAACCCTCTAAACCATGTATGTATCTGTAAGGTCTTGATCCAGAGTTGTCCTTAATGTGTACATATGTGAGCCATTACCAATATGCACTTAAAGATACTATTGACAGTGAATTTGTGGTCATAATAGTGAGATGTTAGCTTAAGTCTTTATGCAGATCATAAGGAGCACAGGTATACTCTATGAGCAAATAACTGATGGTAAGTGAAGCAAAACAACCAGACACCCTTATTTTCGTTTTTTCTCTTTGTAAGAGCATTTTTAATGTTCAACGCATAAAGTTCAACTCAGTCTTACATAAACTTAACCAAAATTCGACAGGAGAAGAGGGTTCCAGGCAGCAGCCACGAGCAGGTAACCTCTCGATTTGTGTGGAGAAGAGGTGTCCGTCCTGTCTGGTGAGTCATGTCTTGTGTCATTGGGGGGAGGAAGAAAAAAAGGGGGGGGGGGGGTTTGTTTGTTTATTTAAAGAGGGAAGGGATGAAGACCCCGTTTCGGGTGGTGGGATAAAAAGAAAGGGGAGAGGAAAAGAGGGAAGGTATGAAAACCCTGGTTCAGGTGGTGTAATGGGAAAGAGGGGGGGCAGGAGGGGTAAAAAGGGGGAAGGGGATGAAAACCCTGGTTCGGGTAGTGGAGTAGGAAAGGGGGAGGGGGGCAAAGAGGGAAGGGATGAAGACCCTGGTTCGGGTAGTGGAGTAGGAAAAGGGGAGGGGGAGGTTAAGGGAGGGAAGGGATGAAAACCCTGGTTCGGGTAGTGGAAAAGGAGGGGGGTAGGGGGAGTAATAGAGGGGAGGGATGAAAACCCTGGTTCGGGTAGTGGGATAGAAAGGGGGAGGAGGGTCAAAGAGGGAAGGGATGAAAACCCTGATTCGGGTAGTGGAGTAGGAAGGGGGGAGGGGGAGGTTCGGGGAGGGGAGGGATGAAAACCCTGGTTCGGGTAGTGGAGTAGGAGAGGGGGAGAGGGTCAAAGAGGGAAGGGATGAAGACCCTGGTTCGGGTAGTGGAGTAGGAAAAGGGGAGGGGGAGGTTAAGGGAGGGAAGGGATGAAGACCCTGGTTCGGGTAGTGGAAAAGGAGGGGGGTAGGGAGAGTAATAGAGGGGGGGGAGGGATGAAAACCCTGGTTCGGGTAGTGGAATAGAAAGGGGGAGGAGGGTCAAAGAGGGAAGGGATGAAAACCCTGATTCGGGTAGTGGAGTAGGAAGGAGGGAGGGGGAGGTTAGGGGAGGGAAGGGATGAAAACCCTGGTTCGGGTAGTGGAGAAGGAGGGGGAGGGGGGGGGGGGGGGGGGTTCAGAGAGGGAAGGGATGAAGACCCTGGTTCGGGTAGTGGAGTAGGAAAAGGGGAGGGGGAGGTTAGGGGAGGGAAGGGATGAAAACCCTGGTTCGGGTAGTGGAGTAGGAGGGGGGGAGGGGGGGGGGGGGGGGGGGATAGAGGGAAGGGATGAAAACCCTGGTTCGGGTAGTGGAATGGAAAGGGAGGGTGAGATAAAGGGAGGGAAAGGATGAAAACCCAGTTCCGGGAAAGAAGGAGGTGTCGGAGGGCTTGGGGTAGGGGTTGGAGGGAAGGGATGAAAAGAAAAGGGAGGTTTTAGGGGGGATTTTTTCGGGATTAGGGGAAGGCAAAAGTGATTTGGGGAAAGGGAAGGGGGTTACATCAATGGAGCATCAATCAGGTTGCTAGTACCCCTGTTCTGTGCCTGTGTCTTTCAATTCCACACGGTAAGTGCTCATGTTAAGTGCCATCAATCACACAGTGGGAGTAGGACATCCTGGATTCATAAGTGCTAGATGTCAAAGCTCCCAATATTATATATTAATCTATGTCTGTAAAAAGTTGATGAATAAATAAGTAAATAAATAAATGAAAAAATAGATCTATATACACACATATGCAACCCATGCATTAATATTCACTCATGTTAAAGAATTAGTCTTACAAACGCATGCACAATGTTAGTTAATAGACACAGTACACCATTGGATTCTCCATTGATCATACCTCTGCTTGAGTGGGGGGGGGGGGGGGGTGTTTTGGGGGGAGGAAGAAAAAGGAGGGTGGGTTAGGGTAGGGGAGTGGGTTTGATTTAGAGGGGGAAACATGGTTAGGGTTAGGAGAGGGGGAGGGTTAGGGTTAGGAGAGGGGGAGGGTTAGGGTTAGGTGAGGGGAGGGTTAGGATTAGGAGAGGGGGAGGGTTAGGGTTAGGAGAGGGGGAGGGTTAGGGTTAGGAGAGGAGGAGGGTTAGGAGAGGGGGAGGGTTAGGGTTGGAGAGGGGGAGGGTTAGGGTTAGGAGAGGGGGAGGGTTAGGGTTAGGTGAGGGGAGGGTTAGGGTTAGGAGAGGGGGAGGGTTAGGGTTAGGAGAGGGTTAGGGTTAGGGTTAGGGTTAGGGTTAGGTTAGGGTTAGGGTTAGGGTTAGGGTTAGGTTAGGGTTAGGGTTAGGGTTAGGGGTTAGGGGTTAGGGTTAGGGTTGGGTTAGGTTAGGGTTAGGGTAGGGTTAGGGTTAGGGTTAGGGTTTGGGTTAGGGTTAGGGTTAGGGTTAGGGTTAGGGTTAGGGAAGGGTTAGGGTTAGGGTTAGGTTAGGGTTAGGGTTAGGGTTAGGGTTAGGGTTAGGGGTTAGGGTTAGGGTTAGGGTTGGGGTTTGGGTTGGGGTTAGAAAGTCATGTCTATGCTTTTTTGCACTGGCCTACTGATCTACTATCTTGGTGGTGGGAGTGTGGGCGTTCCACACAGCGATTGTGGGTGATGTGCAGGGAATTGCTCCCTCCCTCGGTAGGTCCTGGTTCAACTCCCCGCCCGGGACCAGGAGTGTTCCCCAGACAAAAAGAAGCTAGGGTTAGGGTTAGGGTTAGGGTTAGGGTTAGGTTAGGTTAGGTTAGGTTAGGTTAGGTTAGGTTAGGGTTAGGGTTAGGGTTAGGGTTAGGTTAGGGTTAGGGTTAGGGTTAGGGTTAGGGTTAGGGTTAGTAGGGTTAGGGTTAGGGTTAGGGTTAGGGTTAGGGTTAGGTTAGGGTTAGGGTTAGGGTTAGGGGTTAGGGTTAGGGTTAGGGTTAGGGTTAGGGGTAGGATCCGCCCATTGAAAATGAATGGGAGAGGGTCACTTCCAAATTAGGTCCTCGAAAATGAATGGGATAAATATAAAATTGGAATTTTGGAAGTTGGAAATTTCCAACTTCCGGTTCCAAATTTCCAACTTCCGGTTCCAAATTTCCAAATTTCGCTTCCAATTCACCAAATGACCACTAGGAGTGCTAGAGACCACAAAATCAAAATTCCAAATTTTTTTTCCGTGGTTAGGAGTTACTCCTAACCTTACTTTCATTCACTTTCAAGTGTTTTTTTGACCCCAAAATAATTGTTTTGATTGGTTATTGGCCTTCATACAAGAGTCAGTGTATCATGAGCCATTTTGACTGTGAAATTGTGTGGGAACCCCCATCATAACAGCTCATCAGCCCCCCTCAGTGGGCTATAAGGCCCTTAGCATTAAGCATGCTAAAATTTTCCCTTGCATAACTTGGGAACCAGGCAACACATGAAGCTGAGAAGCACATCGCTGTGCTCAGCTCGGGCCACTCTAAGACTCAATCAAAGTTTTATTCACCTGCGATAACTTTTGTGCGAAAATGTTTCAGCAGAGCCCTGGACACGGCAAGGGATGGGCAGATTTTATACTTTTTGGCTCCTCAACCAAAACTCTTTGAGCTAGAAGGCTGAAATTTTAATATGTTTATCCTGCCATCAGGTGGGACCAGTGGCTTCCATGACCTTCCTAAGTGTAAAGGTCAAAGGTCAAATGTGTGTTTTTAAGGTTTTTCGTGTCTCAATTCCACATACTTTGAGCTAGATGGCTAAAATGAACAAATGTTCATCCTGGCATCATATGGAAGAAGTGTACAAAGGTTCATGAGGCTGTGACCATCCTAATTGCAAAGGTCAAAGGTTAAATGTGCTTTTCTAAGGTCACAGGTCTACTTTTGAGTCCTTTTTCTTGACGTAGAGACACCAAAATTTCTGTCCTATATCAGCAGGATAACAGGTCTCACCCAAAAGTTGTTCTGAGTTTCTATCTGACCATATGGCCACTGAGGCCCAAAAAGACAGGGTCCCAAAGAGCTTTTCTCCTCAGTCAGCACAATGCTCTTTTGCTCTCATTCGGCTTTTAAGGCAGTTGTGAACTTGATACACGATCCACGGGATCTCTGAGAAATGTCAAATCATATTCTGGTGGAACGGTGCGACTAGCCCCACCCAAACGGGAAGTAGCTGAAAAGCAAACTACGGGCTTGGGTTCGGAATATGCCACAGAGGGCTATGAGAACTTTCCATAGCTTTCTCCGGTTTGTTCCTGCGCCACCCAGAGGCTGAGTTATGAGACTTAACAAGGCGGAATTGATGTGACTTTGGCGCCTCCTAGCCTCGCATGGGAAAGAAGCATGGCTTCCGTTCTACCACGGCCTCCATCGGCTGGTTGAGACCTTTCTGTAGATAGCTCGTGGCTCGTGGCTCTGGGACCAAAAATGACAAAGTTACCCACCTCGGCCTCAGAAAACCAAAGCGTCTCGGGGGCTAAGGGTCTTCATGTCCTTTTTCTCCTCAAGGCTCGGTTGGAGTTCGGATGCAAAACATCTGGCCTCAGTTCCTGTTTTCGCATATGTTGTAAGGCTGGCCAAGAGCTTTCCAGAACACTCGGTCCCGCGTCTGTAACCCTCTGCTTTGCGGAGCTGTGGCCCTTTGAGTTTAGAGTTCAAAAGCTCAAATCTAAGTTAAGCGGCTTAGGGTTAGGGTTACCTATAAGGCTTCAAGCTAGAGGGCTGAAATTTTAATATGTTCATCCTGGCATCAGGTGGAAGATGTGTGCAAAGTTTCATGAAGCTGTGACCTTCCTAACTGTCAAGGTCAAAGGTTAAATATGTGCTTTCATTTTTCGAGGGTTCATTTCAACATACTTTGAGCTTAAGGTATGGAAATAGCAAATGCTCATGCTCTAATCGAGATGACAATGTGTGCAAAATTTCATGAGGCTGTGACCTTCCTAAGTATGAAAAGTTCAGCCTGAAATGTGGAAATGACTTGTCCTTTAAAATGGCTGACCTAACATGATGATACTTTTTGGTTCCTGAACCAAAACCCTTTGAGCTAGAGGGCTGAAATTTCAATATGTTCATCTTGCCATCAGGTGGGACCACTGTACAAAGTTTCAGGCCTCCATGACTTTCCTAAGTGTAAAGGTCAAAGGTCAAATATGTGTTTTTAAGGTTTTTCGTGTCTCATTTCCACATACTTTGAGCTAGATGGCTAAAATTAACAAAAGTTTATCCTGGCATCATATGGAAGAAGTGTGCAAAGGTTCATGAGGCTATGACCATCCTAATTGCGAAGGTCAAAGGTTAAATGTGCATTTCTAAGGTCACTATGTCTCAGGGCTACTTTGGGATCCTTTTTCTTGACGCAGAGACACCAAAATTTCTGTCCTATATCAGCAGGATAGCAGGTGTCACCCAGAAGTTGTTCTGAGTTTCTATCTGACCATATGGCCAAATGAGGCCCAAAAAGACAAGGTCCAAAAGAGAGCTTTTCTCCTCAGTCAGCACGATGCTCTTTTGCTCTCATTCGGCCTCTAAGGCAGTTGTGAACTTGATACTCGATCCACGGGGCCTCTGAGAAATGTCAAATCATATTCTGGTGGAACGGTGCGACTAGCCTCGCCTTAACAGGAAGTAGCCGAAAAGCAAACTGCGGGCTCGGGCTCAGAATATGCCACACAGAGCTCCCAGATCTTTCCGTAGCAGTCTCCAGTTCAATCCTGCACCACCCAGAGGCCCAATTACGAGACTTAACGAGACGGAATTGATGTGACTTTGGCGCCTCCTAGCCTCGCATGGGAAAGGCGCATGGCTTCCGTTCTACCACGGCCTCCATCGGCTGGTTGAGACCTTTCTGTAGATAGCTCGTGGCTCGTGGCTCTGGGACCAAAAATGACAAAGTTACCTGCCTCGGCCTCAGAAAACCAAAGCCTCTCAGGGGCTAAGGGTCTTCATGTCCTTTTTCTCCTCAGGGCTCGGTTGGAGCTTGGATGCAAAACATCTGGCCTTGGGTCCCATTTTTGCATATGTGGTAAGGCTGGCCAAGAGCTTTCAGGAACACTCGGTCCCGCATCCGTAACCCTGGAAACATTTCTATATTCTTCTCAGCCCCCTCTATCAGACCAGTGGGGTTTCAGCCAGCTGCAACCCCATTTTTGACACTGTTCTGTTGTAACTCGATGACCCAGGCCATTTGAAAGCGTCCCTGAAACCGTGTGCAGGTATGTCCGAAACAGGTCCCCTAGCTCTCTCCAGGACTGAGTTCTGATCCATTAAAGATGTAATTTTTGTGATTTTTGAACCTCTAACTCAGCCACTGAGGCATGCAGAGACCCAGCGGGAACAGTTTACACTGGTTTCCACTCCGCGAACGACCTGATCATACGCACATGTGGATAGTACCACTTTAGTGTCAGAAAGTCCTCCGAAAGTGTTTCATTGGTGAACTTTTGATCACCTTTCCTGGCCAAACAGAGATCAGGCCTTGGTATTCCTCTAGCTCGCTCCTCCGCTGTAGGACAGCATGTTGAAATTTGGGCAAATTAACATAGGAATAGATATTTTTTTGGAACCAGGAAGTACCAATAGATACATATCTGGGTCGGGAACTTTGACCTCTAGGGGGAACTGGGTAGGGTGTGGGAGGCTAAAGATCATGCCTAAGGTGCCCGGGGCGAGGGCCAATCAGAGGGTATATGGGATTACTCTGAATTCCAAAATAAAAAATGGGCCATTTTTCCACCTTCTGAGAGCTGAACACCTCAATCCAGGAACAATTGGACTCAGCGGGGGATGGGCAGATTTTCTACTTATTGGTTCTTGAACCAAAGCCCTTTGAGCTAGAGGGCTGAAATTTAAATATGTTCATCCTACCATCAGGTGGGACCACTGTACAAAGTTTCAGGCCTCCATGAGCTTCCTAAGTGTAACGGTCAAAGGTCAAATGTGTGTTTTTAAGGTTTTTCGTGTCTCATTTCGGCATACTTTGAGCTAGATGGCTAAAATGAACAAATGTTCATCCTGGCATCATATGGAAGAAGTGGGCAAAGTTTCAAGGGGCTGTGACCTTCCTACCTGTCAAGGTCAAAGGTTAAATGTGTGCTTTCATATTTTTCGAGGGCTCATTTCAACATACTTTGAGCTAGATGGCTAAAATGAACAAATGTTCATCCTGGCATCATATGGAAGAAGTGTGCAAAGTTTCAAGGGGCTGTGACCTTCCTAACTGTCAAGGTCAAAGGTTAAATGTGTGCTTGCATTTTTTTCGAGGGCTCATTTCAACATACTTTGAGCTTAAGGGATGGAAATAGCAAATGTTCATCCTCTAATCGACTTGACAATGTGTGCAAAATTTCATGAGGCTGTGACCTTCCTAAGTATGAAAAGTTCAGCCTGAAAGGTGGAAATGACTTGTCCTTTAAAATGGCTGACCTAACATGATGATACTTTTTGGTTCCTGAACCAAAACCCTTTGGGCTAGAGGGCTGAAATTTAAATATGTTCATCCTACCATCAGGTGGGACCACTGTACAAAGTTTCAGGCCTCCATGAGCTTCCTAAGTGTAACGGTCAAAGGTCAAATGTGTGTTTTTAAGGTTTTTCGTGTCTCATTTCGGCATACTTTGAGCTAGATGGCTAAAATGAACAAATGTTCATCCTGGCATCATATGGAAGAAGTGGGCAAAGTTTCAAGGGGCTGTGACCTTCCTACCTGTCAAGGTCAAAGGTTAAATGTGTGCTTTCATATTTTTCGAGGGCTCATTTCAACATACTTTGAGCTAGATGGCTAAAATGAACAAATGTTCATCCTGGCATCATATGGAAGAAGTGTGCAAAGTTTCAAGGGGCTGTGACCTTCCTAACTGTCAAGGTCAAAGGTTAAATGTGTGCTTGCATTTTTTTCGAGGGCTCATTTCAACATACTTTGAGCTTAAGGGATGGAAATAGCAAATGTTCATCCTCTAATCGACTTGACAATGTGTGCAAAATTTCATGAGGCTGTGACCTTCCTAAGTATGAAAAGTTCAGCCTGAAAGGTGGAAATGACTTGTCCTTTAAAATGGCTGACCTAACATGATGATACTTTTTGGTTCCTGAACCAAAACCCTTTGGGCTAGAGGGCTGAAGTTTCAATATGTTCATCCTGGCACCAGGACGGACCACTGTACAAAGTTTCAGGCCTCCATGACCTTCCTAAGGGTAAAGGTCAAAGGTCAAATGTGTGTTTTTAAGGTTTTTCGTGTCTCATTTCCACATACTTTGAGCTAGATGGCTAAAATGAATAAATGTTCATCCTGGCATCATATGGAAGAAGTGTGCAAAGTTTCAAGGGGCTGTGACCTTCCTAACTGTCAAGGTCAAAGGTTAAATGTGTGCTTGCATTTTTTTCGAGGGCTCATTTCAACATACTTTGAGCTTAAGGGATGGAAATAGCAAATGTTCATCCTCTAATCGACTTGACAATGTGTGCAAAATTTCATGAGGCTGTGACCTTCCTAAGTATAAAAAGTTCAGCCTGAAAGGTGGAAATGACTTGTCCTTTAAAATGGCTGACCTAACATGATGATACTTTTTGGTTCCTGAACCAAAACCCTTTGGGCTAGAGGGCTGAAGTTTCAATATGTTCATCCTGGCACCAGGACGGACCACTGTACAAAGTTTCAGGCCTCCATGACCTTCCTAAGGGTAAAGGTCAAAGGTCAAATGTGTGTTTTTAAGGTTTTTCGTGTCTCATTTCCACAAAATACTTTGAGCTAGATGGCTAAAATGAACAAATGTTCATCCTGGCATCATATGGAAGAAGTGTGCAAAGTTTCAAGGGGCTGTGACCTTCCTAACTGTCAAGGTCAAAGGTTAAATGTGTGCTTGCATTTTTTTCGAGGGCTCATTTCAACATACTTTGAGCTTAAGGGATGGAAATAGCAAATGATCATCCTCTAATCGACTTGACAATGTGTGCAAAGTTTCATGACTCTGTGATCTTTATAACTATGAAAATTTGATGAACTTGATGTCACTTCCACATTTGCATGTAAAGCTATAGGTCGAATCTGGAATTCTGGAATTGAGCTCAATCAATCAAAACCCTTTGAGCTAAAGGGCTGAAATTTAAATACGTTCATCCTGGCATAATATGGAAGAAGTGTGCAAAGTTTCAAGAGGCTGTGAGCTTTATAACTATGAAAATGTGATGAACTTGATGTCACTTCCACATTTGCATTTAACGCAATTGGTCAAAATCTGGAATTCTGGAATTGAGCTCAATCAATCAAAACCCTTTGAGCTAGAGGGCTGAAATTTAAATATGTTCATCCTACCATCAGGTGGGACCACTGTACAAAGTTTCAGGCCTCCATGAGCTTCCTAAAGGTAAAGGTCAAAGGTCAAATGTGTGTTTTTAAGGTTTTTCGTGTCTCATTTCGGCATACTTTGAGCTAGATGGCTAAGATGAACAAATGTTCATCCTGGCATCATATGGAAGAAGTGGGCAAAGTTTCAAGGGGCTGTGACCTTCCTACCTGTCAAGGTCAAAGGTTAAATGTGTGCTTTCATATTTTTCGAGGGCTCATTTCAACATACTTTGAGTTAGATGGCTAAAATGAATAAATGTTCATCCTGGCATCATATGGAAGAAGTGTGCAAAGTTTCAAGGGGCTGTGACCTTCCTAACTGTCAAGGTCAAAGGTTAAATGTGTGCTTGCATTTTTTTCGAGGGCTCATTTCAACATACTTTGAGCTTAAGGGATGGAAATAGCAAATGTTCATCCTCTAATCGACTTGACAATGTGTGCAAAATTTCATGAGGCTTTGACCTTCCTAAGTATAAAAAGTTCAGCCTGAAATGTGGAAATGACTTGTCCTTTAAAATGGCTGACCTAACATGATGATACTTTTTGGTTCCTGAACCAAAACCCTTTGGGCTAGAGGGCTGAAATTTCAATATGTTCATCCTGGCACCAGGACGGACCACTGTACAAAGTTTCAGGCCTCCATGACCTTCCTAAGGGTAAAGGTCAAAGGTCAAATGTGTGTTTTTAAGGTTTTTCGTGTCTCATTTCCACATACTTTGAGCTAGATGGCTAAAATGAACAAATGTTCATCCTGGCATCATATGGAAGAAGTGTGCAAAGTTTCAAGGGGCTGTGACCTTCCTAACTGTCAAGGTCAAAGGTTAAATGTGTGCTTGCATTTTTTTCGAGGGCTCATTTCAACATACTTTGAGCTTAAGGGATGGAAATAGCAAATGTTCATCCTCTAATCGACTTGACAATGTGTGCAAAGTTTCATGAGGCTGTGACCTTCCTAAGTATGAAAAGTTCAGCCTGAAAGGTGGAAATGACTTGTCCTTTAAAATGGCTGACCTAACATGATGATACTTTTTGGTTCCTGAACCAAAACCCTTTGGGCTAGAGGGCTGAAATTTCAATATGTTCATCCTGGCACCAGGACGGACCACTGTACAAAGTTTCAGGCCTCCATGACCTTCCTAAGGGTAAAGGTCAAAGGTCAAATGTGTGTTTTTAAGGTTTTTCGTGTCTCATTTCCACATACTTTGAGCTAGATGGCTAAAATGAACAAATCTTCATCCTGGCATCATATGGAAGAAGTGTGCAAAGTTTCAAGGGGCTGTGACCTTCCTAACTGTCAAGGTCAAAGGTTAAATGTGTGCTTTCATATTTTTCGAGGGCTCATTTCAACATACTTTGAGCTTAAGGGATGGAAATAGCAAATGTTTATCCTCTAATCGACTTGACAATGTGTGCAAAGTTTCATGAGGCTGTGACCTTCCTAAGTATGAAAAGTTCAGCCTGAAAGGTGGAAATGACTTGTCCTTTAAAATGGCTGACCTAACATGATGATACTTTTTGGTTCCTGAACCAAAACCCTTTGGGCTAGAGGGCTGAAGTTTCAATATGTTCATCCTGGCACCAGGACGGACCACTGTACAAAGTTTCAGGCCTCCATGACCTTCCTAAGGGTAAAGGTCAAAGGTCAAATGTGTGTTTTTAAGGTTTTTCGTGTCTCATTTCCACATACTTTGAGCTAGATGGCTAAAATGAACAAATGTTCATCCTGGCATCATATGGAAGAAGTGTGCAAAGTTTCAAGGGGCTGTGACCTTCCTAACTGTCAAGGTCAAAGGTTAAATGTGTGCTTGCAGTTTTTTCGAGGGCTCATTTCAACATACTTTGAGCTTAAGGGATGGAAATAGCAAATGATCATCCTCTAATCGACTTGACAATGTGTGCAAAGTTTCATGACTCTGTGATCTTTATAACTATGAAAATTTGATGAACTTGATGTCACTTCCACATTTGCATGTAAAGCTATAGGTCAAATCTGGAATTCTGGAATTGAGCTCAATCAATCAAAACCCTTTGAGCTAAAGGGCTGAAATTTTAATACGTTCATCCTGGCATCATATTGAAGAAGTGTGCAAAGTTTCAAGAGGCTGTGAGCTTTATAACTATGAAAATGTGATGAACTTGATGTCACTTCCACATTTGCATTTAACGCAATTGGTCAAAATCTGGAATTCTGGAATTGAGCTCAATCAATCAAAACCCTTTGAGCTAGAGGGCTGAAATTTAAATATGTTCATCCTACCATCAGGTGGGACCACTGTACAAAGTTTCAGGCCTCCATGACCTTCCTAAGGGTAAAGGTCAAAGGTCAAATGTGTGTTTTTAAGGTTTTTCGTGTCTCATTTCGGCATACTTTGAGCTAGATGGCTAAGATGAACAAATGTTCATCCTGGCATCATATGGAAGAAGTGGGCAAAGTTTCAAGGGGCTGTGACCTTCCTACCTGTCAAGGTCAAAGGTTAAATGTGTGCTTTCATATTTTTCGAGGGCTCATTTCAACATACTTTGAGCTAGATGGCTAAAATGAATAAATGTTCATCCTGGCATCATATGGAAGAAGTGTGCAAAGTTTCAAGGGGCTGTGACCTTCCTAACTGTCAAGGTCAAAGGTTAAATGTGTGCTTGCATTTTTTTCGAGGGCTCATTTCAACATACTTTGAGCTTAAGGGATGGAAATAGCAAATGTTCATCCTCTAATCGACTTGACAATGTGTGCAAAATTTCATGAGGCTGTGACCTTCCTAAGTATAAAAAGTTCAGCCTGAAATGTGGAAATGACTTGTCCTTTAAAATGGCTGACCTAACATGATGATACTTTTTGGTTCCTGAACCAAAACCCTTTGGGCTAGAGGGCTGAAATTTCAATATGTTCATCCTGGCACCAGGACGGACCACTGTACAAAGTTTCAGGCCTCCATGACCTTCCTAAGGGTAAAGGTCAAAGGTCAAATGTGTGTTTTTAAGGTTTTTCGTGTCTCATTTCCACATACTTTGAGCTAGATGGCTAAAATGAACAAATCTTCATCCTGGCATCATATGGAAGAAGTGTGCAAAGTTTCAAGGGGCTGTGACCTTCCTAACTGTCAAGGTCAAAGGTTAAATGTGTGCTTTCATATTTTTCGAGGGCTCATTTCAACATACTTTGAGCTTAAGGGATGGAAATAGCAAATGTTTATCCTCTAATCGACTTGACAATGTGTGCAAAGTTTCATGAGGCTGTGACCTTCCTAAGTATGAAAAGTTCAGCCTGAAAGGTGGAAATGACTTGTCCTTTAAAATGGCTGACCTAACATGATGATACTTTTTGGTTCCTGAACCAAAACCCTTTGGGCTAGAGGGCTGAAGTTTCAATATGTTCATCCTGGCACCAGGACGGACCACTGTACAAAGTTTCAGGCCTCCATGACCTTCCTAAGGGTAAAGGTCAAAGGTCAAATGTGTGTTTTTAAGGTTTTTCGTGTCTCATTTCCACATACTTTGAGCTAGATGGCTAAAATGAACAAATGTTCATCCTGGCATCATATGGAAGAAGTGTGCAAAGTTTCAAGGGGCTGTGACCTTCCTAACTGTCAAGGTCAAAGGTTAAATGTGTGCTTGCAGTTTTTTCGAGGGCTCATTTCAACATACTTTGAGCTTAAGGGATGGAAATAGCAAATGATCATCCTCTAATCGACTTGACAATGTGTGCAAAGTTTCATGACTCTGTGATCTTTATAACTATGAAAATTTGATGAACTTGATGTCACTTCCACATTTGCATGTAAAGCTATAGGTCAAATCTGGAATTCTGGAATTGAGCTCAATCAATCAAAACCCTTTGAGCTAAAGGGCTGAAATTTTAATACGTTCATCCTGGCATCATATTGAAGAAGTGTGCAAAGTTTCAAGAGGCTGTGAGCTTTATAACTATGAAAATGTGATGAACTTGATGTCACTTCCACATTTGCATTTAACGCAATTGGTCAAAATCTGGAATTCTGGAATTGAGCTCAATCAATCAAAACCCTTTGAGCTAGAGGGCTGAAATTTAAATATGTTCATCCTACCATCAGGTGGGACCACTGTACAAAGTTTCAGGCCTCCATGACCTTCCTAAGGGTAAAGGTCAAAGGTCAAATGTGTGTTTTTAAGGTTTTTCGTGTCTCATTTCGGCATACTTTGAGCTAGATGGCTAAGATGAACAAATGTTCATCCTGGCATCATATGGAAGAAGTGGGCAAAGTTTCAAGGGGCTGTGACCTTCCTACCTGTCAAGGTCAAAGGTTAAATGTGTGCTTTCATATTTTTCGAGGGCTCATTTCAACATACTTTGAGCTAGATGGCTAAAATGAATAAATGTTCATCCTGGCATCATATGGAAGAAGTGTGCAAAGTTTCAAGGGGCTGTGACCTTCCTAACTGTCAAGGTCAAAGGTTAAATGTGTGCTTGCATTTTTTTCGAGGGCTCATTTCAACATACTTTGAGCTTAAGGGATGGAAATAGCAAATGTTCATCCTCTAATCGACTTGACAATGTGTGCAAAATTTCATGAGGCTGTGACCTTCCTAAGTATAAAAAGTTCAGCCTGAAATGTGGAAATGACTTGTCCTTTAAAATGGCTGACCTAACATGATGATACTTTTTGGTTCCTGAACCAAAACCCTTTGGGCTAGAGGGCTGAAATTTCAATATGTTCATCCTGGCACCAGGACGGACCACTGTACAAAGTTTCAGGCCTCCGTGACCTTCCTAAGGGTAAAGGTCAAAGGTCAAATGTGTGTTTTTAAGGTATTTCGTGTCTCATTTCCACATACTTTGAGCTAGATGGCTAAAATGAACAAATCTTCATCCTGGCATCATATGGAAGAAGTGTGCAAAGTTTCAAGGGGCTGTGACCTTCCTAACTGTCAAGGTCAAAGGTTAAATGTGTGCTTGCATTTTTTTCGAGGGCTCATTTCAACATACTTTAAGTTTAAGGGATGTAAATAGCAAATGTTCATCCTCTCATCGACTTGACAATGTGTGCAAAATTTCATGAGGCTGTGACCTTCCTAAGTATGAAAAGTTCAGGCTGAAATGTGGAAATGACTTGTCCTTTAAAATGGCTGACCTAACATGATGATACTTTGTGGTTCCTGAACCAAAACCCTTTGAGCTAGAGGGCTGAAATTTCAATATGTTCATCCTGGCACCAGGACGGACCACTGTACAAAGTTTCAGGCCTCCATGACCTTCCTAAGGGTAAAGGTCAAAGGTCAAATGTGTGTTTTTAAGGTATTTCGTGTCTCATTTCCACATACTTTGAGCTTAAGGGATGGAAATAGCAAATGATCATCCTCCAATCGAGATGACAATGTGTGCAAAGTTTCATGAGGCTGTGACCTTCCTAAGTATGAAAAGTTCAGCCTGAAATGTGGAAATGACTTGTACTTTAAAATGGCTGACCTAACATGATGATACTTTTTGGTTCCTGAACCAAAACCCTTTGGGCTAGAGGGCTGAAATTTCAATATGTTCATCCTGGCACCAGGACGGACCACCGTACAAAGTTTCAGGCCTCCATGACCTTCCTAAGGGTAAAGGTCAAAGGTCAAATGTGTGTTTTTAAGGTTTTTCGTGTCTCATTTCCACATACTTTGAGCTAGATGGCTAAAATGAACAAATGTTCATCCTGGCATCATATGGAAGAAGTGTGCAAAGTTTCAAGGGGCTGTGACCTTCCTAACTGTCAAGGTCAAAGGTTAAATGTGTGCTTGCATTTTTTTCGAGGGCTCATTTCAACATACTTTGAGCTTAAGGGATGGAAATAGCAAATGTTCATCCTCTAATCGACTTGAAAATGTGTGCAAAGTTTCATGAGGCTGTGACCTTCCTAAGTATGAAAAGTTCAGCCTGAAAGGTGGAAATGACTTGTCCTTTAAAATGACTGACCTAACATGATGATACTTTTTGGTTCCTGAACCAAAACCCTTTGGGCTAGAGGGCTGAAATTTCAATATGTTCATCCTGGCACCAGGACGGACCACTGTACAAAGTTTCAGGCCTCCATGACCTTCCTAAGGGTAAAGGTCAAAGGTCAAATGTGTGTTTTTAAGGTTTTTCGTGTCTCATTTCCACATACTTTGAGCTAGATGGCTAAAATGAACAAATGTTCATCCTGGCATCATATGGAAGAAGTGTGCAAAGTTTCAAGGGGCTGTGACCTTCCTAACTGTCAAGGTCAAAGGTTAAATGTGTGCTTTCATATTTTTCGAGGGCTCATTTCAACATACTTTGAGCTTAAGGGATGGAAATAGCAAATGTTTATCCTCTAATCGACTTGACAATGTGTGCAAAGTTTCATGAGGCTGTGACCTTCCTAAGTATGAAAAGTTCAGCCTGAAAGGTGGAAATGACTTGTCCTTTAAAATGGCTGACCTAACATGATGATACTTTTTGGTTCCTGAACCAAAACCCTTTGGGCTAGAGGGCTGAAGTTTCAATATGTTCATCCTGGCACCAGGACGGACCACTGTACAAAGTTTCAGGCCTCCATGACCTTCCTAAGGGTAAAGGTCAAAGGTCAAATGTGTGTTTTTAAGGTTTTTCGTGTCTCATTTCCACATACTTTGAGCTAGATGGCTAAAATGAACAAATGTTCATCCTGGCATCATATGGAAGAAGTGTGCAAAGTTTCAAGGGGCTGTGACCTTCCTAACTGTCAAGGTCAAAGGTTAAATGTGTGCTTGCAGTTTTTTCGAGGGCTCATTTCAACATACTTTGAGCTTAAGGGATGGAAATAGCAAATGATCATCCTCTAATCGACTTGACAATGTGTGCAAAGTTTCATGACTCTGTGATCTTTATAACTATGAAAATTTGATGAACTTGATGTCACTTCCACATTTGCATGTAAAGCTATAGGTCAAATCTGGAATTCTGGAATTGAGCTCAATCAATCAAAACCCTTTGAGCTAAAGGGCTGAAATTTTAATACGTTCATCCTGGCATCATATTGAAGAAGTGTGCAAAGTTTCAAGAGGCTGTGAGCTTTATAACTATGAAAATGTGATGAACTTGATGTCACTTCCACATTTGCATTTAACGCAATTGGTCAAAATCTGGAATTCTGGAATTGAGCTCAATCAATCAAAACCCTTTGAGCTAGAGGGCTGAAATTTAAATATGTTAATCATTGTACCAGGACAGACCACTGTACAAAGTTTCAGGCCTTCATGACCTTCCTAAAGGTCAAAGGTCAAAGGTCAAATTTGTGTTTTTAAGGTTTTTCATGTCTCATTTCCACATACTTTGAGCTAGATGGCTAAAATGAACAAATGTTCATCCTGGCATCATATGGAAGAAGTGTGCAAAGTTTCAAGGGGCTGTGACCTTCCTAACTGTCAAGGTCAAAGGTTAAATGTGTGCTTGCATTTTTTTCGAGGGCTCATTTCAACATACTTTGAGCTTAAGGGATGGAAATAGCAAATGTTCATCCTCTAATCGACTTGACAATGTGTGCAAAGTTTCATGACTCTGTGATCTTTATAACTATGAAAATTTGATGAACTTGATGTCACTTCCACATTTGCATGTAAAGCTATAGGTCAAATCTGGAATTCTGGAATTGAGCTCAATCAATCAAAACCCTTTGAGCTAAAGGGCTGAAATTTTAATACGTTCATCCTGGCATCATATGGAAGAAGTGTGCAAAGTTTCAAGAGGCTGTGAGCTTTATAACTATGAAAATGTGATGAACTTGATGTCACTTCCACATTTGCATTTAACGCAATTGGTCAAAATCTGGAATTCTGGAATTGAGCTCAATCAATCAAAACCCTTTGAGCTAGAGGGCTGAAATTTAAATATGTTCATCATTGTACCAGGACAGACCACTGTACAAAGTTTCAGGCCTCCATGACCTTCCTAAAGGTCAAAGGTCAAAGGTCAAATTTGTGTTTTTAAGGTTTTTCATGTCTCATTTCCACATACTTTGAGCTAGATGGCTAAAATGAACAAATGTTCATCCTGGCATCATATGGAAGAAGTGTGCAAAGTTTCAAGGGGCTGTGACCTTTCTTACTGTCAAGGTCAAAGGTTAAATGTGTGCTTTAATTTTTTTCGAGGGCTCATTTCAACATACTTTGAGCTTAAGGGATGGAAATAGCAAATGATCATCCTCTAATCGAGATGACAATGTGTGCAAAGTTTCATGAGGCTGTGACCTTCCTAAGTATGAAAAGTTCAGCCTGAAATGTGGAAATGACTTGTCATTTAAAATGTCTGACCTAACATGATGATACTTTTTGGTTCCTGAACCAAAACCCTTTGGGCGAGAGGGCTGAAGTTTCAATATGTTCATCCTACCATCAGGTGGGACCACTGTACAATGTTTCAGGCCTCCATGACCTTCCTAAGGGTAAAGGTCAAAGGTCAAATGTGTGTTTTTAAGGTATTTCGTGTCTCATTTCCACATACTTTGAGCTAGATGGCTAAAATGAACAAATGTTCATCCTGGCATCATATGGAAGAAGTGTGCAAAGTTTCAAGGGGCTGTGACCTTCCTAACTGTCAAAGTCAAAGTTTAAATGTGTGCTTTCATTTTTTTCGAGGGCTCATTTCAACATACTTTGAGCTTAAGGGATGGAAATAGCAAATGATCATCCTCTAGTCGAGATGACAATGTGTGCAAAATTTCATGAGGCTGTGACCTTCCTAAGTATGAAAAGTTCAGCCTGAAATGTGGAAATGACTTGTCCTTTAAAATGGCTGACCTAACATGATGATACTTTTTGGTTCCTGAACCAAAACCCTTTGGGCTAGAGGGCTGAAATTTCAATATGTTCATCCTGGCACCAGGACGGACCACTGTACAAAGTTTCAGGCCTCCATGACCTTCCTAAGGGTAAAGGTCAAAGGTCAAATGTGTGTTTTTAAGGTTTTTCGTGTCTCATTTCCACATACTTTGAGCTAGATGGCTAAAATGAACAAATGTTCATCCTGGCATCATATGGAAGAAGTGTGCAAAGTTTCAAGGGGCTGTGACCTTCCTAACTGTCAAGGTCAAAGGTTAAATGTGTACTTGCATTTTTTTCGAGGGCTCATTTCAACATACTTTGAGCTTAAGGGATGGAAATAGCAAATGTTCATCCTCTAATCGACTTGACAATGTGTGCAAAGTTTCATGAGGCTGTGACCTTCCTAAGTATGAAAAGTTCAGCCTGAAAGGTGGAAATGACTTGTCCTTTAAAATGGTTGACCTAACATGATGATACTTTTTGGTTCCTGAACCAAAACCCTTTGGGCTAGAGGGCTGAAGTTTCAATATGTTCATCCTGGCACCAGGACGGACCACTGTACAAAGTTTCAGGCCTCCATGACCTTCCTAAGGGTAAAGGTCAAAGGTCAAATGTGTGTTTTTAAGGTTTTTCGTGTCTCATTTCCACATACTTTGAGCTAGATGGCTAAAATGAACAGATGTTCATCCTGGCATCATATGGAAGAAGTGTGCAAAGTTTCAAGGGGCTGTGACCTTCCTAACTGTCAAAGTCAAAGTTTAAATGTGTGCTTTCATTTTTTTCGAGGGCTCATTTCAACATACTTTGAGCTTAAGGGATGGAAATAGCAAATGATCATCCTCTAGTCGAGATGACAATGTGTGCAAAATTTCATGAGGCTGTGACCTTCCTAAGTATGAAAAGTTCAGCCTGAAATGTGGAAATGACTTGTCCTTTAAAATGGCTGACCTAACATGATGATACTTTTTGGTTCCTGAACCAAAACCCTTTGGGCTAGAGGGCTGAAATTTCAATATGTTCATCCTGGCACCAGGACGGACCACTGTACAAAGTTTCAGGCCTCCATGACCTTCCTAAGGGTAAAGGTCAAAGGTCAAATGTGTGTTTTTAAGGTTTTTCGTGTCTCATTTCGGCATACTTTGAGCTAGATGGCTAAAATGAACAAATGTTCATCCTGGCATCATATGGAAGAAGTGTGCAAAGTTTCAAGGGGCTGTGACCTTCCTAACTGTCAAGGTCAAAGTTTAAATGTGTGCTTTCATATTTTTCGAGGGCTCATTTCAACATACTTTGAGCTTAAGGGATGGAAATAGCAAATGATCATCCTCTAGTCGAGATGACAATGTGTGCAAAATTTCATGAGGCTGTGACCTTCCTAAGTATGAAAAGTTCAGCCTGAAATGTGGAAATGACTTGTCCTTTAAAATGGCTGACCTAACATGATGATACTTTTTGGTTCCTGAACCAAAACCCTTTGGGCTAGAGGGCTGAAATTTCAATATGTTCATCCTGGCACCAGGACGGACCACTGTACAAAGTTTCAGGCCTCCATGACCTTCCTAAGGGTAAAGGTCAAAGGTCAAATGTGTGTTTTTAAGGTTTTTCGTGTCTCATTTCGGCATACTTTGAGCTAGATGGCTAAAATGAACAAATGTTCATCCTGGCATCATATGGAAGAAGTGTGCAAAGTTTCAAGGGGCTGTGACCTTCCTAACTGTCAAGGTCAAAGGTTAAATGTGTACTTGCATTTTTTTCGAGGGCTCATTTCAACATACTTTGAGCTTAAGGGATGGAAATAGCAAATGTTCATCCTCTAATCGACTTGACAATGTGTGCAAAGTTTCATGACTCTGTGATCTTTATAACTATGAAAATTTGATGAACTTGATGTCACTTCCACATTTGCATGTAAAGCTATAGGTCAAATCTGGAATTCTGGAATTGAGCTCAATCAATCAAAACCCTTTGAGCTAAAGGGCTGAAATTTTAATACGTTCATCCTGGCATAATATGGAAGAAGTGTGCAAAGTTTCAAGAGGCTGTGAGCTTTATAACTATGAAAATGTGATGAACTTGATGTCACTTCCACATTTGCATTTAACGCAATTGGTCAAAATCTGGAATTCTGGAATTGAGCTCAATCAATCAAAACCCTTTGAGCTAGAGGGCTGAAATTTAAATATGTTCATCCTGGCACCAGGACGGACCACTGTACAAAGTTTCAGGCCTCCATGACCTTCCTAAGGGTAAAGGTCAAAGGTCAAATGTGTGTTTTTAAGGTTTTTCGTGTCTCATTTCCACATACTTTGAGCTAGATGGCTAAAATGAACAAATGTTCATCCTGGCATCATATGGAAGAAGTGTGCAAAGTTTCAAGGGGCTGTGACCTTCCTAACTGTCAAGGTCAAAGGTTAAATGTGTACTTGCATTTTTTTCGAGGGCTCATTTCAACATACTTTGAGCTTAAGGGATGGAAATAGCAAATGTTCATCCTCTAATCGACTTGACAATGTGTGCAAAGTTTCATGAGGCTGTGACCTTCCTAAGTATGAAAAGTTCAGCCTGAAAGGTGGAAATGACTTGTCCTTTAAAATGGTTGACCTAACATGATGATACTTTTTGGTTCCTGAACCAAAACCCTTTGGGCTAGAGGGCTGAAATTTCAATATGTTCATCATTGTACCAGGACAGACCACTGTACAAAGTTTCAGGCCTCCATGACCTTCCTGAAGGTCAAAGGTCAAAGGTCAAATTTGTGTTTTTAAGGTTTTTCATGTCTCATTTCAACATACTTTGAGCTAGATGGCTAAAATGAACAAATGTTCATCCTGGCATCATATGGAAGAAGTGTGCAAAGTTTCAAGGGGCTGTGACCTTCCTAACTGTCAAGGTCAAAGGTTAAATGTGTACTTGCATTTTTTTCGAGGGCTCATTTCAACATACTTTGAGCTTAAGGGATGGAAATAGCAAATGTTCATCCTCTCATCGACTTGACAATGTGTGCAAAGTTTCATGAGGCTGTGACCTTCCTAAGTATGAAAAGTTCAGCTTGAAACGTGGAAATGACTTGTCCTTTAAAATGGCTGACCTAACATGATGATACTTTTTGGTTCCTGAACCAAAACCCTTTGGGCTAGAGGGCTGAAGTTTCAATATGTTCATCCTGGCACCAGGACGGACCACTGTACAAAGTTTCAGGCCTCCATGACCTTCCTAAGGGTAAAGGTCAAAGGTCAAATGTGTGTTTTTAAGGTATTTCGTGTCTCATTTCCACATACTTTGAGCTAGATGGCTAAAATGAACAAACGTTCATCCTGGCATCATATGGAAGAAGTGTGCAAAGTTTCAAGGGGCTGTGACCTTCCTAACTGTCAAAGTCAAAGTTTAAATGTGTGCTTTCATTTTTTTCGAGGGCTCATTTCAACATACTTTGAGCTTAAGGGATGGAAATAGCAAATGATCATCCTCTAGTCGAGATGACAATGTGTGCAAAATTTCATGAGGCTGTGACCTTCCTAAGTATGAAAAGTTCAGCCTGAAATGTGGAAATGACTTGTCCTTTAAAATGGCTGACCTAACATGATGATACTTTTTGGTTCCTGAACCAAAACCCTTTGGGCTGGAGGGCTGAAATTTCAATATGTTCATCCTGGCACCAGGACGGACCACTGTACAAAGTTTCAGGCCTCCATGACCTTCCTAAGGGTAAAGGTCAAAGGTCAAATGTGTGTTTTTAAGGTTTTTCGTGTCTCATTTCCACATACTTTGAGCTAGATGGCTAAAATGAACAAATGTTCATCCTGGCATCATATGGAAGAAGTGTGCAAAGTTTCAAGGGGCTGTGACCTTCCTAACTGTCAAGGTCAAAGGTTAAATGTGTACTTGCATTTTTTTCGAGGGCTCATTTCAACATACTTTGAGCTTAAGGGATGGAAATAGCAAATGTTCATCCTCTAATCGACTTGACAATGTGTGCAAAGTTTCATGAGGCTGTGACCTTCCTAAGTATGAAAAGTTCAGCCTGAAAGGTGGAAATGACTTGTCCTTTAAAATGGTTGACCTAACATGATGATACTTTTTGGTTCCTGAACCAAAACCCTTTGGGCTAGAGGGCTGAAGTTTCAATATGTTCATCCTGGCACCAGGACGGACCACTGTACAAAGTTTCAGGCCTCCATGACCTTCCTAAGGGTAAAGGTCAAAGGTCAAATGTGTGTTTTTAAGGTTTTTCGTGTCTCATTTCCACATACTTTGAGCTAGATGGCTAAAATGAATAAATGTTCATCCTGGCATCATATGGAAGAAGTGTGCAAAGTTTCAAGGGGCTGTGACCTTCCTAACTGTCAAGGTCAAAGGTTAAATGTGTGCTTGCATTTTTTTCGGGGGCTCATTTCAACAAACTTTAAGCTTAAGGGATGGAAATAGCAAATGTTCATCCTCTAATCGACTTGACAATGTGTGCAAAGTTTCATGACTCTGTGATCTTTATAACTATGAAAATTTGATGAACTTGATGTCACTTCCACATTTGCATGTAAAGCTATAGGTCAAATCTGGAATTCTGGAATTGAGCTCAATCAATCAAAACCCTTTGAGCTAAAGGGCTGAAATTTTAATACGTTCATCCTGGCATAATATGGAAGAAGTGTGCAAAGTTTCAAGAGGCTGTGAGCTTTATAACTATGAAAATGTGATGAACTTGATGTCACTTCCACATTTGCATTTAACGCAATTGGTCAAAATCTGGAATTCTGGAATTGAGCTCAATCAATCAAAACCCTTTGAGCTAGAGGGCTGAAATTTAAATATGTTCATCCTGGCACCAGGACGGACCACTGTACAAAGTTTCAGGCCTCCATGACCTTCCTAAGGGTAAAGGTCAAAGGTCAAATGTGTGTTTTTAAGGTTTTTCGTGTCTCATTTCCACATACTTTGAGCTAGATTGCTAAAATGAACAAATGTTCATCCTGGCATCATATGGAAGAAGTGTGCAAAGTTTCAAGGGGCTGTGACCTTCCTAACTGTCAAGGTCAAAGGTTAAATGTGTGCTTGCATTTTTTTCGAGGGCTCATTTCAACATACTTTGAGCTTAAGGGATGGAAATAGCAAATGATCATCCTCTAATCGAGATGACAATGTGTGCAAAGTTTCATGAGGCTGTGACCTTCCTAAGTGTGAAAAGTTCAGCCTGAAAGGTGGAAATGACTTGTCCTTTAAAATGGCTGACCTAACATGATGATACTTTGTGGTTCCTGAACCAAAACCCTTTGGGCTAGAGGGCTGAAATTTCAATATGTTCATCATTGTACCAGGACAGACCACTGTACAAAGTTTCAGGCCTCCATGACCTTCCTGAAGGTCAAAGGTCAAAGGTCAAATTTGTGTTTTTAAGGTTTTTCATGTCTCATTTCAACATACTTTGAGCTAGATGGCTAAAATGAACAAATGTTCATCCTGGCATCATATGGAAGAAGTGTGCAAAGTTTCAAGGGGCTGTGACCTTCCTAACTGTCAAGGTCAAAGGTTAAATGTGTACTTGCATTTTTTTCGAGGGCTCATTTCAACATACTTTGAGCTTAAGGGATGGAAATAGCAAATGTTCATCCTCTAATCGACTTGACAATGTGTGCAAAGTTTCATGAGGCTGTGACCTTCCTAAGTATGAAAAGTTCAGCTTGAAACGTGGAAATGACTTGTCCTTTAAAATGGCTGACCTAACATGATGATACTTTTTGGTTCCTGAACCAAAACCCTTTGGGCTAGAGGGCTGAAGTTTCAATATGTTCATCCTGGCACCAGGACGGACCACTGTACAAAGTTTCAGGCCTCCATGACCTTCCTAAGGGTAAAGGTCAAAGGTCAAATGTGTGTTTTTAAGGTTTTTCGTGTCTCATTTCCACATACTTTGAGCTAGATGGCTAAAATGAACAAATGTTCATCCTGGCATCATATGGAAGAAGTGTGCAAAGTTTCAAGGGGCTGTGACCTTCCTAACTGTCAAGGTCAAAGGTTAAATGTGTGCTTGCATTTTTTTCGGGGGCTCATTTCAAAAAACTTTAAGCTTAAGGGATGGAAATAGCAAATGTTCATCCTCTAATCGACTTGACAATGTGTGCAAAGTTTCATGACTCTGTGATCTTTATAACTATGAAAATTTGATGAACTTGATGTCACTTCCACATTTGCATGTAAAGCTATAGGTCAAATCTGGAATTCTGGAATTGAGCTCAATCAATCAAAACCCTTTGAGCTAAAGGGCTGAAATTTTAATACGTTCATCCTGGCATAATATGGAAGAAGTGTGCAAAGTTTCAAGAGGCTGTGAGCTTTATAACTATGAAAATGTGATGAACTTGATGTCACTTCCACATTTGCATTTAACGCAATTGGTCAAAATCTGGAATTCTGGAATTGAGCTCAATCAATCAAAACCCTTTGAGCTAGAGGGCTGAAATTTAAATATGTTCATCCTGGCACCAGGACGGACCACTGTACAAAGTTTCAGGCCTCCATGACCTTCCTAAGGGTAAAGGTCAAAGGTCAAATGTGTGTTTTTAAGGTTTTTCGTGTCTCATTTCCACATACTTTGAGCTAGATGGCTAAAATGAACAAATGTTCATCCTGGCATCATATGGAAGAAGTGTGCAAAGTTTCAAGGGGCTGTGACCTTCCTAACTGTCAAGTTCAAAGGTTAAATGTGTGCTTGCATTTTTTTCGAGGGCTCATTTCAACATAGTTTAAGTTTAAGGGATGGAAATAGCAAATGTTCATCCTCTCATCGACTTGACAATGTGTGCAAAATTTCATGAGGCTGTGACCTTCCTAAGTATGAAAAGTTCAGCCTGAAATGTGGAAATGACTTGTCCTTTAAAATGGCTGACCTAACATGATGATACTTTTTGGTTCCTGAACCAAAACCCTTTGGGCTAGAGGGCTGAAGTTTCAATATGTTCATCCTACCATCAGGTGGGACCACTGTACAATGTTTCAGGCCTCCATGACCTTCCTAAGGGTAAAGGTCAAAGGTCAAATGTGTGTTTTTAAGGTATTTCATGTCTCATTTCCACATACTTTGAGCTAGATGGCTAAAATGAAAAAATGTTCATCCTGGCATCATATGGAAGAAGTGTGCAAAGTTTCAAGGGGCTGTGACCTTCCTAACTGTCAAAGTCAAAGTTTAAATGTGTGCTTTCATTTTTTTCGAGGGCTCATTTCAACATACTTTGAGCTTAAGGGATGGAAATAGCAAATGATCATCCTCTAATCGAGATGACAATGTGTGCAAAATTTCATGAGGCTGTGACCTTCCTAAGTATGAAAAGTTCAGCCTGAAATGTGGAAATGACTTGTCCTTTAAAATGGCTGACCTAACATGATGATACTTTGTGGTTCCTGAACATAAACCCTTTGGGCTAGAGGGCTGAAATTTCAATATGTTCATCCTTGCACCAGGACGGACCACTGTACAAAGTTTCAGGCCTCCATGACCTTCCTAAGGGTAAAGGTCAAAGGTCAAATGTGTGTTTTTAAGGTTTTTTGTGTCTCATTTCAACACATTTTGAGCTTAAGGGATGGAAATAGCAAATGATCATCCTATAATTGAGATTACAATGTGTGCAAAATTTCATGAGGCTGTGACCTTCCGAAGTATGAAAAGTTCAGCCTGAAAGGTGGAAATGATTTGTCCTTTAAAATGGCTGACCTAACATGATGACACTTTTTGGTTTGTGAACAAAAACCCTTTGAGCTAGAGGGCTGAAATTTAAATATGTTCATCCTACCATCAGGTGGGACCACTGTACAAAGTTTCAGGCCTCCATGACCTTCCTAAGGGTAAAGGTGAAAGGTCAAATGTGTGTTTTTAAGGTATTTCGTGTCTCATTTCCACATACTTTGAGCTAGATGGCTAAAATGAACAAATGTTCATCCTGGCATCATATGGAAGAAGTGTGCAAAGTTTCAAGGGGCTTTGACCTTCCTAACTGTCAAGGTCAAAGGTTAAATGTGTGCTTTCATTTTTTTTCGAGGGCTCATTTCCACATACTTTGAGCTTAAGGGATGGAAATAACAAATGCTCATCCTCTAATCGGGATGACAATGTGTGCAAAATTTCACAAGGCTGTGATCTTTATAAGTATGAAAATTTGATGAACTTGATGTCACTTCCACATTTGTATGTAAAGCTACAGGTCAAATCTGGAATTCTGGAATTGAGCTCAATCAATCAAAGCCCTTTGAGCTAAAGGGCTGAAATTTTAATATGTTCATCCTGGCATTAAGTGGAAGATGTGTGCAAAGTCTCAAAAGGCTGTAATCTTTATAAGTATGAAAATTTGATGAATTTGATGTCACTTCCACATTTGCATTTGATGCAATAGATCAAAATTTGAAAATCTGGAATTTGACTGAAAAAATCAAAAGGCCTTTGAGCTAAAGGGCTGAAATTTCAATATGTTCATTCAGGCATCACATGGAAGAAGTGTGCAAAGTCTCAAGAGGCTGTGATCTTTATAAGTATGAAGGTTTGATGAACTTGATGTCACTTTCACATTTGCATTCATTGCAATAGGTCAAAATGTGTAATTTGGAAACAACCTCAGAAGACCTCCACCAATCAAGCTAGAAATTCGAGGAGGGTACCGCTGTCAAATCTCTTGCTTGATTGGCTGAGGACTTTTGAGGTCAATTCCAAAATTCCAGATTTCAAATATGAGATTGCAAATTCCTACCTATTCATGAGATTTACATTTTGACCTTCATTTTAAGGTACTTCCTGTTGTTGAAAATTCTCCACAAACATATCCCATGAGTGTTGGGGTTATAAGCTTTATCCCTGAGGTGGTTGCATGTCTGTACATGGTGCACAAAAGAAATGAGAGCCAAAAAGGGATTGTTTCCTGCAAAGGCCCGATTTTGACCTTGACCTTTAGGGATTTCAGGGCATAACTCTGGAACGGAAGGGCAGAGAGAGATGAAACCAATAGCCCTGGGAAGCTCTTGAGGAGCTCCATCACATATATCAGAATCAGATGTCTAGCATTTTATTTCTTTTTTTTTGCAAGCAGGTAAGTTTTCAAGGCCCAAATCACATGACGAGCTATAAACTCTAAGAGCCTCTTCTGTGAGACTATCCAATGGGAATTTTTGCCTATTTAAGGTCCCAGAGCTTTGACCATGGCATCAACCGAAAGGTCTGGATCTGCAGATCGCAGCCGTGTCTGACTCCAGGCCCTGCAGTGCTTCTGTGAGGAGCTAGAGGGCAGCAAATTGTGAATATGTCATGACTTTGAGGGTCTGTAAATACTGAACACATTCACCCAGGGAAATGAAACCACCATCTTCGGAAAGCTCTGGTGAAGGCCTCTAACATCCGCCGCCCTACTACACAAACTTCCAACTTCAAAGTTGAATGTTGGAATGTGGAACTGAAAATTTCCCAAGTGCCTAAGGCCCCCAAAACTGCTGTCCATGATATCTGAGCCATTCTGAGTCCAATGGGCTTTGTCCCATGTGTCTAGCATGTTGCTACAAAGAGTTCCAACTTGTACTTAGAATTTTGGAAGTAAACACTGACCATAGTTGCAGTTAACTGTTTATTGAACAAACATGAACATATTTCACTGTTCCAACCATCTTTTGTTTGAGTAAAACTTGACCTGCTTCAGTAACACACCAACAAACTGCAGGGGGAGAAGGTTTACTTTTGCAAAAGTAGCCATATTCCCATTATGAATAGCACAAATGCCAAAAGTATGCCAACAGTGTAGAAAATGATCTCACAGGTCCTTGGTCCTGAAGGGCATTTGGTTCCCTGAAACATAAAAGGTTAAGTCATCAATGTGGTGATTGTGAGATACCAATTTTCTTTCTTACAATTTCCCTTGCAATTACCTCATCCCTCACTGCAACTTCAACGATTTCAATCAGCTCCTGCTGGTTGCTGGGAGGTGCAACCCTCTGGAACAGTGGTGGATCGGGGGAATATGGTGGGGGTGCACACCCTTGGCACAGCGGTGCATCCGGGTGATACCCTGGAGCCACCCACCTCTGGTCCAGTGGCTGGCCCTCAGGAATGTAAGACTTTACATGAGAATGTAATGAAACATTGTTTTAAGGACAATGAAAGTGACATATTTCAAGACAGACAAAAAAACCCTGATCTAATTTACTTACCAAGTTACGTAAACTCTCCATCCTGATCAGCCTGGGATCCATTGTGCTTTACAGGAAATTTCTGAAACAAGATGATAGAAATTAGGTCGAGGAGTAGGAAGACAGGGAAGAGGAGGAAGAGGAGGCCTGTGATGATGTGTGATTGTACAAATAGCCCAAAAAGTTTTGATTTTAGTGGATTTTGTGGATTTGTATCATTTAATAAAGAATTTAAGCACGCAATGCTATGGTTTTAAAAACATGTATCTGAATTTATGCACTAAAATGTGTTTCTTCCAGGTTTGCTAATCAGCAAGAAGAAATGTTTAATGTTATAAGTAATTAAAAAGTCATGTAAATTGAAATCACAGATGATGTACTCACTTTCCAAAATGTAATCTATAGAACAGAGCAGCCATCTTGTCTAGATAAAAAATACTTGGACTTCCTTTGTAAACAGGAAAGAGTAGGAAGACGGAAGTTGAGCAGCACATGGTGAGTAAAGTCTCACTCTCCAAATTTACCATGTTTTCTTGTCTAAAAATTGCTAAACTTGATTGTTTTTGCTGCAATATAGCCTTTAACATCCAAATTTTAAACTCAGCAAGGTTCGTGTTTGTTTTTACATCATCCATATACTTATTTTTATTGCAAATTACGATTGATCCAGAAAAAGAATGACAGATGTAAATGTGGAAATCCCTAACTCCGAAACTGGATTCAGGCCACGGTTTTGTCCCTGCATGGTTGAAAGTCATTTAAGAGTTGAAACTGTAGTAAGCTTCGATAAACACACGTATGAACTTTTTATGGAGACATTTTCATTATGTTTAAAAAGTTTAGTAATTATATTCAGCAATTTACCTGATGAAGAAATTCACCACCGTCTCAGTAGTCCTGTACAAAATGGCTGACCTGCTCCTTCCTGAATTTTTTTTTTTTCAGCAAACAGGAAATGGTTGGGGAGTCTAAAGGTCAATGCCAGAATTCCAAATTGCTATCTCTTAAATTCCAAATTTCCAAAATGCTTTCTCTCATATATATATATATATATATATATATATATATATATATATATATATATATAACATATATATTACATATATATATATATATATATATATATATATATATATATATATATATATATATATATATAGAGAGAGAGAGAGAGAGAAAGAGAGAGGGATCGATAAGTAAATTAAACATTAAATGAATTGGTTGATAAATTAATTGTGCACTCATAGAAAATTTAGGGGGTAGGGTTAGTTGTTAAAACAAATTTGTTGTTAGCCATTGAGCAATATTCTGAAGCTTTTTTGCTTATCTGAGAAGTTTCAGGGAGTTTGTATCATTTAAGAAAGAATTTAAGCATACAAAGGTTCAATTTTGAAAATGTTTATCTGAAATTGTGTATTTTAATGTGTTTTCTAGCTATGAGCAAGCACCATTTATTAAGTGAAGATGCCCCTCTCCACGATGCCCTGCATCCACTGCAAGCATCCAGCTTTCAGAAAGGCTATCCTCACCAGGCTTCAGCTACGGCATTTGCTTTTGGCTTTCTTCTTTCTGCCTTTTTCCGCAAACCCATCTCAAGGCCTGCAGATCATCTCACGTCAAGGGTCACCAAAATATGCAGCATTGGGAGACAAGGTGACCTTCCCCTGTCTCTTCACCCTTGCCCCTGAAGATTTGGGAAGGACTGACATTGAATGGAGCATCAAGCCTGCAGACACCCTTGCGGAGGAGACTGTGTTTATTTGGTATGCTGATCGCATCTATGATCATTTTGAAAGATTTAAAGGAAGAGTTCACTTTGTTTCTCCTGATCCTCTAAGTGGTGATGCATCAATAACCATCTATGACTTGAAGCTTGATGACTCTGACACTTACCAGTGCAAGGTGAGAAAACTTCCCTCAATTGATAGCATCCTCACTCGCCTGCATGTAATGGAGAGGCCAAGCAAACCTCTGTGCTATCCTGAAGGTGTGGTTGAAGTGGGTCAGAATGTGGTGCTTAAATGTCAGTCTATACAAGGTAGTCTTCCGATGTGGTACACATGGGACAAAGAAAGCAATGGGAAGATGATCCCCTACAGTGGCATGGAAGCTCCTGAGAGTGGTGACCTGGCTTTAAAAATTATCAGAGAAGATATATCATCTGTCTTTGTCTGTACTGCTCGTAACCGTGTTGGTTTGGAAACATGCACCTTTACACTAGAAGTCCATACAACAGTTGTTCCTGTCGCAGTTTCGGTTGCTGTTGCAGTCACTGCGAGCATTATCACCATCGCAGCCATTGTTGTGGTTTGTTGCAGGAGGAAGGATGTTCCGTATCCTGGAAATGACATTTTAATGGATGCATTGCCTCCAATGAGACAGCCTATTGAAACCCCATTATAGAACATGTCATGAAGACCAAAGACAATCAGCCTTTTTTTTGTTTCGCTTGCAACAGGCATTTTTCAAGATCATTAAAGAACATTCCAGGACATGTGAAATGTGTGGGAATTGTGAAATCTGATTTTTTTGTAGAGCACAATTTAAGTTTTCCTCAAGATGTTTAGATGGATGTCCATGCCATTGCTTATTTACGAGACTGTTGTACATCTTTATTTAAATTTATTTTGATTGTAAGGCTGTGTCACAGACACTAAATATACTATTGCTATGGTGAAAGGCAAATAAACCTGTTCTTGAATTGTGCCTCAAATCTCTACATTGAATGGTGGCGGACTTCTGAGGTCATTTCTAAAATTACACATTTTGACCTCCATTTTGAGGCACTTATCATTGATCAATTTTCATGCAACTGACAAGGGTGATAGCCCTGGTTGTACTGAGCGCAGTGGTACCCTTCTCAAACCTCTAGCTTGATTAGTTGAGGACTTTTGGGGTCAATTCCAAAATTCCACATTTCAAATATGAGATTCCAAATTCCTATCTATTCATGAGATTGACATTTTGACCTCCATTTTGAGGCAGTTCTTATTGATCAATTTGCATGCTGCTTACAAAGGTGGTAGCCCTCACTGTGCTGAGCACAGCGGTACCCTCCTCAAATCTCTAGATTGTTTGGTGGCAGACTTCTGAGGTCGTTTCCAAAATTACCCATTTTGACCTCCATTTTGAGGCACTTCTCATTGATCTATTTGCATGCGACTGACAAGGATGATAGCCCTCGTTGTACTGAGCGCAGCGGTATCCTCCTCAAATCTCTAGCTTGATTGTTTGAGGACTTTTGAGGTCAATTCCAAAATTCCACACTTTAAATATGAGATTCCAAATTCCTATCCATGAGATTTACATTTTGACCTCCATTTTAAGGTACTTCCTGTTGTTGAAAATTCTCCACAAACATACCCCATGAGTGTTGGGGTTATAAGCTTTATCCCTGAGGTGGTTGCATGTCTGCACAAAAAAATGAGAGCCAAAAAGGGATTGTTTCCTGCAAAGGCCCGATTTTGACCTTGACCTTTAGGAATTTCAGGGCATAACTCTGGAACGGAAGGGCAGAGAGAGATGAAACCAACTGCCCTGGGAAGCTCTTGAGGAGCTCCATCACATATATCAGAATCAGATGTCTAGCATTTGTATTTCTTTTTTGCCAGCAGGTAAGTTTTCAAGGCCCAAAACACATGATGAGCTATAAACTCTAAGAGCCTCTTGTTTGAGACAATAAACACTGACCATGGTTTCAGTTAACTGTTTAATGAACAAACATGAACATATTTCACTGTTCCAACCATCTTTTGTGTGAGTAAAACTTGACCTGCTTCAGTAACACACCAACAAACTGCAGGGGGAGAAGGTTTACTTTTGCACAAGTAGCCATAGCCCCATAATAAATACCACCAATGCCAACGGTATAGCAAATGATCTCACAGGTCGATGTTCCTGAAGGGCATTTGGTTCCCTGAAACATAAAAGGTTAAGTCATCAATGTGATGATTGTGAGATACCAATTTTCTTTCTTACAATTTCCCTTGCAATTACCTCATCCCTCACTGCAACTTCAAGGATTTCAATCAGCTCCTGCTGGTTGCTGGGAGGTGCAACCCTCTGGAACAGTGGTGGATCAGGGGAATATGGTGGGGGTGCACACCCTTGGCACAGCGGTGCATCCGGGTGATACCCTGGAGCCACCCACCTCTGGTCCAGTGGCTGGCCCTCAGGAATGTAAGACTTTACATGAGAATGTAATGAAACATTGTTTTAAGGACAATGAAAGTGACATATTTCAAGACAGACAAAAAAACCCTGATCTAATTTACTTACCAAGTTACGTAAACTCTCCATCCTGATCAGCCTGGGATCCATTGTGCTTTACAGGAAATTTCTGAAACAAGATGATAGAAATTAGGTCGAGGAGTAGGAAGACAGGGAAGAGGAGGCCTGTGATGATGTGTGATTGTACAAATAGCCCAAAAAGTTTTGATTTTAGTGGATTTTGTGGATTTGTATCATTTAATAAAGAATTTAAGCACGCAATGCTATGGTTTTAAAAACATGTATCTGAATTTATGCACTAAAATGTGTTTCTTCCAGGTTTGCTAATCAGCAAGAAGAAATGTTTAATGTTATAAGTAATTAAAAAGTCATGTAAATTGAAATCACAGATGATGTACTCACTTTCCAAAATGTAATCTATAGAACAGAGCAGCCATCTTGTCTAGATAAAAAATACTTGGACTTCCTTTGTAAACAGGAAAGAGTAGGAAGACGGAAGTTGAGCAGCACATGGTGAGTAAAGTCTCACTCTCCAAATTTACCATGTTTTCTTGTCTAAAAATTGCTAAACTTGATTGTTTTTGCTGCAATATAGCCTTTAACATCCTAATTTTATACTCAGCAAGGTTTGTGTTTGTTTTTACATCATCCATATACTTATTTTTATAGCAAATTACGATTGATCCAGAAAAAGAATGACAGATGTAAATGTGGAAATCCCTAACTCCAAAACTGGATTTAGGCCACGGTTTTGTCCCTGCATTGTTGAAAGTTATTTAAGAGATGAAACTGTAGTAAGCTTCGATAAACACACTATGAACTTTTTATGGAGACATTTTCATTATGTTAAAAAAGTTTGGTAATTATATTCAGCAATTTACCTGATGAAGTAATTCACCACTGTCTCAGTAGTCCTGTACAAAATGGCTGACCTGCTCCTTCCTGGATTTTTTTTTCAGCAAAAAGGAAATGGTTGGGGAGTCTGAAGGTCCATGCCAGAATTCCAAATTGCTATCTCTCGAGTATGTAAAGAAAAAAATAAAATAAAATAAAATAAAAAAAAAAAAAATAAAAAAAAAAAAAATAATATATATATATATATAGAGAGAGAGAGAGAGAGAAAGAGAGAGAGAGAGAGAGATGGGGGAGAGAGAGAAATAGTGGGAGAGGAGAGACAGGGAGAAAGGGGGCAAGAGAGAGGGAGAGAGGTGATAAGCATGGCAAAATTACCCCAGCAAACCCTCTTAGAAGGAATAGTGCCCTATGCTATCATTTCCACAAACTAGCCATATTTGTGAAGAATCGACATGTCCTGAAAGTTTTTGTAAAAAAAAAAAATCTGTCTCAAAGATGGAGGCAATACATAATTATTAACCTTTAGACTTGATCTCCTGATTTAAATATAATTGTACTTTCATGTTCCAATACATGCATGTAGATTAAAAGTTGGACTTCCTGTGTCAAAAGGAAGTGATAAGTTCAACATCAGCAGATGCCTCAGCTGCATGATGAGGAAGGGTTGGCTATGTGGTTGACTGATATTTCTTCAGTAAAACGTGATTAATACTGTGTAAGTGTCTACTTTTTTTTCTCTAACATCACAATGTCATGTTAATCAGTGTTTGTTTGTGCTTTTAAACTTTTCAAAATCACTTTATATTTCATGTTTTGTGTAAAAGACTAAACAATATGATGTAGTGGAAAATGTTTGGATTTCATGATACCAACATTTGTGTGTGTACCAGTTGAAGATTACCATAAAATCTACATCATTTGGATTCCTCTGCAGTCATTTTGACAAAACTGTAGAAAGAGGGTGAATGTTTGTGTTTACAAAGAGAAAGGAGATGTTTACTTTAAAAGAATGAAGGGAAGTACTTAAGGATGGCCAATCTTACTCCTTGCAGCCTCCATGGAGGGGCTGAAAATAAATTCTGATGGTGATGCTGTTCTAATTGGGGTGAGACTGGGATTGTTTTGTCTTTCAGGTGTCTTCTTCACTCCAAGACCCGGGGCATGCATAAGCAAAGGACAGAGAAACATGACACTCAAAGCATGAATGTGAGGGAGCTTTGTGACTTTGATGATCTGGCCACAGCGTTGGTGCTGGACCCTCTGCTGGGTTTCAGCACCAATAAAATGAATGCCATCCAGTCACCAAAATTCCAGGACTGGGATTCCCTAAAAGAGACTCTCCTCAAGTTTCAGTCTACACACGATCACAGTGCCACATTTGATGCACTTATGGAAGTTGACAAACCAGCTGGTGAATATTTCAGGTCTTTGGGAAGCCATCGGCAGGAACTGCTGAGGCAACATGTCTATTACTACCTCAGTGCCATTCTTCTGGACAGCGGTATAAAGATAGAGCCCTGCAACAGATACTCTTCTGAAACCAATAGTGCAAAGGTAATTTCAACGAGGCACTGGTTTCGAGGACAGTGTGTTGATATCCTGATGGGCCGTGTTGCAGCGTTTAGTCCTGCTGACAGTGACGTGTTAAAGGTTGGGGTCAACGACTTCAGCGTCATGCATTCGTCACGGAAACAGTGCGATCAGCTCATGCTCGGACCTGCAAGATTTGTCAACCATGACTGTGATCCAAACGCCAAGTACATTGCT
The DNA here is from genome assembly GCA_030710495.1 of Labroides dimidiatus. NCBI lineage: Eukaryota > Metazoa > Chordata > Actinopteri > Labriformes > Labridae > Labroides > Labroides dimidiatus. The sequence goes on from CM061155.1 coordinate 31,920,356, forward strand.
GGAAAATCCTTTGCTCGTGTTGAAGTGCTAAGGCCTATCTCAACTGGAGAGGAGATCACATGTTCCTACGGACCCACCTTTTTCGGAGAGGGGAATAATATGTGTGAATGCTACACCTGTGAGAAGAATCAAAAGGGGCACTTTAAGCACAGAGTTGGACAGCATACCTCTGAAACAACAAAGGACACTGTGAGTCAGAAGTACTACTTAAGAACTCATCCAAACAGGTCATCAGTGCCAAAGGATCAAGATCCAGACAAGGAGGAAGCCATGTTGACAGAGCTGAGCATAAATGATCTCACTGAATATGGTAATACCCTGATTTCCCCCCCAAAAAGCAGCTAAAGTAAGGCTCACATAGTCAGAGGCCTGTACTATGACGTGGAATTTGCATAACCTGGATATCTCTCCATTCACAAGGTTGATTTTATTCAACTCAACATTACTCAAACAAAAGGGGTGGGGTTTGGATCTTTGATGGGCATGCATTTATCAGAGAGCTGATTGGTCTGGAGGTGGTAAACCCTGACCCTAACCCTAGACATCATCAAGTATTTGAACAAGTATTTGTTCATGTCTCATACAGAAAATAACCTGGTAATCTTTTAAGTGCAAGTTCAAGTTATCATGGTGATTCAAAGATTAGAAGAGGGAACCAGGGTCGTAGGATGGAAACTCCAGAGTTAAGCCTGAATTTACCTCCATGAGAGAATATCCAGCTTTGTAGCACAGGCCTCTGAACCACCTGTGTTTTTAACCACTGTGGTTCTGTGGAACTTTGGCCTTTCCATTTTTCAGCTTTACATGTCTTTGAAGAGAGGAGAAGAAAAAAAGCAGGATATAGAAGGAGAAAACCCACATCTGGACCAGGTCAGACAGGAGAGGGCCGAAGACCAGTGGCCAGAGCCCAGGATAGGCGGGGAAGAAGGATAGATATCCTCAAATCTAAAGGTAACAAAAGGGTTTTGGAGAGGATTTTACAAGGAAAAGCAAGTGTGTAATTTGACAGCTACTGTAATTACAAATGAAAACATAGGCAAGCATGAGTGAGACTGCATTAAAGCAGACAAGATGTTGCAGGTCTAGATGTCTGCCTATTCTCATAGAAAGAAATCTCTAATTAAAACCCCTTTAAAATAAATTTCAATCAAAGATGAACCCACCATCCAAAATTTAATCTATAGAATAGAGCAGCCATTTTGTCTACCTCATAAACTTGGACTTCCTAAGTGAGCAGGAAGTGTTAGGTCAAACAAGTTGAGCAGCACATGGTGAGTAAAGCCTGGCTCTACAAATTTATCAGATTTTTTTGTTCCAAAATTATTTAAACATGATTGTTCTTGCTGTCATGTGGCCAATAACAACCTTTTTGTCATATTTAGTAATGAATGTTTGATTTTAAATCGCCCATGAACTTATTTTGATGGCACTTCTCTGATAACCGCAAGTAGAATGACATAGGTGAAAATGTGGAAGGTAAAGTTTTCATTCTAATTTTTCACATATAATCATGTTTTTGTTGCCTAAAACTTGTTGAAGGATGATTATATTTGCTGTAAATTATGCTGTAACAACCTAATGACATACATAAATCTCCCATGAAGTTATTTTGATGGCACTTTTATCGGAACTTTAAATCGATTGAGATACATGTAAATTTGGAAGCTAAAGCCATTCTAATTTTTCACATATTCTCATGCTTTTTGCATAAGCTTGTTAAAACTTTATATTTACTGTAAAGTATACTGTAACATCCGAATGTCAGACATTAATCACCCATGAAGTTATTTTGATGGCACTTTTATCAGAACTTTAAATCAGTTGACATAGATATAAATGTGGAAGCTAAAAGTTTCCATTCCAGTTAAATTTTATATATATATATATATATATATATATATATATATATATATATATATATATATATATATATATATGGTCTTTAATGTAATGTCATCGTCCAACCCCGATGTGCCCATGTTGTCAAAGCTGAGCATAAGTGATATGACTTAATAAGTTAATACGCTGATTCCCTCAAAAAGGCCACGTCAATTCAATTTAAATCAAAGATGAACCCACCTTCCAAAATTTTATCTATAGAATAGAGCAGCCATTTTGTCTACCTCATAAACTTGGACTTCCTAAGTGAGCAGGAAGTGTTAGGTCAAACAAGTTGAGCAGCACATGGTGAGTAAAGCCTGGCTCTACAAATTTATCAGATTTTTTTGTTCCAAAATTATTTAAACATGATTGTTCTTGCTGTCATGTAGCCATTAACAACCTTATTTCATATGTAGTAATGAATGTGTTTGATTTTAAAATGTTTAAGAAGTTATTTTGATGGCACTTCTGTCAAATCTGGAAATAGATTGACATAGATGTAAATTTGGAAGCTAAAGGTTTCCGTTCTAATTTTTCACATATAATCATGTTTTTTGCATAAGCTTGTTGAAACTTGATTTTACTTGCTGTAAAGTATGCTGTAACATCCTAATGACATACATAAATCACCCATGAAGTTATTTTGAGGGCACTTTTATCAAAACTTTAAATCGATGGAGATAGATGTAAATTTGGAAGCTAAAGGTTTCCATTCTAATTTTGCACATATTATCATGTTTTCTGCATAAGCTTGTTGAAACTTGATTTTACTTACTGTAAAGTATGCTGTAACATCCTAATGTCAGACATAAATCACCCATGAAGTTATTTTGATGGCACTTCTGTCAAATCTGGAAATAGAATGACATAGATGTAAATTTGGAAGCTAAAGGTTTCCATTCTAATTTTGCACATATTATCATGTTTTTTGCATAAGCTTGTTGAAACTTGATTTTACTTGCTGTAAAGTATGCTGTATCATCCTAATGACATACATAAATCTCCCATGAAGTTATTTTGAGGGCACTTTTATCAGAACTTTAAATCGATGGCGATAGATGTAAATTTGGAAGCTAAAGGTTTCCATTCTAATTTTGCACATATTATCATGTTTTCTGCATAAGCTTGTAGAAACTTGATTTTACTGGCTGTAAAATATGCTGTAACATCCTAATGTCAGACATAAATCACCCATTAAGTTATTTTGATGGCACTTCCGTCAAATCTGGAAATAGAATGACATAGATGTAAATTTGGAAGCTAAAGGTTTCCGTTCTAATTTTTCACATATTATCCTGTTTTTGTTTTGTTTCATTTCTTTTCCCCCTCATTTTGCTTCTTTTTAAACATTGACACTTGTCTCTCCTCTATGACAGGTATTGTGTTTTCACAGTCATTCAAGATGGTAAGTCGATTTTATATAAGGCAATTTGCACTATACAACATTAATGATGCAGAGCCTCAGTTTGATTGTCAATTTTTGTAATTGTCATCAGGGAGATAAATTGTGTGGAATCTGCTTTAGCAGTTTTACCAATTTAAAGCAACACCTCCTGGTGACCCACACAATTCCAAACTTGAACGAGTTCCGTCTTCTTCTCAAATATGGAAATGGGCGGTGAGACTGAAAATATTTGTGTTATAGTTATATTGATATTCTGATGTGTTTTGGATTGTTTTTAATGACTTTTATAATTTCTTGCAACAGAATCACTTGCCCATTGGACTGTCCTATTTGTGACAAAAGAGGCTTCATCCGCCTAGACAAGCATCTAATTTTGAATCACTCAATAAAGTCTCTTGAGGTTAGTTTATTCAGTTGCTTTGTTTGTGTTTTCTTCTGCTGTAATTTTAGTCTCTGCCTGACCATTAATTAAATGTGACCGGAGCCTGGGTGCCAACAGAAAATATGTGATTGCTGCTAGAATATACATTTCAAACACAAATTGTCTGATGGAGCTTCATTTTTATGCTACCAGGAACGAGAGGATGTGATGAAAGAGGCTAAAAGGGCTGCTGTGGTCAAACAGCTGCGGGAGTTGAGGTCTTTAAACCCCCCCATGCCAATGATATCTACACTGGACATTGGAGATGTATATTCACTTGCTTTTACTACTACAAGATCTGTTGTAAAAAAATCCCCTTATGAAGTTATCTGATCATTAATAAACTGCTCTTATTATGTGACCAGGACAGAGAAAAAGTGAGGAAGGAAATCCAACAAGAGGCTGTTGAGAAACCGCAGCGAGAAAAGAGGTCCTCAACCCCCCCTGTGCCCATGACACCAATGCTGTTGAACTGTGACTCTCCTGCTGAGAAAGACGGTACTTTAAATAAGTCTAAATAAAGTTGGAAGTTTTTTTAACAGCAATGTTCTAGGGAGTTGAGACTAAACCCACTAAGCACAAGTTGAATAATATACACCGCAAATACAGGCGTCCAAGACACTTGTAATCATGATCAGTTCCAAATTCCAAATTCAGACTCCAAAGTTGGAACTTTTTGTAGCAACATGCTAGACTCTTGGGACCAAGCCCATTGGATAAGAATGACTCAAATAGTATGCACGGAAAATTCAGGGCCCCTAAGCACCTGGGAATATGTTCAATTCCGAATTCCAAATACAGAATCCAAAGTTGGAACTTTCTGTAGCAGCATGCTAGAGACATGGGACTAAAACCAACAAACTCTGTATGACTCAAATAGAACTATTTGAGGGCCATAGGTACAATGGAAGATGGTCAGTTCCAACTGTCCAACTGATTCCAAATTGTGTCTCTTGAAGCTTTTTTTAGTAACATGATAGAAACTTGAGTAGTTCTTCCTGCTAGAGGTCAGATTTATAAATGACACACACTTGTACTTCTCCTACTCCATCACACATTATGTAAGTCAATGTAAAATACAAGAGGTGGTACTGTATGTTGTTACAGCCCACTGTAGTATGAGGTTGAGTTGTAACACTTTTAGGATGGATGACACATATAAATTCTTGTGGTTAGAAAACATCCATTCTGATGAAAGTATGGAAGCCCTTTAATGGGTAATAAATATGGAACCATAAAGTTGTAAGTCTACAACAATAATGATAACCACAGAGACACTCAGAGCAGTGTTTCAGCACCATGGATAGTGACCGCAGCAGCAGAGACACTCAGAACAATGTTTCAGCACCATTGACAGCAGTGGCAGAGACACTCAGAGTCTGTGTGGTTAAAAGTGCAACATTTGTCTAATATTGATGGTCAGTTTAATCAATGTTATACCTGACACATTGTTACACTTTTGTTGGGAATTTTCCTCCTTCGAGGGGGCAACAGTTTGAGGAGTACTGTACTAGAGAAACTACTGCTTAGGCTCATATAGGTGAAACAATTGTATCTACAACACAACAAACATAATGCAAATATGTTTGTGATATGAACACTGACCTTGTCACTGAGTTTCACAAGGTCAGAGTGAGGAATAAAGTGTCAACTAAATTTCCCAAAAGAGATAAAAAAAAAATAAATAAGAAAAAAAGATGCAATAATTTAGACTTAAATATGGAAAAACTGGGATTTACTTTGAAATTTCCACCTTTCCTTACAGAAAACGGTTCCCCTTATGAGAACCTTCTCCAGGAGAGACAAATCATGAGCTCCACCCTTCTTCCACCCACCACCTTCACCTCAATGCCCACATTTTCTCCTGAAACGTACCAGCAATCTCCTGGCTCTGAAACCTCAGTTCCACCTTTTCAAGGAAGTCCCTCGCCCGTCCTCCTGGGTCACCTCAGTGCCTCTCCTGAGGTCAAGCCCTCTTCTCCTCTAGCTGCAGCCAAAGACTCGTCTCTTCCTGCAGCCAAAGACTCCTCTCTTCCTGCAGCCAAAGACTTGCCCACTTACTTAAGCCAGCTCCATTCCTATTGCCTTGATAGTAGAGTGGAGCTCTCTCCCCCTCTCCTTTTTCCCTTCACATCCAAAGATCCATCAGCTGCTGAAAGTGGTCAAACCAGCCTTTCAGGATATTCCTGCTCATGCCCCTGCAAGGAATGGGAAGAGAGATTACAACGCCTGGAAAGAAAAGTGGACAAGATTTTGGAAATGCAGACCCCACCATCAAAAAAAACAGTACCATCACCTCATATGTCTGCACAAAAGGGGGAACGGGTTTGGAAGCTTGAAAAGCCATCCAAGAAAAAATCTCTATTTGGTAAGTTTTCCTTGCCCTTTTTACTAATAGTTGGGAAGTGAAAGAAAGATGGATAAGTTAGTTCCCCTTTTGGTCTGGAAAGTTGAATTGTATCTCTTTTTTCAGAAAAAATTCTCCAAGATTTTCAAAGTTTTCGGCTGGGCACAAGAAAGCGGCCCAAGGATCAAGACAATGTAAAGCAGGCCACAAGCCATTGTTCCCGTTTTTGCTTCTACATGGCCTCTGGCTGCTCAGAAAAGTCTGTGGCCGATGACCTCAGGTTCCTTGGGGATGTGGAAAAGTTGCGTCGGTAAATAATCTTTCAGTCATTTTAGAGACTTGACAATAAATATCAGTTCTCAATAACAAATGACTTCCATATTTTTGTACATGGCTTTAGATTATCTCTAAACTTTGATGTTTTGAAATAGATGGGAATTTGTGTGTTGCAAGATGAAATGTAGTTTTGGGTGATGACTAGAGGGTAAGATTAAATAACTTGAAAATGCGTGTCTTTTTTCACAGATGGCCAGCCTACCTGACTAAAAAAGGTTATGCCCCCACCACCATAAAAAACATGATCAATAATATTTTCAACTTCTTGAAACATGTTGAAAATGGATTCATGGTGAAGAGCAAACTAAAGCAGAAGGAACTGGTGACGATAAGGTATGAGCTCAAGAGACTGCAGGCGGACATCCAACGCCAGGTTATCGTTCACCGACAGAAAGTCTTGAGGAAAAAGACAGGTAGATGTTGTACTTCATTTCAGTCTCATATTATGTTCTCCATAATTTGTCATTTTTTTAGTTTTATTTGTTTTGTGGTTTAAGAACAGGAACTCACAATATTTATCTTGATGCCTCTCATATTGTTTTAAAGATGATCAGCTTGATGCAAGAGAAGCAAAGCAATTCATGAAGGCTGCCAGGAAGAACATTCCTAAACTGTTAAGTAAGTACCCTAAAATATATTTTTTCGTAGCAACATGCTAGACACTTGGGACAAAGCCCATTTGACTTAGAATGACTCAAAGAGTATACACAGCAAAATCTAGGCAGGTGGGGAAATATTCAAATCCAACTTCCAACTTTCAGAGTAAAAAGTTGGAAGTTTTTGTAGCAACATGCACAGGGGAAAAAGACACTTGGGACCAATCTCTTTATGACTAAGAATGACTCAAATATTATACAGAGCAAATCTGAGGCACCTAGATTGATGGAAACATGTTCAATTCCATATTTCAATTTCACAGTCTAAAGTTGGAAGTGTTTGCAGCAACCTGCTAGACACTTGGGACCGAGGCCTTTTCACTAAGAATGACTCAAATAGTATACACTGCAAATTTTGGGGCCCTAGGCACAGGGGAACGTGTTCAGTTCCACATTCCAATACCAGAGACTAAATTTGGCAGTTTTTCTAGTAACATGCCAGCTCATGGGACCAAGTCCATAACATTGTATTTCTTTTTAAGTAGTGTTCATTCTTATGGGTAGGGTTTGCTCTGCTTTCAAAAATACGTCTGCTATGTTTTCCAGGATCTTTGTCCAAAACCGGTTCTGGCAGTTATCATACCCTGCTTATTGGTTATGTCCTGGGCTACCTGGCCATCCTAACAGGACATAGGTCAGTGGTGTTTCTGAACTTGACTAAAGAGAACATTTCCAACGCTGAGAGCTGGGCCCAAGGAACCAAGTTTCAAGTTCTGGTTAGTAATTTTTTTTTTTTTTTTTTTTTTAATGACATAGCCTAGCTCCTTGCTCATTTTCTGATTTTTAAAACTTCAAACCTTTACCTTGTAACTTGCTAAATATTGCAAAGTGCTGTACTCATGGTGGGTTAAGATGAGATAAGACTTTAATCTTGTCTTGATGTTGGGTTTCTGTTAATAAAATTTTTTATTACCATTTACAGGTCTAGACCTGTTAACACTTGGAAAGCTTCTTGAGATAACGTTTGTTATGAATTGGCGCTATATAAATAAAGACTGATTGATTGATTGATACCCGAGTTACTCCTTTTCTATTCAGAAAAGTGGTGATCCACTGACAGGTGGAGGCTTGGATAGTGAGCTGGGACAGCTTGTTGTAGAGTAGTTCTGAAGTGATAGTGTTGAATGCTGAAAGATAAAGGGCATGTAGTTACAAAACTTGGGTCCATATCATGTCAACTGTCCATAATTAACCAAATAAGGAACATGTGTCAGAAACCATTTTAAAATATCTTCTACAAAACAAATCAAAACAATATATAAGAAAGAAAAATTACTTTTCCTTAAGTCAGAAGACTTCAAGTTATTCTGCCCAATTGATGCCTAACTTATCTGAGGAAAGCTGATGATTTTCTTTTGTTTGTTTATTTTTGTTTGTTGTTTTTACCAAGGTGGAGGAACACAAAACTGTCAAAGCTTTTGGCCAAGCTGCACTGAGCCTTAACAAGGAGGAGTTCAGGTGGCTGCAAGACATCAGTGACAGAAAATGCTGTGGAGCACAACACTCCAACCAGTTTGTTTTTCATGAGCCGGGGAAGAGCGGGGAAACGGGGAAACCCCTGACAAAGGCAAGCGCCTTACTCCAAACAGCTTGGACAGATGCTGGGATGAAAGGGACCATCAGCTTCACAAAGATCCGGAGCAGTGTGTCAACTCAGGTGAGAAATAAAGTTCAGTTGGAAATCTGGTTGTAAATGGTAAATGGTAAATGGACCAGTACTTATATAGCGCTTTTCTAGTCTGTCTGACCACTCAAAGCGCTTTACACTGCTAATCTCATTCACCCATCCACACCACATTCACACACTGATGGGAGTAGGAGGCTAGAAACCATCAGTTTTTCTAACACATTCATACCCATTCACACACCACTGAACAACAGTGGGAGCAATTTGGGGTTCAATGTCTTGCTCAAGGACACCTCGACATGTGACTGCAGGAGCTGGGAATGGAACCCTCGACCTTCCAATTAAGAGACGACAACTCTACCACTGAGCCACGGTCGCCCCCGGTTGTAGGACAGGATTGAAAACTTGAAACCTGCTCATTAATTAGAATTCATTAAAATAGAATTGAAGAAAGTAGATTCAACCATGTGTAATATCAGTCAACACTTTCGACTGAGCACTTTTAAATCAGAATGACTCAAACTACACAGACCAAATTTGGGGCAACTAGGGTTATTGGAACATGTTCAATTCCAGATTCCAATATCGATTTTCATACTTGGATGTTTTCATAGCAACATACTAGACAGAAAAAACCCAGCCCAGTTGACTAAGAATGACTCAAATAATTCATACAGCAGATTCAAGGGCCCTGGACACTTGGGAATGTGTACAATTTCAAATTCCAATTTTTAGTCCAAAGTTGGAAGTTTTTGTAGCAATGTGCTAGACACTTGGGACCAAATCCATTTGACTAAGAATGAATCAAATAGTTTACACAGAAATTTCCCCTTGGCAATTGGGAATATGTACAATTCCAAATTCCAATTTCGGAATCCAGAGTTGAATTTTTTTAATATCAATATGCTATAGACTTGAGACCAAACCTATGTGACGAAGAGTGACTATCAGTTTACACTGAAATTTCAAGGCGCCTTGGCACTTGGGATATGTTTAATTCCAAATTCCAATTTCTGAGTGCAAATTTTGAAGTTTTTGTAGCAAAATGCTTGGCACTTGAGACCAAGGCCATTTGACTAAGAATGACTCAAATAGTTTACACAGCAAATTTAGTGGCCCTGTGCACTTGGGAATAAGTTCCATTCCAAATTCCAAATTCAGAATCCAAGGTTGGAAGTTTTTTATTGCAACATTCTAGAAACTTGGGACCAAGACCACTTGACCAGCGTTGCCAGACGTACGATAATTATCGTATTTGTACGATAATTAAGCCCTCTGTACGATGTACGGTCAATAATTCCAAAAAAGGCTAAATGTACGATAATTTGACAATTTCGTGTGGTTGTTACAGATTTACCCCAGTCTGACGGATTTATCCGTAAACCCTAAATGCATCTTATATCATGTGACATTTCCAGCCAATCATAGTTTCAGTGTCATTCGTCTCAGAACGATTGACAGCCAATCACGGTCATAGGAGCTCCGTCAGGAGGAAGTTTACCACCATTTAACATGACTCTAATTCTATATTCACAATGTTGTTGGTTCCTACAATGTTGTGGGCTCAGAACATCGTTAATTTCATCTCCTGTACAATAATTATTTTTTTTGCTTGACTTTTAGGCCGACAAATACCTCTCTGAAAAACAAAGGAGGCAGCTGGCCAAATCAATGTGCCACGATCCTTCCACAGCAGACAGATTTTATGTGGCACTTCCTGACAAGGAGACCAGTCATCAGACCAGGGAGCTCAGACTCAAGGCCTTAGAGAAGGCTTCCTCAAGCCCTCCTAATGTCAAGGAACCCTCGACTGAGGAGATGACATCAACCAGTTGTGACGAAGAGGAACCTCAATATGATGATCAGCCAGTAAGCTCTTCCTGGGAGTCCTCCTCAGAAGAGGTGGATGAAATCAACACTGACAAGACCAGATACAAGAGAAAGTTGTCTTTCTCACCCAACAAGCCACACATTTATCCCCTGTCACAATGTGTCGTGCAGGTGGATAAATTAAGACCCACAATTGCTGATTTTTATATGTCCCTGCAAAGACCTGCTAAAGGCCAAGCTGTTTCTGTCCAGCCTGAAACACCAAAGGCTGAAGAGGGGCAGGCAAGCCCTGCAAAGCAAGCACCAGACACCATGCCTAAACCCACTCCTGCCACTGTCTCGACTCCTGACGTCATCCTGAACATGCCATACATGACTCCGGACACTGACTTTGCTTTTGAGACCTTGCCAGAGGAGATTGTTGGCATTCCTTGGGATGGGAATTGAGCTTCCATGCCACTATTGCAGGTTTCATTACTGATACCTGCAATAGTGGCATGGAAGCTCCTGAGAGTGGTGACCTGGCTTTAAAAATTATCAGATGATATATCTTCTCTGATAATTTTTAAAGCCAGGTCATCACTCTCAGGAGCTTCCATGCCACTATTGCAGGTTTCATTACTGATACCTGCAATAGTGGCATGGAAGCTCCTGAGAGTGGTGACCTGGCTTTAAAAATTATCAGATGATATATCTTCTCTGATAATTTTTTGGGCCAGGTCACCACTCTCAGGAGCTTTCATGCCACTATTGCAGGTTTCATACCTGCAATAGTGGCATGGAAGCTCCTGAGAGTGGTGACCTGGCTTTAAAAATTATCAGATGATATATCTTCTCTGATAATTTTTTGGGCCAGGTCACCACTCTCAGGAGCTTTCATGCCACTATTGCAGGTTTCATACCTGCAATAGTGGCATGGAAGCTCCTGAGAGTGGTGACCTGGCTTTAAAAATTATCAGATGATATATTTTCTCTGATAATTTTTTGGGCCAGGTCACCACTCTCAGGAGCTTTCATGCCACTATTGCAGGTTTCATACCTGCAATAGTGGCATGGAAGCTCCTGAGAGTGGTGACCTGGCTTTAAAAATTATCAGATGATATATTTTCTCTGATAATTTTTAAAGCCAGGTCACCACTCTCAGGAGCTTCCATGCCACTATTGCAGGTTTCATTACTGATACCTGCAATAGTGGCATGGAAGCTCCTGAGAGTGGTGACCTGGCTTTAAAAAATATCAGATGATATATCTTCTCTGATAATTTTTAAAGCCAGGTCACCACTCTCAGGAGCTTCCATGCCACTATTGCAGGTATCAGTAATGAAACCTGCAATAGTGGCATGGAAGCTCCTGAGAGTGGTGACCTGGCTTTAAAAATTATCAGAGAAAATATATCATCTGATAATTTTTAAAGCCAGGTCACCACTCTCAGGAGCTTCCATGCCACTATTGCAGGTATGAAACCTGCAATAGTGGCATGAAAGCTCCTGAGAGTGGTGACCTGGCCCAAAAAATTATCAGAGAAAATATATCATCTGATAATTTTTAAAGCCAGGTCACCACTCTCAGGAGCTTCCATGCCACTATTGCAGGTATCAGTAATGAAACCTGCAATAGTGGCATGGAAGCTCCTGAGAGTGGTGACCTGGCTTTAAAAATTATCAGAGAAGATATATCATCTGTCTTTGTCTGTACTGCTCGTAACTGTGTTGGTTTGGAAACATGCACCTTTACACTGGAAGTCCATACAACAGTTGTTCCTGTCGCAGTTTTGGTTGCTGTTGCAGTCACTGCGAGCATTATCATCATCGCAGCCATTGTTCTGGTTTGCTGCAGGAGGAAGGATGTTCCGTATCCTGGAAGTGACATTTTAATGGATAAATTGCCTCCAATGAGACAGCCAATTAAAACCCATTTATATAACATGTCATGAAGACCAAAGACAATCAGCCTTTTTTTTGTTTCGCTTGCAACAGGCATTTTTCAAAATCATAAAAGAACATTCCAGGACATGTGAAATGTGTGGGAATTGTGAAATCTGATTTTTTTGTAGAGCACAATTTAAGTTTTCCTAAAGATGTTTAGATGGATGTCCATGCCATTGCTTATTTACAAGACTGTTGTACATCCTTATTTGAATTTATTTTGATTTTAAGGCTGTGTCACAGACACTAAATATACTATTGCTATGGTGAAAGGCAAATAAACCTGTTCTTGAATCGTGCCTCAAATCTCTACATTGAATGGTGGCGGACTTCTGAGGTCATTTCCAAAATTCTACATTTTGACCTCCATTTTGAGGCACTTATCATTGATCAATTTGCATGCAACTGACAAGGGTGATAGCCCTGGTTGTACTGAGCACAGCGGTATCCTCCTCCAATTTCTAGCTTGATTGATTGTTGACTTCTGAGGTCAATTCCAAAATTCCACATTTTGAATATGAGATTCCAAATTCCTATCTATTCATGAGATTGACATTTTGACCTCCATTTTGAGGCAGTTCTTATTGATCAATTTGCATGCCGCTTACAAAGGTGGTAGCCCTCACTGTGCTGAGCACAGCAATACTCTCTTCAAATTTATAGCTTGATTGGTGGAGGTCTTCTGAGGTGGATTCCAAAATTGCACATTTTAACCTCCATTTTGAGGCACTTCTCATTGATCAATTTGCATGCAACTGACAAGGATGATAGTCCTGGTTGAACTGAGCGCAGCGGTTTCCTCCTCAAATCTCTAGCTTGATTGTTTGAGGACTTTTGAGGTCAATTCCAAAATTCCACATTTTGAATATGACATTCCAAATTCCTATCTATTCATAAGATTGACATTTTGACCTCGATTTAAAGGACCTTCCTGTTGTTGAAAATTCTCCACAAACATACCCCATGATTGTTGGGGTTATAAGCTTTATCCCTGAGGTGGTTGCATGTCTGTACATGGAGCACAAAAGAAATGAGAGCCAAAAAGGGATTGTTTCCTGCAAAGGCCCGATTTTGACCTTGACCTTTAGGGGTTTCAGGGCATCACTCAGGAACAGAAGAGCAGAGAGAGATGAAACCAACTGACCTGCGGAGCTCTCAAGGAGCTCCATTGCATATATCAGAATCAGATGTGTATCATTTGTATTTCTTTTTTTGCCAACAGGTAAGTATTCAAGGCCCAAAACACATGATGAGCTATAAACTCAAAGAGCCTCTTCTGTGAGACTATCCAATGGGAAATTTTGTCGATTTGAGGTACCAGAGCTTCGACCATGGCATCAACCAAAAGGTCTGGACCTGCAGATCGCAGCCGTGTCCGACCCCAGGCCCTGCAGTGCTTCTGTGAGGAGCTAGTGTAGAGGGCAGCAAATTGTGAAAATGTCATGACTTTGAGGTATCTGTAAATACTGAACACATTCACCCAGGGAAATGAAACCCACATCTTCTGAAATCTCTGGTGAAGGCCTATAACATCAAGTGCCCACCTTAACCTTTTTCCAACCAGTTGGCGCTCTTGGGCTGTTAAAAGTGGTTATACGAAGGTAGACTTGCATGTCAGGTAAGCCATTTTAAAGGACAAGTCATTTCCACATTTCAGGCTGAACTTTTCATACTTAGGAAGGTCACAGCCTCATGAAATTTTGCACACATTGTCACCTTGATTAGAGGATGAACATTTGCTATTTCCATCCCTTAAGCTCAAAGTATGTTGAAATGACCCCTCAAAAAAAATGAAAGCACACATTTAACCTTTGACCTTGACAGTTAGGAAGGTCACAGCCCCTTGAAACTTTGCACACTTCTTCCATATGATGCCAGGGTGAACATTTGTTCATTTTAGCCATCTAGCTCAAAGTATGTGGAAATGAGACACGAAAAACCTGAAAAACACATATTTGACCTTTTACCTTTACCCCTAGGAAGGTCATGGAGGCCTGAAACTTTGTACAGTGGTCCGTCCTGGTGCAAGGATGAATATATTGAAATTTCAGCCCTCTAGCTCAAAGTGTTTTGGTTCAGGAACCAAAAAGTATCATCATGTTAGGTCAGCCATTTTAAAGGACAAGTCATTTCCCGTTTCAGGCTGAACTTTTCATACTTAGGAAGGTCACAGCCTCATGAAACTTTGCACACATTGTCATTATTGTTAGAGGATGACCATTTGCTATTTCCATCCCTTAAGCTCAAAGTATGTGGAAATGAGCCCTCGAAAAAAATGAAAGCACACATTTAACCTTTGACTTTGACAGTTAGGAAGGTCACAGCCCCTTGAAACTTTACACACTTCTTCCATATGATGCCAGGATGAACATTTGTTCATTTTAGCCATCTAGCTCAAAGTATGTGGAAATGAGACACGAAAAACCTTAAAAACACACATTTGACCTTTGACCTTTACCCTTAGGAAGGTCATGGAGGCCTGAAACTTTGTACAGTGGTCCCACCTGATGGTAGGATGAATATATTGAAATTGCAGCCCTTTAGCTCAAAGGGTTTTGATTGATTGAGCTCAATTCCAGAATTCCAGATTTTGACCTATTGCGTTAAATGCAAATGTGGAAGTGACATCAAGTTCATCAAATTTTCATACTTATAAAGATCACAGCCTCTTGAGATTTTGCACACTTCTTCCACTTAATGCCAGGATGAACATATTAACATTTCAGCCATCTAGCTCAAAGGGCTTTGATTGATTGAGCTCAATTCCAGAATTCCAGATTTGACCTATAGCTTTACATGCAAATGTGGAAGTGAAATCAAGTTCATCAAATTTTCATACTTATAAGAATCATAGACTCATGAAACTTTGCACACATTGTCATCTAGATTAGAGGATGAGCATTTGCTATTTCCATCCCTTAAGCTCAAAGTATGTTGAAATGAGCCCTCGAAAAAAATGAAAGCACACATTTAAACTTTGACTTTGACAGTTAGGAAGGTCACAGCCCCTTGATACTTTGCACACTTCTTCCATATGATGCCAGGATGAACATTTGTTCATTTTAGCCATCTAGCTCAAAGTATGTGGAAATGAAACACAAAAAACCTTAAAAACACACATTTGACCTTTGACCTTTACCTTTAGGAAGGTCATGGAGGCCTGAAACTTTGTACAGTGGTCCATCCTGGTGCAAGGATGAATATATTGAAATTTCAGCCCTCTAGCCCAAAGGGTTTTGATTCAGGAACCAAAAAGTATCATCATACAAGGTCAGCCATTTTAAAGGACAAGTCATTTCCACATTTCAGGCTAAACTTTTCATACTTAGGAAGGTCACAGCCTCATGAAATTTTGCACACATTGTCATCATGATTAGAGGATGAACATTTGCTATTTCCATCCCTTAAGCTCAAAGTGTGTTGAAATGAGCCCTCGAAAAAAATGAAAGCACACATTTAACCATTGACTTTGACAGTTAGGAAGGTCACAGCCTCTTGAAACTTTGCACACTTCTTCCATATGATGCCAGGATGAAGATTTTTTCATTTTAGCCATCTAGCTCAAAGTATGTGGAAATGAGACACGAAAAACCTGAAAAACACACATTTGACCTTTGACCTTTACCTTTAGGAAGTTCATGGAGGCCTGAAACTTTGTACAGTGGTCCTTCCTGATGCCAGGATGAACATATTAAAATGTCAGCCCTCTAGCTCAAAGGGTTTTGGTTCGCGAACCAAAAAGTATCATCATGTCAGGTCAGCCATTTCAAAGGACTAGCAATTTCCACATTTCAGGCTGAATTTTTCAGGCTTAGGAAGGTCACAGCCTCATGAAACTTTGCACACATTGTCATCATGATTAGAGGATGAACATTTGCTATTTCCATCCCTGAAGCTCAAAGTGTGTTGAAATGAGCCCTCGAAAAATATGAAAGCACACATTTAACCTTTGACCTTGACAGTTAGGAAGGTCACAGCCTCTTGAAACTTTGCACACTTCTTCCATATGATGCCAGGATGAAGATTTTTTCATTTTAGCCATCTAGCTTAAAATATGTGGAAATGAGACACGAAAAACCTTAAAAACACACATTTGACCTTTGACCTTTACACTTAGGAAGGTCATGGAGGCCTGAAACTTTGTACAGTGGTCCTTCCTGATGCCAGGATGAATATATTGAAATTGCAGCCCTTTAGCTCAAAAGGTTTTGATTGATTGAGCTCAATTCCACAATTCCAGATTTTGACCTATTGCGTTGAATGCAAATGTGGAAGTGACATCAAGTTCATCAAATTTTCATACTTATATAGATCACAGCCTCCTGAGACTTTGCACACATCTTCCACTTAATGCCAGCATGAACATACTAAAATTCCAGCCATTTAGCTCAAAGGGTTTTGATTGATTGAGCTCAATTCCAGAATTCCAGATTTTGACCTATTGCGTTAAATGCAAATGTGGAAGTGACATAAAGTTCATCAAATTTTCATACTTATAAAGATCACAGCCTTTTGAGACTTTGCACACATCTTCCTCTTAATGCCAGAATGAACATATTAAAATTTCAGCCCTCTAGCTTTAAGCCTTATAGGTAACCCTAACCCTAAGGCGTTTGACTTAAATTTGACCTTTTGAACTCTAAACTCAAAGGGCCACAGCTCCGCAACGCAGAGGGTTACGGACGCGGGACCGAGTGTTCTGGAAAGCTCTTGGCATGCCCTACCACATATGCGAAAATGGGGTCCGAGGCCGGATGTTTTGCGTCCAAGCTCCAATCGAGCCCTGAGGAGAAAAAGGACATGAAGACCCTTAGCCCCCAAGAGGCTTTGGTTTTCTGAGGCTGAGGCGGGTAACTTTGTCATTTTTGGTCCCAGAGCCACGAGCCAGGTATCTACGGAAAGGTCTCGACTGGCCAATGGAGGCCGTTGTGGAACGGAGGCCATGCGCCTTTCCCCTGCCAGGCTAGGAGGTGCCAAAGTTGCATCAATTCCGCCTCGTTAAGTCTCATAACTCGGCCTCTGGGTGGCGCAGGAACAAACCGGAGACTGCTACGGAAAGCTCTCATAGCCCTCTGTGGCATATTCCGAGCCCAAGCCTGTAGTTTGCTTTTCAGCTACTTCCTGTTTGGGCGGGGCTAGTCACACCGTTCCACCAGAATATGATTTGACATTTCTCAGAGGCCCAGTGGATCGAGTATCAAGTTCCTAACTGCAATAGAAGCCGAATGAGAGCAAAAGAGCATTGTGCTGACTGAGGAGAAAAGCTCTTTTTTGGACCTTGTCTTTTTTGGTTTCATTTGGCCATATGGTCAGATAGAGTCTCAGAACAACTTCTGGGTGAGACCTGCTATCCTGCTGATATAGGACAGAAATTCTGGTGTCTCTGCGTCGAGAAAAAGAACCCCTAAGTAGCCCTGAGACATAGTGACCTTAGAAAAGCATGTTTAAACTTTGATCTTGACAGTTAGAAAGGTCACAGCCTCTTGAAACTTTGCACACTTCTTTCATATGATGCCAGGATGAACATTTGTTCATTTTTGCCATGTAGCTCAAAGTATGTGGAAATGAGACACGAAAAACCTGAAAAACACACATTTGACCTTTGACCTTTACACTTAGGAAGGTCATGGAGGCCTGAAACTTTGTAAAGTGGTCCGTCCTGGTGTAAGGATGAACATATTGAAATTTCAGCCCTCTAGCCCAAAGGGTTTTGATTCAGGAACCAAAAAGTATCATCATGTTAGGTCAGCCATTTTAAAGGAAAAGTGATTTCCACATTTCAGGCTAAACTTTTCATACTTAGGAAGGTCACAGCCTCATGAAATTTTGCACACATTGTCATCATGATTAGAGGATGAACATTTGCTATTTCCATCCCTTAAGCTCAAAGTGTGTTGAAATGAGCCCTCGAAAAAAATGAAAGCACACATTTAACCATTGACTTTGACAGTTAGGAAGGTCACAGCCTCTTGAAACTTTGCACACTTCTTCCATATGATGCCAGGATGAAGATTTGTTCATTTTAGCCATCTAGCTCAAAGTATGTGGAAATGAGACACGAAAAACCTGAAAAACACACATTTGACCTTTGACCTTTACCTTTAGGAAGTTCATGGAGGCCTGAAACTTTGTACAGTGGTCCTTCCTGATGCCAGGATGAACATATTAAAATGTCAGCCCTCTAGCTCAAAGGGTTTTGGTTCGCGAACCAAAAAGTATCATCATGTCAGGTCAGCCATTTCAAAGGACTAGCAATTTCCACATTTCAGGCTGAATTTTTCAGGCTTAGGAAGGTCACAGCCTCATGAAACTTTGCACACATTGTCATCATGATTAGAGGATGAACATTTGCTATTTCCATCCCTGAAGCTCAAAGTGTGTTGAAATGAGCCCTCGAAAAATATGAAAGCACACATTTAACCTTTGACCTTGACAGTTAGGAAGGTCACAGCCTCTTGAAACTTTGCACACTTCTTCCATATGATGCCAGGATGAAGATTTTTTCATTTTAGCCATCTAGCTTAAAATATGTGGAAATGAGACACGAAAAACCTTAAAAACACACATTTGACCTTTGACCTTTACACTTAGGAAGGTCATGGAGGCCTGAAACTTTGTACAGTGGTCCTTCCTGATGCCAGGATGAATATATTGAAATTGCAGCCCTTTAGCTCAAAAGGTTTTGATTGATTGAGCTCAATTCCACAATTCCAGATTTTGACCTATTGCGTTGAATGCAAATGTGGAAGTGACATCAAGTTCATCAAATTTTCATACTTATATAGATCACAGCCTCCTGAGACTTTGCACACATCTTCCACTTAATGCCAGCATGAACATACTAAAATTCCAGCCATTTAGCTCAAAGGGTTTTGATTGATTGAGCTCAATTCCAGAATTCCAGATTTTGACCTATTGCGTTAAATGCAAATGTGGAAGTGACATAAAGTTCATCAAATTTTCATACTTATAAAGATCACAGCCTTTTGAGACTTTGCACACATCTTCCTCTTAATGCCAGAATGAACATATTAAAATTTCAGCCCTCTAGCTTTAAGCCTTATAGGTAACCCTAACCCTAAGGCGTTTGACTTAAATTTGACCTTTTGAACTCTAAACTCAAAGGGCCACAGCTCCGCAACGCAGAGGGTTACGGACGCGGGACCGAGTGTTCTGGAAAGCTCTTGGCATGCCCTACCACATATGCGAAAATGGGGTCCGAGGCCGGATGTTTTGCGTCCAAGCTCCAATCGAGCCCTGAGGAGAAAAAGGACATGAAGACCCTTAGCCCCCAAGAGGCTTTGGTTTTCTGAGGCTGAGGCGGGTAACTTTGTCATTTTTGGTCCCAGAGCCACGAGCCAGGTATCTACGGAAAGGTCTCGACTGGCCAATGGAGGCCGTTGTGGAACGGAGGCCATGCGCCTTTCCCCTGCCAGGCTAGGAGGTGCCAAAGTTGCATCAATTCCGCCTCGTTAAGTCTCATAACTCGGCCTCTGGGTGGCGCAGGAACAAACCGGAGACTGCTACGGAAAGCTCTCATAGCCCTCTGTGGCATATTCCGAGCCCAAGCCTGTAGTTTGCTTTTCAGCTACTTCCTGTTTGGGCGGGGCTAGTCACACCGTTCCACCAGAATATGATTTGACATTTCTCAGAGGCCCAGTGGATCGAGTATCAAGTTCCTAACTGCAATAGAAGCCGAATGAGAGCAAAAGAGCATTGTGCTGACTGAGGAGAAAAGCTCTTTTTTGGACCTTGTCTTTTTTGGTTTCATTTGGCCATATGGTCAGATAGAGTCTCAGAACAACTTCTGGGTGAGACCTGCTATCCTGCTGATATAGGACAGAAATTCTGGTGTCTCTGCGTCGAGAAAAAGAACCCCTAAGTAGCCCTGAGACATAGTGACCTTAGAAAAGCATGTTTAAACTTTGATCTTGACAGTTAGAAAGGTCACAGCCCCTTGCAACTTTGCACACTTCTTTCATATGATGCCAGGATGAACATTTGTTCATTTTTGCCATGTAGCTCAAAGTATGTGGAAATGAGACACGAAAAACCTGAAAAACACACATTTGACCTTTGACCTTTACACTTAGGAAGGTCATGGAGGCCTGAAACTTTGTAAAGTGGTCCGTCCTGGTGTAAGGATGAACATATTGAAATTTCAGCCCTCTAGCCCAAAGGGTTTTGATTCAGGAACCAAAAAGTATCATCATGTTAGGTCAGCCATTTTAAAGGAAAAGTGATTTCCACATTTCAGGCTAAACTTTTCATACTTAGGAAGGTCACAGCCTCATGAAATTTTGCACACATTGTCATCATGATTAGAGGATGAACATTTGCTATTTCCATCCCTTAAGCTCAAAGTGTGTTGAAATGAGCCCTCGAAAAAAATGAAAGCACACATTTAACCATTGACTTTGACAGTTAGGAAGGTCACAGCCTCTTGAAACTTTGCACACTTCTTCCATATGATGCCAGGATGAAGATTTGTTCATTTTAGCCATCTAGCTCAAAGTATGTGGAAATGAGACACGAAAAACCTGAAAAACACACATTTGACCTTTGACCTTTACCTTTAGGAAGTTCATGGAGGCCTGAAACTTTGTACAGTGGTCCTTCCTGATGCCAGGATGAACATATTAAAATGTCAGCCCTCTAGCTCAAAGGGTTTTGGTTCGCGAACCAAAAAGTATCATCATGTCAGGTCAGCCATTTCAAAGGACTAGCAATTTCCACATTTCAGGCTGAATTTTTCAGGCTTAGGAAGGTCACAGCCTCATGAAACTTTGCACACATTGTCATCATGATTAGAGGATGAACATTTGCTATTTCCATCCCTGAAGCTCAAAGTGTGTTGAAATGAGCCCTCGAAAAATATGAAAGCACACATTTAACCTTTGACCTTGACAGTTAGGAAGGTCACAGCCCCTTGCAACTTTGCACACTTCTTCCATATGATGCCAGGATGAAGATTTTTTCATTTTAGCCATCTAGCTTAAAATATGTGGAAATGAGACACGAAAAACCTTAAAAACACACATTTGACCTTTGACCTTTCCACTTAGGAAGGTCATGGAGGCCTGAAACTTTGTACAGTGGTCCTTCCTGATGCCAGGATGAATATATTGAAATTGCAGCCCTTTAGCTCAAAGGGTTTTGATTGATTGAGCTCAATTCCACAATTCCAGATTTTGACCTATTGCGTTGAATGCAAATGTGGAAGTGACATCAAGTTCATCAAATTTTCATACTTATATAGATCACAGCCTCTTGAGACTTTGCACACATCTTCCACTTAATGCCAGCATGAACATACTAAAATTCCAGCCATTTAGCTCAAAGGGTTTTGATTGATTGAGCTCAATTCCAGAATTCCAGATTTTGACCTATTGCGTTAAATGCAAATGTGGAAGTGACATAAAGTTCATCAAATTTTCATACTTATAAAGATCACAGCCTTTTGAGACTTTGCACACATCTTCCTCTTAATGCCAGAATGAACATATTAAAATTTCAGCCCTCTAGCTTTAAGCCTTATAGGTAACCCTAACCCTAAGGCGTTTGACTTAAATTTGACCTTTTGAACTCTAAACTCAAAGGGCCACAGCTCCGCAACGCAGAGGGTTACGGACGCGGGACCGAGTGTTCTGGAAAGCTCTTGGCATGCCCTACCACATATGCGAAAATGGGGTCCGAGGCCGGATGTTTTGCGTCCAAGCTCCAATCGAGCCCTGAGGAGAAAAAGGACATGAAGACCCTTAGCCCCCAAGAGGCTTTGGTTTTCTGAGGCTGAGGCGGGTAACTTTGTCATTTTTGGTCCCAGAGCCACGAGCCAGGTATCTACGGAAAGGTCTCGACTGGCCGATGGAGGCCGTTGTGGAACGGAGGCCATGCGCCTTTCCCCTGCCAGGCTAGGAGGTGCCAAAGTTGCATCAATTCCGCCTCGTTAAGTCTCATAACTCGGCCTCTGGGTGGCGCAGGAACAAACCGGAGACTGCTACGGAAAGCTCTCATAGCCCTCTGTGGCATATTCCGAGCCCAAGCCTGTAGTTTGCTTTTCAGCTACTTCCTGTTTGGGCGGGGCTAGTCACACCGTTCCACCAGAATATGATTTGACATTTCTCAGAGGCCCAGTGGATCGAGTATCAAGTTCCTAACTGCAATAGAAGCCGAATGAGAGCAAAAGAGCATTGTGCAGACTGAGGAGAAAAGCTCTTTTTTGGACCTTGTCTTTTTTGGTTTCATTTGGCCATATGGTCAGATAGAGTCTCAGAACAACTTCTGGGTGAGACCTGCTAGCCTGCTGATATAGGACAGAAATTCTGGTGTCTCTGCGTCGAGAAAAAGAACCCCTAAGTAGCCCTGAGACATAGTGACCTTAGAAAAGCATGTTTAAACTTTGATCTTGACAGTTAGAAAGGTCACAGCCTCTTGAAACTTTGCACACTTCTTTCATATGATGCCAGGATGAACATTTGTTCATTTTTGCCATGTAGCTCAAAGTATGTGGAAATGAGACACGAAAAACCTGAAAAACACACATTTGACCTTTGACCTTTACACTTAGGAAGGTCATGGAGGCCTGAAACTTTGTACAGTGGTCCGTCCTGGTGTAAGGATGAACATATTGAAATTTCAGCCCTCTAGCCCAAAGGGTTTTGATTCAGGAACCAAAAAGTATCATCATGTTAGGTCAGCCATTTTAAAGGAAAAGTGATTTCCACATTTCAGGCTAAACTTTTCATACTTAGGAAGGTCACAGCCTCATGAAATTTTGCACACATTGTCATCATGATTAGAGGATGAACATTTGCTATTTCCATCCCTTAAGCTCAAAGTGTGTTGAAATGAGCCCTCGAAAAAAATGAAAGCACACATTTAACCATTGACTTTGACAGTTAGGAAGGTCACAGCCTCTTGAAACTTTGCACACTTCTTCCATATGATGCCAGGATGAAGATTTGTTCATTTTAGCCATCTAGCTCAAAGTATGTGGAAATGAGACACGAAAAACCTGAAAAACACACATTTGACCTTTGACCTTTACCTTTAGGAAGTTCATGGAGGCCTGAAACTTTGTACAGTGGTCCTTCCTGATGCCAGGATGAACATATTAAAATGTCAGCCCTCTAGCTCAAAGGGTTTTGGTTCGCGAACCAAAAAGTATCATCATGTCAGGTCAGCCATTTCAAAGGACTAGCAATTTCCACATTTCAGGCTGAATTTTTCAGGCTTAGGAAGGTCACAGCCTCATGAAACTTTGCACACATTGTCATCATGATTAGAGGATGAACATTTGCTATTTCCATCCCTGAAGCTCAAAGTGTGTTGAAATGAGCCCTCGAAAAATATGAAAGCACACATTTAACCTTTGACCTTGACAGTTAGGAAGGTCACAGCCCCTTGCAACTTTGCACACTTCTTCCATATGATGCCAGGATGAAGATTTTTTCATTTTAGCCATCTAGCTTAAAATATGTGGAAATGAGACACGAAAAACCTTAAAAACACACATTTGACCTTTGACCTTTACACTTAGGAAGGTCATGGAGGCCTGAAACTTTGTACAGTGGTCCTTCCTGATGCCAGGATGAATATATTGAAATTGCAGCCCTTTAGCTCAAAGGGTTTTGATTGATTGAGCTCAATTCCACAATTCCAGATTTTGACCTATTGCGTTGAATGCAAATGTGGAAGTGACATCAAGTTCATCAAATTTTCATACTTATATAGATCACAGCCTCTTGAGACTTTGCACACATCTTCCACTTAATGCCAGCATGAACATACTAAAATTCCAGCCATTTAGCTCAAAGGGTTTTGATTGATTGAGCTCAATTCCAGAATTCCAGATTTTGACCTATTGCGTTAAATGCAAATGTGGAAGTGACATAAAGTTCATCAAATTTTCATACTTATAAAGATCACAGCCTTTTGAGACTTTGCACACATCTTCCTCTTAATGCCAGAATGAACATATTAAAATTTCAGCCCTCTAGCTTTAAGCCTTATAGGTAACCCTAACCCTAAGGCGTTTGACTTAAATTTGACCTTTTGAACTCTAAACTCAAAGGGCCACAGCTCCGCAACGCAGAGGGTTACGGACGCGGGACCGAGTGTTCTGGAAAGCTCTTGGCATGCCCTACCACATATGCGAAAATGGGGTCCGAGGCCGGATGTTTTGCGTCCAAGCTCCAATCGAGCCCTGAGGAGAAAAAGGACATGAAGACCCTTAGCCCCCAAGAGGCTTTGGTTTTCTGAGGCTGAGGCGGGTAACTTTGTCATTTTTGGTCCCAGAGCCACGAGCCAGGTATCTACGGAAAGGTCTCGACTGGCCGATGGAGGCCGTTGTGGAACGGAGGCCATGCGCCTTTCCCCTGCCAGGCTAGGAGGTGCCAAAGTTGCATCAATTCCGCCTCGTTAAGTCTCATAACTCGGCCTCTGGGTGGCGCAGGAACAAACCGGAGACTGCTACGGAAAGCTCTCATAGCCCTCTGTGGCATATTCCGAGCCCAAGCCTGTAGTTTGCTTTTCAGCTACTTCCTGTTTGGGCGGGGCTAGTCACACCGTTCCACCAGAATATGATTTGACATTTCTCAGAGGCCCAGTGGATCGAGTATCAAGTTCCTAACTGCAATAGAAGCCGAATGAGAGCAAAAGAGCATTGTGCAGACTGAGGAGAAAAGCTCTTTTTTTGACCTTGTCTTTTTTGGTTTCATTTGGCCATATGGTCAGATAGAGTCTCAGAACAACTTCTGGGTGAGACCTGCTAGCCTGCTGATATAGGACAGAAATTCTGGTGTCTCTGCGTCGAGAAAAAGAACCCCTAAGTAGCCCTGAGACATAGTGACCTTAGAAAAGCATGTTTAAACTTTGATCTTGACAGTTAGAAAGGTCACAGCCTCTTGAAACTTTGCACACTTCTTTCATATGATGCCAGGATGAACATTTGTTCATTTTTGCCATGTAGCTCAAAGTATGTGGAAATGAGACACGAAAAACCTTAAAAACACACATTTGACCTTTGACCTTTACACTTAAGAAGGTCATGGAGGCCTGAAACTTTGTACAGTGGACCTTCCTGATGCCAGGATGAACATATTAAAATGTCAGCCCTCTAGCTCAAAGGGTTTTGGTTCGCGAACCAAAAAGTATCATCATGTCAGAACAGCCATTTCAAAGGACTAGCAATTTCCACATTTCAGGCTGAATTTTTCAGGCTTAGGAAGTTCACAGCCTCATGAAAGTTTGCATACATTGTCATCATGATTAGAGGATGAACATTTGCTATTTCCATCCCTGAAGCTCAAAGTGTGTTGAAATGAGCCCTCGAAAAATATGAAAGCACACATTTAACCTTTGACCTTGACAGTTAGGAAGGTCACAGCCCCTTGCAACTTTGCACACTTCTTCCATATGATGCCAGGATGAAGATTTTTTCATTTTAGCCATCTAGCTTAAAATATGTGGAAATGAGACACGAAAAACCTTAAAAACACACATTTGACCTTTGACCTTTACACTTAGGAAGTTCATGGAGGCCTGAAACATTGTACAGTGGTCCTTCCTGATGTCAGGATGAACATATTAAAATGTCAGCCCTCTAGCTCAAAGGGTTTTGGTTCGCGAACCAAAAAGTATCATCATGTCAGGTCAGCCATTTCAAAGGACTAGCAATTTCCACATTTCAGGCTGAATTTTTCAGGCTTAGGAAGGTCAAAGCCTCATGAAACTTTGCACACATTGTCATCATGATTAGAGGATGAACATTTGCTATTTCCATCCCTGAAGCTCAAAGTGTGTCGAAAAGAGCCCTCGAAAAAAATGAAAGCACACATTTAACCTTTGACCTTGACAGTTAGGAAGGTCACAGCCCCTTGCAACTTTGCACACTTCTTCCATATGATGCCAGGATGAAGATTTGTTCATTTTAGCCATCTAGCTTAAAATATGTGGAAATGAGACATGAAAAACCTGAAAAACACACATTTGACCTTTGACCTTTCCACTTAGGAAGGTCATGGAGGCCTGAAACATTGTACAGTGGTCCTTCCTGATGCCAGGATGTACATATTAAAATTGCAGCCCTTAAGCTCAAAGGGTTTTAATTGATTGAGCTCAATTCCAGAATTCCAGATCTGACCTATAGCTTTACATGCAAATGTGGAAGTGACATCAAGTTCATCAAATTTTCATACTTATAAAGATCACAGTCTCTTGAAACTTTGTACACATCTTCCACCTGATTGCATGATGAACATATTAAAATTTTAGCCCTCTAACTCGAACCCTTATAGTAAACCTAACCCTAAGGTGTTTGACTTAGATGTGACCGATTGAACTCTAAACACAAAGGACCACAGCTCCGCAACACAGAGGGTTATGGACGCGAGACCAAGTGTTCCGGAAATCTCTTGGCCAGCCCTACCACAAATGCACAAATGCAACTCTAGTTGAGATGAAAATGTGTGCAGAGTTTCATGAGGCTGTGACCTTCCTGAATATGAAAAATTCAGCCTGAAATGTGGAAATTACTTGTCCTTTAAAATTGCTGACCTGACATGATAATACTTTTTGATTCGTGAGCCAAAACCCTTTGAGCTAGAGCGCTGAAATTTCAATATGTTTATCCTGGCATCCGGAAGGACCACTGTACAAAGTTTCAGGCCTCCCTGCCCTTCCTAAGTTTAAAGGTCAGAGGTCAAATGTGTGTTTTTAAGGTTTTCTGTGTCTCATTTCCACATACTTTGAGCTAGAAGGCTAAAATGAACAAATCTCCATCCTGGCATCATATGGAATATATGTGCAAAATTTGAGGCTGTGACCTTCCTTAGTATGAAAATTTGATCAATTTGATGTACCTTCCACATTTGCATTTGATGCAATAGATCAAAATTTGAAATCTGGAATTTGACTGAAAAAAATCAAAACCCTTCGAGCTAGATGGCCGAAATTTCAATATGTTCATTCTGGCATTAAGTGGAAGATGTGTGCATAGTCTCAGAAGGCTGTGATCTTTATAAGAATGAAAATTTGATGAACTTGATGTCACTTTCACATTTGCATTCATTGCAATAGGTCAAAATGTGTAATTTGGAAACGACCTCAGAAGACCCCCACCAATCAAGCTAGAAATTTGAGGAGGGTACCGCTGTCAAATCTCTAGTTTGATTGGTTGAGGACTTTTGAGGGCTAATTCCAAAATTCCACATTTCGAATATGAGATTGCAAATTCCTATCTATTCATGAGATTGACAGTTTGACCTCCATTTTAAGGTACTTCCTGTTGTTGAAAATTCTCCACAAACATACCCAATGAGTGTTGGGGTTATAAGCTTTATCCCTGAGGTGGTTACATGTCTGTACATGGTGCACAAAAGAAATGAGAGCCAAAAAGGGATTGTTTCCTGCAAAGGCCCGATTTTGACCTTGACCTTTAGGGATTTCAGGGCATAACTCTGGAACAGAAGGGCAGAGAGAGATGAAACCAATGGCCTGCGAAGCTCTCGATGAGTTCCATCACATATATCAGAATCAGATGTCTCGCATTTGTATTTCTTTTTTGTCAGCAGGTTAGTTGTCAAGGCTCAAAACACACGATGAGCTATACACTCTAAGAGCCTCTTCTGTGAGACTGTCCAATGGGAGTTTTTGCCTATTTAAGGTCCCAGAGCTTTGACCAGGGCCTCAACGGAAAGGTATGGATCTGCAGATCGCAGCCGTGTCTGACCCCAGGCCCTGCTGTGCTTCAGTAAGGAGCTAGGGGCAGCAAATTGTGAAAATGCCGTGACTTTGAGGGTCTGTAAATACTGAACACATTCCCCCAGGAAAATGAAACCACCATCTTCAGAAATCTCTGGTGAAGGCCTATAACAGCCGCCGCCCTACTACACAAACTTCCAACTTCAAAGTTGGAATGTGAAACTGAAAATTTCCCAAGTGCCAAGGGCTCCCCAAAATTGCTGTCCATGATATCTGAGCCATTCTGAGTCCAATGGGCTTGGTCCCACGTGTCTAGCATGTTACTACAAAGAGTTCCAACTTGTCCTTAGAATTTTGGAAGTTGGAATTGAATTTTGGAAGTTGGAATTGAACATTTTCCAAGTGCCCAGGGCTCCCCAAAATTGCTGTCCATGATATTTGAGCCATTCTGAGTCCAATGGGCTTGGTCCCATGTGTCTAGCATGTTGCTACAAAGAGTTCCAACTTGTCCTTAGAATTTTGGACGTTGGAATTGAATTTTGGAAGTTGGAATTGAACATTTCCCAAGTGCCCAGGGCTCCAAAAAAAACTGCTGTCCATGATATTTGTGCGATTCTGAGTCCAGTGGGCTTGGTCCCACGTGTCTAGCATGTTGCTACAAAGAGTTCCAAATTGTACTCAGAATTTTGGAAGTTGGAATTAGAATTTTGGAAGTTGGAATTGAACATTTCCCAAGTGCCCAGGGCTCCCCAAAATTGCTGTCCATGATATTTGAGCCATTCTGAGTCCAATGGGCTTGGTCCCACGTGTCTAGCATGTTGCTTCATAGAGTTCCAATTTTTATTTAGACTTTTGGAAGTTGGAATTGAACATTTCCCAAGTGCCCAGGGCTCCCCAAAATTGCTTTTTATAGAATTTGAGTCAGTCTGAGTCAAATGGGCTTGGTCCCACGTGCCAAAGCATGTTGCCAAAAAAATTAGACTTTGCGCGTGCTGCTTATTATTCATCGCTTATTGAAGAGAATAAAAATAATCCAAGATTCCTTTTCAGCACTGTAGCCAGGCTGACAAACAGTCATAGCTCTACTGAGCCACGCATTCCTCCATCGCTTAGCAGTGAGGACTTCATGAGCTTCTTTAATGACAAGATATTAAAGATTAGAGATAAAATTGGTAACCTTGTGCTTTCAAACAGGGTAGAATCTCCAGCCGTCGGCGAAATCATGGAAACGGTTCTTAGACCAAAAATACATTTAGACCGCTTTGTATCTATTGACTTGTCGAAGCTGGTCTCAACAGTTCTTTTGGCTAAACCATCAACTTGCCTCTTGGACCCTGTCCCAGCATGGCTGTTGAAGGAAGTCATTCCCTCAGTCGGCACCCCTCTTCTTAAGATGATTAATGCGTCCTTACTGACAGGCTATGTGCCACAACTTTTTAAAGTTGCAGTAATTAAGCCCCTCCTTAAAAAGCCAACTCTTGATTCAGGCTCCTTAGTTAACTACAGACCGATATCTAACCTCTCTTTTATTTCCAAAATCTTAGAGAAGGTTGTCTCCAGTCAGCTCTGTGAGTTTCTTCATAGTAACAGTCTCCTTGAGGACTTTCAGTCTGGGTTTAGGGCCAACCATAGTACTGAGACTGCACTGCTGAAAGTAACTAATGATCTGCTGTTGGCTTCAGATAGTGGTCACCTCTCGGTGCTCATGTTACTTGATCTTAGTGCTGCTTTTGACACTATTGATCATCACATCCTCCTGCAGAGATTAGAGAAGCTTCTTGGCATCACAGGAACTGCTTTAGCTTGGTTTAGCTCATATCTGTCGAGTCGTTCGCAGTTTGTTCATGTAAACAATAGATCTTCCCTGCATACCAGGGAGCGTTATGGGGTTCCTCAAGGCTCGGTGCTTGGTCCGATTCTTTTTAACTTATATATACTTCCTCTTGGTAGCATAATTAGAAAACACACCATAAACTTTCACTTTAATGCAGATGATACTCAGCTATACTTATCATTGAAGCCAGAGGAAACTAGCCGATTATCAACACTTAAAGCTTGCCTCGAAGATGTAAGGACCTGGATGAGCAGAAATTTTCTACTTCTGAACTCAGAGAAGACTGAAGTCATTGTTATTGGACCAAAACACCTCAGAGAGGCTTTTTCTAACCAGATAACTCCCTTAGATGGCATCAGCCTGGCACCTGGCTCCACTGTCAGGAACCTAGGAGTTCTTTTGGATCAGGACCTGTCCTTCAACTCTCACATCCAACAGGTCTCCAGGACAGCGTTCTTTCATCTCCGCAATATTAGAAAAATTAGACACATCTTGTGTCAGAGTGATGCAGAGAAACTGGTCCATGCTTTTGTTACCTCCAGGTTAGATTACTGTAACTCTCTTCTATCTGGTTGTCCTAACAAGTCTATTAGGACTCTTCAGTTAGTTCAGAATGCTGCAGCCCGGGTTCTGACTGGGACCAGGAGGAGGGAGCATATCTCCCCGGTGTTAGCGTCTCTGCACTGGCTACCCATAAAGTTTAGAATAGAATATAAAATTCTTCTTCTGACTTTCAAAGCTCTTAATGGCATTGGGCCATCCTATCTTAAAGAGCTTATCGTGCCATATTATCCGTCTAGATCGCTGCGTTCCCAGCATGCAGGCCTGCTCGTTGTACCCAGGGTCTCTAAAAGTAGTCTGGGAGGTCGAGCCTTTAGTTATCAGGCTCCTCTTCTCTGGAATCATCTACCGGCTGAAGTTCGGGGAGCAGACACCCTCTCTACTTTTAGGAGTAGACTTAAAACTTTCCTTTATGATAAAGCTTATAGTTAGAGCTGGTTCAGACCTGAACCAGCTCTTAGTTATGCTGCTATAGGTTTAGACTGTCCGGGGGGAACTGACACACAGGCTCCTGCTTCCCTCTCTTCTCTATCTGTCAGTCTAACTTCTAACCTTAATGTCCCATTAAAATTATTAACCATGGATCTCTCTGGGAGTCTCTGAGTTTGTCTGTTAGGTTCCTTCGAATTGGTGCTGTGGACGGCCTGCTGCCATGGACCTGACAGACTCCAGCTGCTACGGCTACCTACAGTTACAGTTTCTCCGTGATCATCTCTACAACACAGAAATATGGACTCTGTGTTTATGTCTCCCTGTGTCTTTGTCTCTCTGCCCCTCCCCCCTCCCCCCCCCTTCTCTCTCTCTAATCCCAACACAGTCGAGGCGGATGTCTGTCTAACATGAGTCTGGTTCTGTCCGAGGTTTCTGCCCGTTAAAGGGAAGTTTTTCCTTGCCATTGTAACTTGCTAAATATTGCAAAGTGCTGTACTCATGGTGGGTTAAGATGAGATAAGGCTTCTTATCTTGTCTTGATGTTGGGTTTCTGTTAATAAAATTTTATTACCATTTACAGGTCTAGACCTGTTAACGCTTGGAAAGCGTCTTGAGATAACGTTTGTTATGAATTGGCGCTATATAAATAAAGACTGAAAGACTGAAAGTCTGTCAATCCTTCACCTCAACCTGCCTCCTGACCCACTCCTCCCACCACCGCCTCATCTTTTCCTCCACCCACACGTTCTGACTCAAGGCAGGCTTGAGGGCTCACACCTACTTGATGATAGCTTCATGGGAGCGGTAGTTCTCACACAGGAGGATGCGGCAGGGGTACTCAGGAGGGTAGTGCTCATACAGCCGGTCCAGCAGTGACACATGCAGGTTACGCTCCCGCGCAAACTCGCTGTACACAAACGGACTCAGCTGCAAAGGGGGAGAGAGAGAGAGAGAGCGAGAGAGAGAGGAAAGTTACTTTCAAGGCACAACACAGCTGTTTACAATCCTCCTGCAACGTTTCACCTGAATGTTCCTGTGAACAGTTCTGTGGCTGATTACAAATAACACACAAATTCTCACCTTGAAGAAGTGATGACAAAGGTCGCTTTTTCATCTCTGATAGAGGCTACATGAATTTTTAAAGTGATAAAAACAGGGTTTAAACAGTAAAGTAGAAAAAAACGTCAACATTCATGTTCAGTTGATGGTAATTTAAAGGAAAACAGAGGCTGCAGCCTGTAGTGAGGAGTGATTCATCTCTGGTTTGAACGGTCATTTGAGTTAGGCGGTGGAAGACGTCCAGAGAGCTTTAATGAGGCCCAACATGGTCAATAAAAAGAAAAGGATCGATAGCGTCCGGAGCCTTCATTGACCATTGAGTCAGACTGAGGAGGTGGTTGTTGTGGAGGAGCAGACTGGAGGAAGCGAGGTCAAGAACAGCCTTTATCAGAGCGAGGAGCAAAGACTGGGAGCTGAAACTCTGAGGCTGCAGGGATAAAAAGGTGGATGCTTCTTTTCCATTTCTTACTCTGAGACAACAGAAAATCCAGGAAATACAGAGAGGAGAGCACGATGGACCTCAGCCTGGACTTCATCCTCTCCCCTGCTGTAATCCTGTGCAGTCTAAAGCCAGGCCAGGAGCACAGACGGCTTCAGAGAGCTGGACTGATTGGAGTCTGAAATTTCTGTTATCTGGGGCTCAAGTTGTCTCCAGAAGCGCGGCTCTACAGCGGCTGATCTCACTTCGTTTGTGTTGAAAGAAAGAGAGTTGGGTTTTGTCCAAAGCAGAATGCAAATTAGGTTTCATACATTTACAACGGAGCAAAACACACACAACAACACAACAAACACACACCTGTCCCCTGAAAGAGAGGCCAAAACCTTCAGAGCTCCCCCTGGAGGCCAGCTGCTTCAAATCAAAATAAAACCTTCAAGAAGTGGAGCTCTGAGAGACAAGGACAGGAGCCTGTGGTCTGCTCTCACATGGAGCACAAAGCACAGAGACCGGGCTTTATTCTCTGAGTCCAGCATGTTTTTGATGCCTAACTGAGCCCACCAGGACCCTGAGACTCTGAATGAGCTGCACTGAAGCTGGGGCCAAACAGAATGGGAAAAAAACGGATTCAGCAGATGATTTTAAAAGAAAGAACCAAGAGGGGCTTCATTAGGACCCGAGCCCGACGACCAACGGGTCGGCGAAGACGCTACTGTACCCACAGGAAAAAGGCCAAACCTCAAAGAAAGCCCCAAATCACCTCTGACATGCTCCGAAACTGTTTCACCATGACCCGGGGCAAAAACTGAACTCAGCAGCACCAAGCACCCACATCACACCTCCAAGGTTATTGTTTATTTTCCCAACTCTGGTCCCCTCAACAGAAACGAAAAGTCATCAAAATTGGCACAAAGTTCAGTCCCAGCCAAACATTTATGATTCCGGTGGTTTTGAGACTTCCAGAGCCCTCTATAGCGCCCTCTATTGACTTAAAACTGCAGCCCACAGCTGTTTTTCAGATCATCTTGAAAAAGAGTGTGTGTGTACCAGACGTATTGATGATTAAACATCATCAAAGGCCACAAACAACGCCCACAGCCGACGATCTTTTTGGCAAAATGCTAATCTTATTAGCTCTCGTGTACAATGCTGGATGTGGACCAAAATGCACAAACGTTCAGTGTCACAGCCTGAGAGCATCCTTATGCTTCTATTTCACCTTAAACTTCAGCGCCCCCTACTGCTAACAGGAAGTCATGTGTTTTACTCTGTGAGAATCAGTCCCTCTCTGGACTCATATACACATGTGCAGATCCTGCTGCACATGCGGCAGCCGGGACATGCTCTGACGGTTTTATCGAACCACAGTTAGACGTCCTAACAGAGGTACCTGAAGAGGTTTGTGCGACCAGAGACTCATGACGGTGCAGCGCTCCGTAAGGCTGCTGATGGAGGACGTGTTTGTTTTTGATAAAGGAGACCTGAGTTATTAACCATTAATCATTTCTTCAGCTGATAAAAAAATAATTAAAGCTATAAAATCAAAACATATTTTTCCTGATGGATTTCTGGACTCACCTGCATGTGGTCTCCGGCCAGCACGATGCGGGTGGACTTGCTTGCTAGAGCAAAAGGCATGATGGTTTCACACTCCATGGCCTGGGCTGCTTCATCCAATAGAATATGAGAGAACAACCCTGAAGAGACAGAAAACATCAGGTAAAACATGTGACCCAGGTGGACACCAGCTGGACACCAGCTGGAGACGAGGATCTGACGGCCCATTCTACCTTCTGACTGTATCACTAAAAACCCAACACATACAGGAAGTCCGGACCGATGAGCGGTATCCATAGTTTGATACCGACTGTTCAGCTTTTCATCTTGAAAACATCATCACAGTTTTTATCAACCATTTCCACACAAATTCAGGTACTTGAGACACCACAACAGGTAACCCACGCACCAACCAACCCCCTGAACCAGTTCTGCTCAACTGCAACCAACGCTTCCTGCTTCACACTCGAGCTGCAGCTCTGAAACACTAAAAACACTAAAAACACCACACACAGGTCTCTGCATGTGGCTCATGAAGAAAAAGCTGTTTGTCATTCAAAACTCTAACGTTAGTTTCTCTACTGTGCTCACGGACTCATCACATGGACAAACACCTGTCACGGTTCAACAGGTAGCAATCAGAGCTTTGGCACCAAAGGTCAGCAGGTGAGTGCTTCTGTTTGGGAGCCAAACAGGGGCAGAGGAGCGACAGGAAGAGGAAGAGGAACGCCAAGGACCATCATCTCTGATGAGACCTGAGCCACTTTGGTTGACCAGCTCAGCGAGGGTCTGACAAAGAGGGAGGCTGGGTTTGAGCGGGAACGCTGCAGCATCCATCATCATCCAGACTTTCCAAAGAGAGAACAGGTTAGAAATCTGCTCTGCCTGTTAAACTGCTCAGTGAGCACAGCAGCCCAGTTCATCCTGGGGACCCTAAAAAGAACCTTCACTCAGGAAACGTTTTCCTGCTGTGTATTCACTCACAGTATTCACAAACATCAGAAAGATTACCAACACACGTCTGTTGTTTTGGTGGGAAAAATAAAATGTATTTGTTCCTGTGAGTTTGTTTGTTCTGAGTATAAAACAATACTCCAAACCACTTCACAACACTCCTGTTTGTCGTTTGGAAAGCAAACACCATCCTGAGAAGAAACAACGTCGTTCTGAAGGTAAAGCTTCATTCTGCAGGAGAAGTGTGTGTGTGTGTGTGTGGGGGGGGGGGGGGGGGGGGGGTTGCTTGTTGTGTGTGTAGAGTTCTGAGAGTCTGCGTTCAGTAAATGTGTGGAAACAACTGAGAAAACCTGTAAAGTCTGATACTGATGCTGAAACCGCCAGCTTTTCTGGAGCAGATGAGACAGAGTTCTGTTTTGATTGGTCGTCACAGCGTCTGCGCCGTCCTGTCCGAAGGCAGGGTTTGGTGGACTGAACAGGAGCCTCACCCTGATTTAAAAAGCTCAAACGGTGCTCGGCGGTACGAGGGGGGAGGAGGGGATGAAACGGCATGGCAAATGAGTGAGAGCTGGAGCGGCGAGCTGGGAAGAGCACGGCTGCATAACAAACCAGCAAACAGCCTCTGAAGCCCCGCCGCCATTTCCACAGGAAAGCACGCGGCGCGCTCATGAAATGTGACAGTTTGAAAAACACAAACTAAACGCAGGGACCGTGGAGACGTAAAGGGAGAGAAGATATTTGTGCCGGCAGGGAAAGAAAGAGGAGGAGCGTTTGATTCCAGGCAACATCCACTCCTCAGTATCTGCCTTTGAGCAAACACTCGCAAAACACACTGATTTCTTTTTCCCTCTCAGCTGTGAAGCCTCAAACCAGCGCTCTCTCTGAGCCACCTGAAGGAACCGTGTGTGTGTGTGTGTGTGTGTGAGTGTGTGAGTGTGTGTGCTGATAACAAGGCGTACAGCGTGTAACACAGAGGAATGAATTTCTGCCGAAATGAAAGCATGAAGTGTAAAACTGAGCTCATGTCTCAGAGCCTCAGGTAAGGTCTGAAAACACCTGGATAAAAACGGTGAACTATGGGAAATAAATCCATGATGATGAGACAGGAAGTCAGGATTTTGAGGTTCTGATGTGGCAGACATCACTTTGATTATCGAGGCAGTGGATTGTGAATAAAACAAGATCAGAAATAACCTCTGGAGAGCTGTGTTACCCTTACAGTCATGAACTCCAGTGACTTCTCAGCAGCTCGTATGGAGGATAAATGAAAACTGGGCTGAATCCACTGATTCACTGATCGCCAAGGTTACGCATGAAGCCTGCTGTGTGCTCATCGATGCAGCCAAGCAGCCCTGGAGTCCCAGTGATGTGCGAGCCTTCCTATAACATACTGAATTATAGAGGCCAGGCACTGCTGTG
This sequence comes from Labroides dimidiatus, assembly GCA_030710495.1. Taxonomy (NCBI): domain Eukaryota; kingdom Metazoa; phylum Chordata; class Actinopteri; order Labriformes; family Labridae; genus Labroides; species Labroides dimidiatus. The sequence goes on from CM061155.1 coordinate 31,956,738, forward strand.
ACCCGTCCCATGAAATGAAGTCAACGGGGGCCCCGCTGCATCCTGCCTCCTCGCGCTGGCTCGCTCACTTCCATCCACATGAATATGCAGCAGGCGCAAATGCTCACAAATGATGTACATGGGTCATTACAAATGAGGCTGAGTCCCCAGGCGGGAGAGGGGAGAGATGTGTGTGTGTGTGTGGGGGGGGGGGGGGGGGGGGGGGGGGACCAAGACATGCAGGGGCCTTAATGTTTCACCTGGGACATGCAGCAGCTCCCTGCTGTGGGGAACACGTCTTTAAAGGCACAGGGGCTGATTGGATTTCTGAAGCGCCGATCAGTCATCAGGCCAATAATGTTCCAATCAGGAAAGGAAAGGAAAGGAGGAGGGAGGAAAGGAAAGAAGGAGGCAGTGAGAGCCATCAGGGGTGCAATGCTGAAGAGAGATGACTGTTTAATAACATGTGACACTTCACACGCTCAGTCTCACACATTTTCACATCATGCTCACAGGGTGAGAGGACGCTGGACAATCTGGGATTTCTCTGTTAAAAGGTCTGTGATGTCACCAAGGAGCCGCCTCCTCTACAAAAAAAGACCTCAGAAGACCTGGACTCCAGAAGACCTGGACTCCAGAAGACCTGGACTCCAGAAGACCTGGACTCCAGAAGACCTGGACTCCAGAAGACCTGGACTCCAGAAGACCTGGACTCCAGAAGAGCTCTGAGACGCGGTCACACTGGACAACCGTACCGCGCTCGAGCACGCTCCAACCCCAAAGTCTGCTTTGTTTGGCCAGTGTGACTGCAGCTGTACCGCGCTCAGGCAGGGTTCACTTCCCCGGCTTTGACCATGACCATGACCATGACCATGACCATGACCATGACCATGACCATGAGCACGAGCACGAGCACGAGCGCACAACAGGATTCCGTTGCCGTCTCCAGGATTTTTTCCGCAGTCTTTTTTTCTCTGTTTGGTTCGTGAATTTTAAAAGTCGTCCCCAGACGCCATCGTTCCCTCCTCTGCGTCCTCTTCCATGGTGTGTTTGGTGTTAGCCGGTTGTTGCTATCTGTTGCTGTGTTTCTTCTTCTATGTTTCCGTTAGATCAGGTTTGGTCAGGTCAGATTTCTGTCTCGGAGGACTAGAACTGTTCAGTGCCTGATTGATGATCTTCATGTGTGGCTCTCTGACAGATCAAACGTCGCGTCAAATTTAGGAACCCCTGATCAGTGAACCCCGCTTCACTCACACGTTAGTAGGACAGCAGCTTCAGTTCCACACACAGCTCCCGCTTTCAAACCCCAGATCTGGGTCACCCGGACGGGGAGGAATGACGACAGGTCTGAGAGCTGAACCGTGTTTTAAGGAAGCTCTGTTAGTGTGAAGACTCGCTGCCTCCCAGCAGCCTCATTCGCAGCTGATTTTCATCACAGCGGCGCACGGGGAGAGGCGGGCAGATGAAACACGGGGAGCAGGGCTAATGATGGGGAGTCGATTAGAAACAGGCAGATGGTGTTCCAAGCAGCAGACACAGCCCCCCTCTGCTGACACATTAGAGCCGGTTATTAGCCCACCATGACAAACCGCTCTGTTTCTACGTCTTTTACACAACTTCAATGAGTTCCACTCCTCTCTAAATGCTGAGCTCCTGCCAGCGGTGGATGTTAGAGCCTCTGGGGACGACTGCTGAACAGGAGACTGAGAGCAGAGACCTGCAGAGCACAGACCTGCAGAGCAGAGACCTGCAGAGCAGAGACCTGCAGAGCACAGACCTGCAGAGCAGAGACCTGCAGAGCAGAGACCTGCAGAGCAGAGACCTGCAGAGCAGAGACCTGCAGAGCAGAGACCTGCAGAGCACAGACCTGCAGAGCAGAGACCTGCAGAGCAGAGACCTGCAGAGCAGAGACCTGCAGAGCACAGACCTGCAGAGCAGAGACCTGCAGAGCAGAGACCTGCAGAGCAGAGACCTGCAGAGCAGAGACCTGCAGAGCAGAGACCTGCAGAGCACAGACCTGCAGAGTGCTCTCTTCCTGAAGCAGTCAATCCTCAGGGTTCATATGGCTGAGTCACCACAGATCAAAACCTAACACCACTCTTTCTGGGTCCTGATTTCTCTGCTGCAAACACCTGCAGAACATCTCCTGGATGCAGCCCGACATCCACAGCCAGACTTTGAACCGTTCTCATGAGCTCACTGCATCACGGAGCATCCTCAGAGCGTCAATGATTCTTCACCACAACGATTTAAAAGGCTCAGAGTGTCTTTTCACTTGACTCACCGGGGTCCAAGTCCAGCTGGCAGAGGTACTGGGAGGTGCTGAGGGTGACCACCACCACACGGTGCCTGAGGATGTCTTCCCTTGTGGGCATCTGGAAAGTGATGTGTGTGTTGGAGATGAGACAGTACTGCTGGACCACGGGGTGAACCGTCTTAACCCAGCGGTTCCTGAAGTAAACCCTGGGGAGAGAGAGAGAGAGAGAGAGAGAGAGATATGAAGAGAGAGAGAGAGAGAGAGAGCCCATGGAGGATGCATAAATCTGCATTCAGACGCAGTAAACAGGAGCTTTCAGGTGCAGCAGGTCTGTAAGGAGGGACGGTTGGATGATGAGTGAAGGCCGAGGGGAAAACTATGATACAGAGTGAGAGCAGAGGGAGGTGACAGGTTATACTTATTTATAAGAGCAGGAATAAACCTTCAGATCAGCTGATAAACTTTTCATCAAGTCTGTGAGGAAACTTTGAAAACCGCAGAACAGTTTGTCTCCAGCTGCAGGTCGATTCGAAGACGGATGCTGAGAACGGTTTTTTAATTTCACTTCCAGGCGACGCAACGAGGGCTGAGCGATACGGCCTCAAATAAAATCCCTGATTTTACATTTTAATTGATTTTTTTTTCTCCTCACAAAACGGAAAAAAAGGAAAAAAAACAAACAAACAAAAAAAACCCTCCCAGTGTTCCAGCGATAGAAAAAGAACATGAACCAAGTTTTGTTCCCAAACCAAACTGAGCTTCCCTCTTAGAGTTAAAGTGTGTGTCATAAAATGTTGGTTGTGTGGGTCAAACCTGGGCAGAAGTTTCTGACAGAAACACTCCAGGCTGAGTGTTTTCACAGCGTGTTAACATGAAACTCTCTGATGGATATTTAACCTCATTTAAAAAACGTCACGCTGTCAGGGCCCACCATCAGGGAAACTGGACATTCTTTTGTCACTCCTCAGGCTCAGGAAACAGCCCCGAGCTCCTCCACAGTCTGAGGATCATCTTCATCGTCATGGTGATATGGAAGCCTTTATGGCTGCAGGTTCTCAGCATCACTAATCCAGCTGATATAAAGATGAGTGAGTCGTAAAGACGCCCCCAAGAAAGACGGTCCCAGCTGACAGAGACCCCGGGCTGAGCTGGATCCCTCTCATGCTTGGGGAGGACTCAGATGACATGTTTCCTCTACTTTAACATGTGGAAAACAACATGTAGCTCATGATAAATCAAACTGTAGAACTGCAGAGTTGTCGATCTAAGTAACAGTTTTTACAGCGCGGCTCCTTTAAGAACCAGAAAGAACTGCAACGACCGTTGGGTGTCAAACAATTCCTGGAATAACTCCTTACACACAGTTCCTGTATATTAGTTCATGTGTTGTTTGGTTTGAGGCAGAGACTTTAATCTAAACACACGTCCATGAATCATAACAAAGCTTTGTTTCTTTCCTCGTTGCTCAGAGTGTGTGTCCGGTGTGTGTCTGTACCTGAGAGGTCTGGCGTGTGGATTGCCTGCTTCGACATAAGGATGAAGATAGTCCTTAATGTAAAGGTCAGCTGCACTGTTGGAGTGGGTGCAGATGAGGACCCTGCAGAGACAAAAGACAAGAGGACGTCAGGCACACGACACGGGAGGACTCGTCTGCAGCAGGTGCTGCACACACACACACACACACACACACACACACACACAGGTAACACTGTTCAGCATGGAGAGGAAGGAGTGTTGGTGAGTGACTGTGTGTGTAAGCTCTGTGTTATTGTTTGGACTGAGGGATGAGCAGAGCAGCCGTCCAGCAGAGTCACCTCAACCTGTCTCAGCTTTTAAAGCATCCATAATTCATCCTGTAGCTCGTATGTTTGATGCATTCAAAGAGAACGAGTGATGAATATTACATCACTTTACATTTTTCAAAAGAAAGGATGTATTATAGATAACACATGGAACATGCTTCGCCTTATTAAAACAAAAAGTGAGCATCTGTGCAGGGGACAGTGTCCAACATGTAGCATTTATTTTTCATAAAGATCAGAGAGACGTTTCTGTGTTTGCACTCAGAGCTTCCTGTGGGCAGCTGCTCACAGTCAGGGAGACAAATAATGAGGAGGAATGCCAAGAAGACGCATTCCTCTGCTGTTTTCAGCGTTTTAAAACACTCCGCTGACACGCTGCGACGCGCTGCAACACGCTGCCACGCGCTGCAACACGCTGCAACGCGCTGCAACACGCTGCCACAGGCTGCAACACGCTACAACACGCTGCAACACGCTCTGCCACGCACTGCAACACGCTGCCACGCGCTGCAACACACTGCAACACGCTGCCACAGGCTGCAACACGCTGCCACAGGCTGCAACACGCTGCCACGCGCTGCAACACGCTGCCACAGGCTGCAACACGCTGCCACGCGCTGCAACACACTGCAACACGCTGCCACAGGCTGCAACACGCTGCCACGCGCTGCAACACGCTGCCACAGGCTGCAACACGCTGCCACAGGCTGCAACACGCTGCCACAGGCTGCAACACGCTGCCACAGGCTGCAACACGCTGCCACGCGCTGCAACACACTGCAACACGCTGCCACAGGCTGCAACACGCTGCCACAGGCTGCAACACGCTGCCACGCGCTGCAACACGCTGCCACAGGCTGCAACACGCTGCCACAGGCTGCAACACGCTGCCACAGGCTGCCACACGATGCAACACGCTGCAACAGGCTGCAACACGCTGCCACGTGATGCAACACGCTGCCACATGCTGCAACGCACTGCCATGCCCTGCAACGCGCTGCCACGCGCTACAACGCGCTGCCACGCGCTACAACGCGCTGCAACACGCTGCCACGCGATGCAACACGCTGCCACATGCTGCAAAGCACTACCATGCCCTGCCACGCGCTGCAACGTTCTGCGACACGCTGCATCGCGCTGCAACCTAATGGGTCTGAGAGAGTCCAGGAGAAGAGAAACAAATTCATCCAAACCAGCAAACTGTTGGTTCTTTACTCTTTGGTGCTTCCAAACACACACACACACACACACACACACACACACACACACACAGATTAGCAGCTCGATGTTTTTCTCCACTTTAAATGTCAAACTGGAGGCTGCCACCGCTCTGCAGACAAAAAGGAGAGCGCTGCACGTCCCTGCCTCTCCTCACACCTCTCTCACACCCCCTCAATGACCTCCCTCCATCCACAGCTTCTCATGATGGACAGAAAATCTATGCACACACAGCTCACATCCACGTTACCCTCTGTCCCCTTCAGAACACTCACACACACTCCATCACGTCTCTTGTGAAGGGGTTCTAGAGGCTGGAGGCTTTAAGTTCTTCATGGTGTAAACGGTAAGCAACAGATTTGGGGTCAAAACTCCTCACAGACCTGCTGCTGTCCTGGCGGAGGATGTGCTTCACAGCCTGAGCCAGGGTGAAGGTCTTGCCGGTGCCGTAGGGCCCGATGATGAGGATGGGGGGCAGGGAAATGGAGACGGGCGTGGTGATGGCCAGGATGGCCTCCTTCTGCTTGGCGTTCAGACGGGGGTCCAGCTGCTCGTCCCATTGCCTTGAGTTGGGAAACATTGAAGGAAACAAAAGATCAGCTTCTGCTAATCTACAGAACGCTGCGTTTCAACTGAGAAATAAAGACTCTGCTGCAGGAAATGTTTGTAAATGTTACAGGCTGAGTGAGAGCGTCTTCATGTCAAAAAGACGCTCTGCAGAGCTCCACGTCTGCGTTGGAGCTGCGGGAGGAAGCAGGAGGGAAAGAAAAGCTGCTGCTGAAACAGTTTTGGGAAGGAAGCTGGAGGAAGAAGAGTTCATTAAATCACTTCTCTCAGTCAGAAAGAGGTTTTAGAGGGAACTGCATGTTTAACACGCGTTTACTGCAAGAAACAAAACTCCACTGACAGGAAGAGGAAAGGCAGGGAGCCTTCACAGAGAAGTCAACACACAGCTCAGAGGAGACATCCACATTAGCTGGGCAGGAGCGGGAGTGTGTGTGTTTGAGAGCAGTACGAGTGTGTAGGAGGGATGGAAGCACATGTGAAGCTTCAAATGCATACGCATGAAAGTGTACGTCTTGTTTCTGTGCTCCGATTGTCTCCTGGCATCTCCGTCCTCATTAGGAGGAAGGAACCTTCTGTGGCTGTGAATCCACCAACACCGACTGACTGAACTCCAACTGAGAAACCGTCCCCGTGTGTGTGTGTGTGCGTGTGTGTGTGTGTGCGCTTTATTACACAAAGTTGAACTCTTTCAGCAAGCTGACTTTCTCCACAAACACAACAGAGACTGAGATCAACAAATGAGCGTCGATCTACAGAAGGTTAACAAACTGAAGCCTTCAGCTCTGACGGAGCGAGTCCACGCTGCGTGCACGGTGAGCCTCCCTGAGGTTAAAGAACAATAAGAAATAATCATCATGCATTTATTTAGAGGATGGTTGGGAGCATTTTGCAGATGTTACAGATGAGGCATCAAGTTTTATTCCTTAAACTCTTGTGTGGATCCTCCTGCAAACTCCTCTGCACCTCAGCGCTTCTCTGAGTCAAAGTTTGCCTTCGTGTATGAGCACACGGCTCCACAGCATCAACACCAACTCCAACCAGCACGATGGAGACGCTTTGTGCTTCAGCTTCATCTAAAACCGCTCTTTGGCCCATCTTTAATGAAGCTCCGTCTTATCCAAACTCCAATTAAAACCAAAAGTCCACATCAGTGGTTTTCCTGAGTTTGGATGGAGCAGAATCTTTGAGGAAAAACTCAGAGGATTATATTCGGCTCCAGTCAGTAAAGATTAGCGCCTCACTCAGCTCACCTGTCCAACTTCAGAGAGGTAAAACAAAGCAGCACCAAGCTGCCAGCGAGGCGGCGGCTGCGCGGTCAAGCCTCAAACTGAGGTGGAGGAGCTGCTGCTCGGGCGTGTGGCGAGGTTCTAACTCAGCTTAAGGATTAACCGTTTCTCTTCTCTGCATCGGTGAAAGCGAGCGTGCTACGAGGACACGTATGGCAAGCCGTTTTAACATTTAAAAGCTGAATTCGACTATCCGAAATTCGAATTACAGATATCTGTAATTCAATTTCACCCAGGCGAAATTACGTCACATTTGCCATTCATGTGTATTGGATGACTCATTGCGGATATCCAAAATGTGAAATACAGATATCTACAAATGAATTTTGGATATCTGTTATTCGAATTCAAGATATCTGTAATTCAGTTTTGCCTAGGCGGAATTCAAATTACAGATATCTTTAATTCCCCTCAATTTAAGATATCTAAAAAAGTATTTACAGATACCCTAAATTAAATTTCGCCTAGGAGAAATTCATTTGTAGATATCTGTAATTCACATTTTGGATATCTGCAATGAGTCATCCGATAAGATGATAAGATATCTGAAATTGGAATTTCGCCTCGTCAAAATTGAGTTATGGATCTCTGTAACTCACATTTCGCCTAGGCAAAATACGAATTCCGGATAGTCGAACTCTTTTAAATGTTAAAACAGCTTTCCATAGACACGTCATCTTTGTGCTGTTTTTGACTCCTTCATTCACAGTGAGGTAAAACAGTCATAAATACATATAAAGAGACTGATGGAGGCCTGGTGTGTGTGTACGTGTGTGTGTGACTGTGCTGGAACACACACCTGTTGGGGCTCCAGGGGATGGTTGGGACCAGGCCCACATCGGGGAAAAGGATGGTGTTGTCCTTGATGCGGTCCAGGGCGTAGTGCATCTCACAGAGCGGCAGTCTGTTGAGCTGGAACTGGAGCTCCACCTGATACGGAGACAAACATGCAGAACTTACTGGAACACAAAGCTTCATCTACCCACTCTGTGATCAGGCTGCAACATCAGGAGCGACTTCAGGGTAGGAGTGTGACAGTGAGGTACAGACGGAGCTGTGACTGCAGTGAGACGGGGAGAAAGACAAAATGAATCAGTGTTAATCTGAGCTGCTGGAGGATCTGGTGGTACCTGGATCTCTCTGTCAGGAATCAGGCCCAGCTCGTCACAGCACTCCTTGCAGATCCTCAGGAAGATGTAGTCCTTGGTCTTCTCCTCGATCACAGCCTCGTAAACCCGCTCTTTGACCCCGGGTGGCGGCTGACTGCTGATGCCTTCACGACCCAGCGGCAGCACCAAAACCGAGTTTACCTTCGTCATGACCAGCCGCCCTGCCAGTGTGTCCTGAGGGATCAGAGAGACGGAGCTTTGTGAGAGCTTCACGACACACCTGGGCCTCAAAGGCCACCAATAAGCAGCGACGCTGCATCAGGTGAAAATAAGGACCAATCTGTGCGGATGGAGTTACCTCTGAAAGTGTTTCAGTGAGCTTGAAGCGTGCAAACAGCTGACCGTTCTGGGCGTACTTGGCCCCCACAGAGATGCCGGTCAGCATGAAGCTGGTGACGAGCTGCAGGTTGACTTTGATGTTAAACCTGGAGGAACAAAGGTGAGCATGTGGTCACGCTTTGACAGAGGAGGAGCAAACTGAGGAGGTCACATCATGTGGCTGTTTTTAACCTCTGTTTGATTCAGAAACCGTCAGCTTTGGAACATCGTCCTATAAATGAGGGAACGACCCACTGCAGCTACACACACCATGAAAACTATGGTCCCAGATCACCTGCTCAGCCCCGAGGTGTTTCCAGGTGTGTTCTGTCAGCGTGCCTCAGGCTCTGGTTTCAAAATAAAACCCGACATGGAGCGTCAGAGGCTGCTTTAGAACCTGGAGGTGGAGTAAACAGCAGGAGAACGGTTCTTCATGTGTGCTGAGCTGATCTCAGTGCTGTTTGTGTTTTAGCTGAAATGTGAAGCACTTTGGGGGAAACATTCCTTCAGTTCCAGATGGTTTGATGCTGCCTGCCTCTCTGGGTCTGCTGGATGATGTGAGATGATGAAACAGGAGGAAACTGAATCTGATGGATGACTGACAAACATCCTGGATTTACATGCAAAGAGACTCTTGAAGCTTCTGCATCAGTCCTCTGGTTTACTCTGCGACAGGTTAAACCTCTAACAGAGTGAAGACACATCTGAGGGTGACGTCACTTCTGATTCCTTCAGTGTTTCACTACAGGTGAAGATATTCCAGGATCAAACTCTGTCTCTCTCTCTCTCTGTCCCTGTTCCTCTGATGACAGAGTGAGAGAGGGACAGAGAGACAGAGTATCTGCAGGGGGGGAAAGGGTTAATTTACCTTCATCACTGTGCAACGACTTAAGCACCTACTGTGACTTCACCTGGAGGAAATAACCACAGCACCCACCTCAGACACAGTATTAAACACACACACACACACACACACACACACACACACACACACACACACACACACACACACACACACACACACACACAGAGGAAAAGGCCTTTTAAAGGATGAGTCTGACACCTTGTGGTGAGAACATATCCAACACTTCATGATGGCACTCTGGAGCTGTTCTAACCACAGAGCGATGATGATGATGATGATGAAGATGATGATGATGAAGAAGATGAAGTCTTTTTACTGCGGGTTAGAAACTAAGTTTAAAAACTAGTGGTGGGACTTGATTAAAAAAATTAATCGAATTAATTATGCCACTTGTAATTAATTAATCGTAATTAATCACATTTTAATCGCATCCATATTCAACATCAGCAGCAACACTTTTCAAACAGGATTTTGTAGTTTAAACTTCTGTATGTGACTATTCAATGATTTAGTCTTCTACCAAAATCCTGTTTATTTTGCTCAAAAGATGTTTTTTTTTTTTTGAAAACGCGTCGATCTCCACAGAGCAGATTGTACCAAACAGGAAAACAGACACGAAAAACGATCAGAGTTTCCGGTCTTTTCAAAATAAAGCACCATGTTCAGCCTGTCGATCGTAAAATTATCCTCGTATATTAAAACTACGACACTGGCACAGGGCCAGCAGTCATCAGCGGGTCAGACCCAGAGGAAATCTGACGCCATGGACGAGGAAAAGTTTATATTGGAGGCGGAAAACCAGATAATTATATAGGATACAACACATCCTTTATATAAGGACACCAACAGAGACTAAAAGGGAAGGACTGAATTAATGAAGCTCTGGGAGGGCAGGTGAGTTTAACATACTAAATATCATGAAAGTAGTTGTCATGGGTGTGATTCCTGCAGGAACATGTGGTTCTCCTGTGATCTTGTGTATCCAGCTGCTATGAGTACGCTGAGCTGCGCTCCGCTCCTCAGACGGATGCAGAGTTGACTCGCGCTGACGGACCGCGGCGCTGACTCCAGGCTTCCATCCGACCGTTTTTTAAAAGTAAATTTTCCATCCACCGAGCTAAGCAAGGCGCTGTCATCAGTGTTATCCATCACTCAGTGCGTCGCTATAATCCGTCTGCCAGAAACTCGTGCACTGAGAACCGTTCCGTGTGATATAGACTATAATATATAATATAATATAAAATGCGATAAAATGCCTTATTCTTTTTAACGCCGTTAATTTTCCCCTGCGTTAATTATCGAATTAACGTGATAAAGTCCCACCACTATTAAAAACATTCACATCCATCTGAGTATCTGCAGGTGAGGTATGAAATTAGCTCAGGTGCAGCAGGTTGTGGTCTTCCTCAGGTGGACCACACAGGAACCGGGGTCAGACCGCTCTCTGTTCTCACGCCCCAGACTGGAGCAGGGTCTGTGCAGGTTTCAACAAGTCCACTTTAAGACTTTTCAAAGACCACGATGGCCTTACTGGTGCAAAGACATGAGGGGAAACATGGCGGTGCGAGCACGGCGCCCTGGCTGGTTGTGCTCCTTAAACTCTGAGCGAGCGGCTCAGGTTCTTGGTTCAGTTCTGTGGTCACCTGATGACGTCCTCAAAAATCAAACCATTTCAAAGCCAAACTGAAGTTTATGCATTAGTTTTAAATAAAGGTCACATTAATACATTTTAATACTTTTTAGAATCATATTAAAGACATTTTATGAGAGCTGAAGAGAATTTTAGACACTTTGAGGATCCTGGTACACCCTGTGGTGAACTCTGACATCACCACTGGGAGCTCTCAGTGTTTTTACAGGTAACTTTTTAAATTGGATTTTAATCTGGAGTTATTCCTCCTGAACTGGTTTCATCATTTTTTTTATAAATCATATTAAATCTTGATTTATCTTTTTCTGGTATTTATCTGATTCTTTTTATTTTTCCCTCCCGTATTTGAACCTTTTTCATAGATTTATTTCATTCTGAAGGCTTTCTTTAACCACCGTCTTCCTCCTGGTTGTTAATCTTTTGGTATTTTTACTCATGGACTCGGTTCACTTGTGGAACACTTGGAACACTCCATGTCTGACTGTATGAAAGGTGTTTGATAAAAATGTTTTACACCATTAATGAATCTAAATATAAAAATAAATACATGTATAAAGAATTCCCTCTTGGGGTGTCTATTTTTTGCCAACACAGCACTACTTTAACCTCACCTGCCGCCAGCAGAGGGCGCCAAAACCAGCATTTCATCTACTCACTTGCTGACTTCTTTGTACTGTGCAATCTCCTCGATGTAGAGCAGGTCGTGCAGTCGGGCCTGGTAGTTTTCTTTGGTGAGAGTCTTGTCCAGGACCGACTGGGTGAAGAGCTGGTCGGCCGACAGAGGAATCTGATAGCGCGAGAGGAGGCTGCGCTCCAGATCGGCCATTGTTTCGTTTGGAACAAACTCTACGATGGTCTTGCAGGACGAGTCCCAACGCTTGGCAGTCATTAAGAGTTGCTGTCGGGCGGCCATCAGGTGTTCAAGGTCTGGGGGTGAAAAGCCGACAGCGGTTAGAGGTGTGACCACCGTCAATGCTTGTTCAAACTGTTAGCTTCACGTGATATTAGCTTCTTTAACCTTCTTCTTTTAGCATACCTTCAATGGAGGCAGCATCCACCATGATCCGCTGCATCAGCACCGGCTCTGAGCCGAAGTCAAAAACAGCCGTCTGTCTGAAGGTACCAAAGATCTCCGTGCTGAAGCCCACGGCCACTTTGTAGACGCAGTGGTCCAGGCCGTTATCCACTGCAACTACGGGGTCAAAGCAGGAAATAAAGGGTTCAAACATGGCGTCTTTTGAACGCCTTAAAGACCAGATAACTAGAAGATGAATAGAGACACGTCAAAGCACAGGTGTGACACGGGAAACGTTTTTTAACGTTGGTTTACAGCCCACCTGCCGTCTCCTCTCCTGGAGTCCACTCCTGGCAGCCTTTAGGGAGGGCCTGCAGCCGCTCTCCTGCTGACACCCCGGTGATGAAGAAGTGTGGTCGATGGGCGTCGTAGAGCAGGGCGATTCTGTACAGCTTTCTAGGCGGCTAGTCATGGAGGCAAAGACAAGAGCACAGCAGAGAGACATTTAGAAAACCATCCTGACAACTATCTACAAACCAGACACGGGACAAACAAACTGATGTATGGTTGATGACGTGCTTTAACAGTTTTTTTTCCCTACCTTGCACAGCAAGGAGAAGGTCCAAGAGTGGGCGGACTTTTTGGTGGTGACGGTCACAGAGAGGCTGGAGCTGGTCTCTACATTCACTCCTTCTAAATAGTCGCTGAGCTACAAAACAAACAGGAGAACACAAGCTCAGAGGGTGTGGGTGCAAAGGGAACCAGGAACCTTTCTGACACCAGGTGGACTGATGGTTCCTCTACCATCTGTTTAACCCTTTAAAGCCTGACCCATCCAAAAACAGCCTGAAACATTTGAGATGTTTACTGACTGTTAAAACAACAGCCACAAAAACTAATCCTGTATCACTTTGTTTATATTTCTATTTGTGTCAACTTTTAAAGGTAAAGTAAATCTGCATTCATTCAATGTAGAAATGGACACTTTAAATAATGAGTAACAAGGGCCAAACTAAAACTTCAGCTGCCTGCAGTGGGGTGATGATCCTCAAGGTGGGGGTAGAGAACATGTTTTAACATGTTTTTAATGGAAATGTTTTGGTGCTGATGGGTCAGAGGTCTTTGAAACTGGTGTATCAAATATGTCTGGCAATAAAGGGTTAATAAAGAAACATGGATACTGTGTAGGTAATGAGGTCACATGATGGGGCAGGGGTGGGTCTTTCTGATCCATCAGCCCTCCATCAGCCTCCAGTTATAAAACATGCTTCCAATCAAACCACCAGAGAGAGTTGATGGTTTGTTCCGTCAGTCGGTCTGATGTAGCACACCTGAGCCGAGGTGGACAGGTGGCTCTGCTGTTTAGATGCAGCATGTTTTCTGTTTCATTAGGGTTTAAAGGAGGTTTGATCAACAGGCCTGAACATCCGTAGAACCACTTGTTTGGTGTGAATAAAAGCAGCTGCTGGTTAGAACAGTATCTGACCCTCCCAGACATGAGCTGGTGGTTTATGAAGGTTTAGTGGGGCTTTCTGTTTGAAGACGTGAACCCTCGCCTTGGCGCAGTGATACGGCTTCCTTTGCGCCCCTCCGGGCCCTTCTGGCCCTTCTGGCTTGCTCGCACTCACCACTTTCTCCGGGGAGAGAGAGTTCATCCACTTCTCTATGAGCGTCTCCATGTAGTTCTCTGTGAAGTGTTTGCTCTCCTGCTGCTGCTTGAGGCGGATGAGGCGTGACGCGTAGCGCTTCTGCCACTCCATCAGCTCCTCCTGCGAGTGGGCCGACGTGCACTGAGCCCCGTATCGACACAGACCCTGCTCCAAGAACCTGCAGCACAGACGCACAGAGTGCTGAACGGGTGCTAAAGGAACAATGCAAAACTTGTACCTTCCTGTTAAACATCCAGAACTCTTGAGGAACGATTCTGCAGCTCAGTGATTGGCTGCCTCTCTCTAGGTGAAGATGAGGCCGTGAATGTCAGCTATATGACCAGCATGACTCATCATTTAAAGGCTTCAGGGTGACTGAACATGGTCATCAGTGCTGGGCGGGATGAGGAGTGTGTGCACTGCGTACATCTGAACATCCATGCATTACCACACAGCGCCTCATTAATGAGGTCAGAAGACGCTGCTTCCTGTGAAACAGACGTTACTCTATAAACGTTTGTTAGCATCTTAGCACACGCTGTCGTTGTGATCATGTGGGCTCTGCATGCTGGATAGAAGAACTGGAGTGGAGTCTGGAATGGACTCCACTCCAGGCCGGTTTAATCGGATACTGTTGGGGTTCTTATCTTTGCTGATATGGGAGCGGGACACCCTGAGAGCAGAATATTCTGGACGTACGCAGCGGTCTACCACGGCACTAACCGTCATCACAGTCAGAAAGCTTTATTTACCGTCATACGTGTGCCATGATGTGTTAACCCTTTGTGTTACCTTTTACAGAGGGTGTACTCCTCACTGCTGGTGACCCCTCTGGGAGGAGGCCGAAACTGCCAGCCATCTTGGACCTCTGTGAACACACACACACACAGTCATAAGACACTGAGACCAAGCCTCGACCCTGTGCAGAAAGCAGTGTGTGAGTGTGTGTTTGAAGGACTGAGAGGGAGAGGAGGTGTAGATCTGCTCACCTTCCTCCTGCTCCTCTGTGTACTCTGGTGCCATCTCCCTGTTGATAGCCTGACAGAGACATCGTTCAGCGGTTAATGAGAGCACGTCAGGGCACAAAGATTACCTTCTAACTCACCGAGGCAAAGAGGAGCACCGAATAATCATGCTAGCATCGGGAAAAGGCCGTTAGTCATCTTTATAGACTCATAACTGCAAGCAGGAAATGATCCAACCAGGCAGGAGCAAAAGGAGGACAGAGAGCAGGACGGGGTTATCAGCAGCCCTTACCTCGATTTCTGAGAGGAGCATTTTTAATCTGCTCATGTCCTTTGTGACGATGCCGTTCTGTGAAAGGAGGAAAAGATATTTACTCCAGTCATACATGATCATGAAAATCCACATACATGTTTGTGCATCACTTCAGCCTCAAACTGAGCCAACTTGTGTTTTCTACAGGGCAGATGAAGACCTGACGGTGAGCGGTGCCAGCAGTGCACAGATGAAACCATGAAGTGTTGTCAAGTGTTCTCCTTCTCCTGTGGAGACTTCATGCTGATCCTCCAGCACAGTAAACGTCTCATACTGAGATGCTGAGTGAGCACTCAGGACTGAGGAGGTTGAGAAATCACAAAACTTGACTGTAAGTGTTGCTTTGTAACACCAGAGGCCTCCAATACTGGAAGGGAGGATGAGGAGGAGTTGGTGCATGAAATGACGCAAGAAAGTGGGAGTAAAAAAGGAGGAGGAGGAGGAGGAGGAGAAGCTGAAGGATCTGTGTTTATCTGCAGAGAGATGAGGAACAGGGACCTGCAGAGCTGCTGGGATTGACCCCCCACCCCCCCCCCCACTTACAGAATTTCAACCTGGGGGCCAGACTTCACCTCTGAACATGTGTCTGCTTGTGCAGATTTGTGCTGTGCAGTGTGCAGGAGGTGGTTCAAACAGGAGAGAGAGAGAGAGAGAGAGAGAGAGAGAGAGAGAGAGAGAGAGAGAGAGAGAGAGAGAGAGAGAGAGAGAGCTGTGCAGGCAGCTAAATGTTTGATGCATGCAGACAGAAAGGAGAGACCGAGGAGCCGTAAAGAGAGGTGTACACGTCACTGTTTTTTTAAATTATCTTTGTTGAATAAGTCGTCATGATAATGAACCAATCTGTCATTTTTAGGTTAATATAACACAACACGATAGAATGAGTCAGTTTAACATGAGCTGGATGTTAACTTCCAACATTTGATGGCATTTTTTCTTTCACGCTAGAAAAAAATCAACAAACTGAGTCCAAAATGATTCTTTCATTATGATCACTCCTTAACGTCACTCATGTTTATGTACAACCCCAGTTCCAATGAAGTCGTGTAAAACATTAATAAAAACAGAATCCATTGATTTATAAACCCTGTTTAACCTAAACTCATCTGAATACACCACAAAGAAGATATTTATCCTTCAAACTGAGAAACTTTTTTTTTTTAAGCTGTTTCAGGTTCTGGTTCAGGTTCTGGTTCAGGTTCTGGTTCAGGTTCTGGTTCAGGTTCTGGTTCAGGCTCATGTTTCCACTGTGTTCCATCATCTTTCCTTTATCAACACTCAGTCAGTGTTTGTGAACTGAGGACACTAACTGTTGAAGCTTTGGAGGTGAATTCTTTACCATTCTTGATTGATGAACAGCTTCAGCTGATCAACAGTCTGGGGTCTCTGCTTCATAATGCTCCATACATTTTCAATGGGAGACAGGTCTGGACTGCAGGCAGGCCAGTCCAGTACCTGCACTCTTTTACTACGGAGCCACGCTGTTGTAACAGGTGCAGAATGTGTCTTGTCATTGTCTTGCTGAAATAAGCAGGGACGTCCCTGAAAAAGACGTGGCTTGGATGGCAGCATATGTTGCTCCAAAACCTGTATGTACCTTTCAGCATTAATGGAGCCTTCACAGATGGTCCAGTTAGCCATGCCATGGGCACTAACACACCCCCATACCATCACAGATGCTGGCTTTGAGACTTTGACCTGAGAACAATCCAGATTGTCCTTTTCCTCTTTGGCCTGGAGGACACCACGTCCATGATTTACAAAAACAGTTTGAAATGTGGACTCGTCAGACCACAGCAGACTTTTCCACTTTGCGTCAGTCCATCTCAGATGAGCTCTGGTCCAGAGAAGCCGGCGGTGTTTCTGGGTGTTGTTGATATATGTCTTTGTCTTTGCATGGTAGAGTTTGAACTGTCACTTGTAGATGTAGTGATGAACTGTGTTAACTGACAATGGTTTTCTGAAGTCTTCCTGAGCCCACGTGGTAATATCCTTTACACAATGATGTTGGTTTTTAATGCAGTGCTGCCTGAGGGGTCAAAGGTCACGGGCATTCAGTGTTGGTTTTCAGCCTTGCTGCTTACGTGCAGAGATTTCTCCAGATTCTCTGAATCTTTTGATGATATTATGGACTGTAGATGATCAAATCCATCAATTCTTTCACATTGTTGAGAAACATTGTTCTTAAACTGTTGGACTGTTTGCTCACGCAGTTGTTGACAAAGTTTGAAGAATAAATATCTGGTCTTTGTGGTGTCTTCAGTTGAGTAAAGGTTAAACAGGATTTATAAATCATTGTTTTCTGTTTTTATATTTACGTTTTACACAACGTCCAAACTTCACTGGAGTCGGGGTTGTAAAATGATGACTTGAAGCGTTAGATATGTCAAATAAGATGCACGAGTTTCAGTCTTACCATTTGCTCTCCGTACAAAGCTTTGGAGAGGATGCTGACCACCTCCTGCAGGCTGCCATCCAACAGCATGGAGCGCAGGCTGGCCTGAAGTGACCCGTCTCCTCTGGCCATCTCCTCTGCCAGGACTGGATCAGGAGAAAAGCAGCACAGAGAGAGTTCATACAACACCCCCAGGATGGTTTCTCTCCATGTATGAAATGACCTGAAGGTTTGTTCACTCAATCATAACACGCTGTGTGCACTCAAAGACTGATGATTACAACACGATCTGCTGCTCACCGTGTTTGCAGTCTTCATCTGCTTCATCGTAGTTTTTCTGTTGACAGAGGATGAGGACAGCGTTAAGAAGAGAAGCCAAAACAAACAGCAAAACTTGAAGGAAACTTTGAAGGGTCAGTGGTGACGTAAGCTCCCAGAATGGCTTTCTCTGGCTGGATGTGGCGTTCCTCGGGCTATCATTACAGGACTAGAGGAGTTTCTGTTTTCTGAGAGTAACCGGTGGCTCTCTGGAAGATAAAATAATGGAACCATAGAGAAAGAAAGTAGACTCTCATCATTTTTACCTTTTCTCAATGATAACTTGCTGTAAGGTCTGAAGCATGGTTATCAGCTGATGTCACTTTAACGTGGCGGCTATGTCAGGACAGGAAAAACTGGGGCTCTATTGGTTAAGATGCTAAAAGGAGCTTCTTATCACAGCGTAGAATAGAAACTATCTGGAGGCGGGGATGGCTGCTCTCACCAGCTGCAGGAAGGCAGCAATTCTGTAGAGCAGGACGCGGCTGCGGAGGGGTCCAGCGGAGGTGGCGACGAGGGATGGAGGACTCGGCGGGACAGGGGCACCGGATGATTGGGCTTGGGGCGCGAGGACGAACAGGGCGTCCGTGCTGTGGCTGACTGCCGCCTCGTACTCCCGCCTGGTTAACGATCTGCTGGCTTCTTCACATGACTTCTCCGCTCTCCTGTCCGCCATGACTTAGGGACAACACTTCTGGAAGGTGAGAAAAGAGAGGAAGACAGGTGTGACGTGAGGAACCTTGATCGCAATATAACCGGCGATCCATCAAGGCTGCAAAACGCATCATTTTCTATCATAAGAAGAGCGCAAATCAGACTGTGTTTGACCCAGACTGAAGCTGAAACGCTGAGTGATGAAGGGTTTTACTGCCCGCTGCGTAGAAACCAGGACTCTCTGCACCAGAACAACCAAAAACTGGCAGTTCAGTCAAAATGCTGCAGCCAGACACCAACACTTGGGAATCTCTCATTACTCCTCTGCTCCCATCACTGCACCGGCTGCCTGTTTCTTACAGGACTGATTGTCAAGTCTCTTTAACTCATCTACACGGCCTTACATAATTCAACACGTCTGTACATCGCTGCCTTTCATCAAACTTTCTCATCTGACACGCTCTCTCTCTTTTGGAAGTTCCCAAAGTGTCGCACAGAAAGTCTGCTGGGCAGCTTTTCATTTCAGACGGATCTCCAGAAACGAACAAAATAAAACCAAACACCCCTTTAGAGATACTGGCTTTCACAGCAAACACACTCTCTTTATCACCCGTAGTACCTTATTGATTGTTCCGGTTTTTAATATCAAACTGTGGTTTTATTATTGGAAAGAAAAAAAAAAAAATCAGAAAATGAAAAAATACTGAAACTCCCGTCAGATAGATGTAGGATTTCTTGATGTACGTATTAAAAGTTAAAATGATTTTAACGTTCTCACTGAAACAAAGAAAACTGAGCCTCAGTTTCTACATTAAGGACATGAAACCACTGTGACGCCTCCATCCTGAAATCAGCCGGCTGTAACTCATCCAAAGGATCCATTCACAGGAAACCAACCTGAAACTCTTTGCGGTGATTTTCACGTTTCCCCACAGCAGAGCGAGAGAAAGGGAGTGTTAGTTCACTCCTCCTCCTTGATGAGAAACAACACCTCTCCTTCCACTGACAGCTCTGCTAACATGTAAACATGTTAACATGTGAGTATACTGGGGCCTCATGTTGAACAGGATGGAGGCAGCAGTGATGTGGTGTCTCTGATGTCAGAATCAGAAAACTTTATCGTCTGCTGCTGAAAATAGTTTTGTTTGTCATTTTAGTAACTGGTGTGGAAATCAGATTTTAAGATCTGTTTACAGTGATGCAGACGAGGGGGGAAGGATTGTTTTCCCCCTCAGAATTCGCCGACCCTAACTACGACCCAACGCTGACTGTGTCTATCGTCCATGGTTGATTATGGGCGTGCCGGGCTGGGATTCTCCAGGTTGATCCTGATTTATAAAGGGAACACTGTGTGCATGGTTTTATAAATCTGAATCATTTCGTTCACATTTCTTGGTTTTTGGTGGGGCTGAAAATAATCTAATTGTGATTTTTTTGGGGGGGACGTTTATCTTGTGCATTTTTCCCTAAACACAAGCAGTGACTGATTCTGTAATCTGACCAACAGGATCCTGTCAACATATAAACAGGTCTGTCCTTGGTGGTCGGGCTTTTAGCCATGCAGTTGTCCTCCATGGTCTTGTGCTGCTTTCTTAATGCTGGAACACGTTCGTAGTGTTGCTACGGTAACCAGGCATGTTTTGATCAATACCTGACGCTGTGCCGCATCTTCTTTCCTAAATCCAGAACCGGTCCAAACAACGGACGCGCTGTTCCTCTTTGACACCAAAGTCTCCTCCTCTGGGTCCTCTCAGGGTTCTTCTGCTGAGGCCGTTTTTAAAGACGTCGACAACAAGAAGAAGATATTTTCCACATCACTGCTCACACGTGTCTCGTTCTTCTTCAGAGATTTTATGCTGTTAACAAACCAGCTGAAAGGTTCATTACTGCCACCTACTGCGTGCATGTCACGTAAGGTTGGATCTCTGTTCATGAATCTATTTTTAATTTCAGCCTTTGTGATTTGAAATCTGCATTCTGTTACACTGCATCATCGGTTTAAATTCAATGAACTGTAAGGATCTATGCACTGTTTTATAAATGAGGCCTCAGATCCTGATCTAATCCAGATCCTGATCCTGTCATAAAAACCTGCTGACATGTTTATCCCATGTCGCCCCCTAATGGAGAACATGTTCTTGGTCAGAAGCAGAGTTTGCTGATGTTTACGCAGCAGGTAACACTGCAGAGAACTGACCACTGATCATCTGGTATCAAGTCGGGATGTGAATCGATACTCATTCCATTATTGATTCTGCTGATTGTTCCGATTCTTACAAACAAATTCTTGTACAAAAAGTCAGATTTAACGTTTTTATTCTGTCAACATTTTACTGAGTTTGTAAGTAAATAAATATGACCCGACACTCTTGGTGTTTGACGCCGTGTGTCGACGAGTGTTATGAGATTTTTGTGGCGTTGCCGCCCTTGTGTGATATCAAAGCGATGCATAACTTGCACTTTGCGTTGTTAGCGTCTTTTTCCGTAAAGTGAAGCCGAGCTTTCAATTCAATCTCTACTCCATTGTCTTGGAAAGTCTGCTGCTGACTGATGAGTGTGGCTGACGTGTGGCGCGTCATGTGATGTCAGCGTAAGGTCCGGTGTAATGCAAAGAATCCAATGAAAGAGAACCGTTGAGCGTGACGGCTAATGATGTCAATGGATCGAAGCTTTTCTGATCGATCCTTCACAGGAACTGATTATTCATATCAGTCCCTCAAATCAAGAGAGAACTGAGGGAAGAGCTGCTGGAGAGGGTTCAGACGCCCCTGATTTAAGACCAAAAACCGTCCCTCCATGAGACACCCAGAACAACGTGACAAACCAGGCATGCTCACAAACCAACATGACCTCAGCTCCTTTAAAGACAGGACACAAACCTTACTTTAAGAGTCCTTTCCTTAGTCCATACTGTACCAGTTATCATTTAGTGTGTTCAAACCCTTGGTTCATACTGGTTTCCATGATGCTGTTCCAGTGTTTCCAGTTGAAAATGGTTGTATGTTGAACATATCCGTGTTGGAGCCAAACACCAGAGGTTTAAAGGCTTCATCCCGAGCCTCCAGGCCTCCTCAGATGAAACGGTGCTCTGTGGGAGTTAGCTTGCTCTCTGGACGTCTCCTCACAGAGAAGCGTCTTCATGGTTTTTCTCTGTCATCAGTCAACAGTAGACAGGATGAGGCTCCAGGAGGAGCTCCTACACAGCTTTTATTCTGGGCCTCAGTGTGGTCTGTGCATCGACATACGTTTGCAGATAGCTGAGAAATCAGCAGCCGTATGAGGAGCCCGGAGCGTGACGTGAGACGCACTCTTTCATCATTTAAAGCAACAACAGAGGAGTCGACTGTCTGCCCTCATCTGACTGCTTCAATAAGGATTGATAATGTTGAATATAAAGGCTTTAGAGAGAGAAGGAAGTTTGGAGAATCACATGTGGCTAGCATGACTGAGGGGTCACGCTTCCAGAACCAACCACTGATCAAGTTAAATAAACTGGACCAGGTACAGATTTACCTCCCTGATATCTTAGATCTGTACTCAAAGTCTACCATGTTTTATTTTGCCACTTAACGTGGTATCTACCTCCTCATATGCAGAATTTGCCAGAAGGAAACAAAACCCTCAGGTGTCTGAGGTAGGGCTCAACCAATGCGTCGAATTCCCGAGTCTTTCGAAGAGATGCTAAAGTGACGACGGCTCAAGAGACGAGACGGTACACAAAACTGGGTTCAGGAGGACTAGAACAAGTGTCTGCATGTTGATAAATCAAGCAGCTTGATTTGATTTACAGACAATTATGTGGTCATCCCCTGTGCAGCTTCTTTAACTAACAAACTTCAACTGAAGAAATTATGAAATTCACGTGAAAATAAATTAAATACATTTTGTATTTCTTTTTAAAGACTTTACAACTCAAAGCTCAAAAAACGAGTTTCAAATCCAGCTTTTCTAAGCAGTACATGACAAACTTTACCACAGACTGGGATGACAAGGAGCTCCAACTTAAATGACCAATCAACGACTGTGATCCATAGACTGTCTACAGAATGGACAGCGTGGCTCCACCTCTTACCACTGTAAGGATTTGAAGCCACATAACCTCCTTCTATGAGGAACTCTAAGCTAAACTGAGTGGAGGTGGGTACCAAAAAAAAAAAAAAAAAAAAAAAAAAAAAAAAAAAATTATATATATATATATATATATATATATATATATATATATATATATATATTCTGTTTACAGTCTAATCTCTTCTTAACTCTCCTTCCTGATGTTTTTGACTATTCCTGAAAAAACTACAAAAAAACAGTAGCTGTCAATCATCCTTCAACGAGACGTTAAAACTAATGAACAAGAATCTTTTCAGAAAAAGAGGATTTGAGCTCAACGCAGCTCAATGATATGTAAATATCACCGCACAACATATGGAGCCACAGCCAGTCACCAGGGGGAGCAGTTTTTGATCTATACTGCAGCCAGTCACCAGGGGGAGCAGTTTTTGACCTATACTGCAGTCAGCCACCAGGGGGAGCAGTTTTTGACCTATACTGCAGTCAGCCACCAGGGGGAGCAGTTTTTGACCTATACTGCAGTCAGCCACCAGGGGGAGCAGTTTTTGATCTATACTGCAGTCAGCCACCAGGGGAGCAGTTTTTGATCTATACTGCAGTCAGCCACCAGGGGGAGCAGTTTTTGATCTATACTGCAGTCAGCCACCAGGGGGAGCAGTTTTTGATCTATACTGCAGTCAGCCACCAGGGGAGCAGTTTTTGATCTATACTGCAGCCAGTCACCAGGGGGAGCAGTTTTTGACCTATACTGCAGCCAGCCACCAGGGGGAGCAGTTTTTGACCTATACTGCAGCCAGTCACCAGGGAGAGCTGTTTTTGTGGCGACCTCAGTTTGAGCGGAGTGAGATGAAGTCAATTTTTTTTCTTCATGTGTTGGATCTCCTGAGATCTTAAAATCAGTTGAGACCAGACTCATCCAGTGTGCAGCTGGTTTTACCTGATCGTCAATTACAACATGTTTTGAATATCAATGTTTGCAGAACCAACAACTGGCCATGTTTGACCAGCAGCATCGTGAAGAGCACCTGCTGCCGTACACTTTGACTGAAGGAGTGAGTTGGACTTATGACTCAAGGTTCAAACATTTTATAGATGAAGGAAGCTCTGTTGTTTGCTTTGCAGGGATAATGGTTGCAGTTTGGTAAAGGTTGAAGGATGCATGATATTGGATGAAAAGTCTCAGCTGAGAGTCTCCAGTTAGCACGGTCACTCTTTACTCCTAAACACCGGTTGCTCTGTAACGCTCTAAACTCCACACGTCTGGCAGACTACACGCTAACATTTTCCTCCAGTCTCGTCAACGAAAACTCACAAACGTCTCGTCATGTTTTAGTCATCACAGAGACATGTTCAGCTCCTCACCGTCTCCTTATCGCCATGAAAAAAAAGAGGCGTTAACGAAATGATTCATCATTGTTGATGAAAACAACACTGAACTGGTAAAAGGAGTGTAATCTCATTTATGAGAAAACGTCATCATCCCTGGTTTACAGCCAGTTTAGGTTACAGCTTTCAGAACCAACAAACGGTCAAACATAACAAAGAGTGTCCAACACATTTTAACCATCAATCAAATCAGAGCTGACAGATAATGAGGCCAGTTATGACGTGTAGCTCGGAGGGAATCTGGCCTTCTCTGCACTGCACGAGAAGCTGAACTTCAGTCGAAGACGACAGGAAGTAGTTTGTCTTATTCTTGCACCAGACGGCTCAGATGGGGATGGTACATCGTGACCTGCTGGGAAACATCACAGCAACAAAATCTCAACCTTGACCGATCGCACGGTAACTTTGGATCCCATTTTCTCTCCTCTGGTTTCATCACTGGCGCGGCAGCGTGGCAGCTTACTCAGCAGGCAAAAAACAGGAAGAGAAGATGATTAAATCGCTACAGAAACACACTGATGACATCTGATTGTGAATGTCACTAGTGCGAGAGTGAAACTGTGACTTTTGCCCCGGTGGGTTTGAATTTATTCGTCACAGATTTACCTTAAAAATCAAGACAACTACTGCATGCATGATCTGCTGATGGAGGAGGTAGAGACGGCTGAAGATAAGGACGGAGGGATTTTTTTTTTTCTTGCTTGATAAGATACTTTCTGATCGCACAGTAACTTGTAGAAGCAGCTCCAGCCAAAGCTGCGGTGTCACGAGGTCAGCCTGTCTCTTTGTCTGTCACAGTCACAACAACATGCATGATTATTCTCCTGATGATGTACATCTCTTGATGTGTGCATACTTGATATGGAGGTACATATGAAATCACTGCAGATACACCGCAGTAAGAGGAGCTCTAACTGCTTTGATCCCAGCCACAGTTAACATTTAACAACATGTGAGAGGGATGTCAGATTTCACAAAGTAATGAAACTCTGAGGAAACGGCACACCAAACGCCTGAGAGCTCCCCAAATGAGTTTCAACAAAAACAACTCAGACACTCTTCTGAAAAACAGATTTTCCTGACAAAAAGTGAACTCATCAGAGGGGGGGGGGGGGGGGGGGCTAAAATGCTGAGCCCTAACCCTAACCACTTATGACATCATCCGCTGTGCAGGTTTCCCTCTATAGGTGACCTCTGACCAGTCCTATTTATTACCTTTGTCCCTTATGACATCATCACCTCTATCCTTTTTAACATCATCAGCTGTGTGATTCCCATGGTAATGAATCATTTCCATTCATTTAAATGGGCAAAAGAGTTTCGGAAAATGCTAATTTTTTTTTTTTAAGTACGAGGGTTAGAAATTTGAATCATACACGTACGATTCTCCTGAACATGCAGAACATCTTAGGATTTGAACCGCTTTATCAGGATGAGGAAATGAGAGGGTTCAAAACACACATCAGACGACACAAGACCAGATTAAAGTTAGGACACGGAGCAGGATCAGAAATATCTGGGTCTATGTTTTCAGGTCAAAACAGTCTGTATCTGAAATCTAGATCCTGATTTAATCCAGATCCTGATCCTGACATAAAAACCTGCTGACATATTTGTCCCATATCGCCTCCTAATGGAGAACATGTTCTTGGTCTGAAGCAGAGTTTGATGATGTTTACGCAGCAGGTAACACTGAGACACCTGAGGGACAGGTGAGACGCCTGAGGGACAGGTGAGACGCCTGAGGGACAGGTGAGACGCCTGAGGGACAGGTGAGACGCCTGAGGGACAGGTGAGACACCTGAGGGACAGGTGAGACACCTGAGGGACAGGTGAGACAGCTGAGACACAGGTGAGATGCCTGAGGGACAGGTGAACTTTGGTTTCATCAGTCTGTGATGATGGAAGGAGGAGGTTTGAAACACTTAGAGACTGATTTTTTTTTATTTATTTTTTTACAGAACCCCCTCAGAGAAAGAGGTCAAAAACAGAGTGTTCAGTGGTCATTTCCACAAAATCAAAAGTTTGGCCACCCCTGATCTCCTACAAACACACATGGGGTCAGCTGATATGAAAAACTGGACTTGACCTGAATACAGCAGAATAAAGAGGAGAAGGACCAGCCTTCACACTCACAGCAGTGGAAGTTACTGATTGAGCTCCTAAGCCAGCCTCCTGACAGGGGCAACAACAACTACTTTGGCGGGATACAGTGGTTTCACTCCGGTCTTCTTCGAGTGTCAGGCCGTGTGACAGACCTGCATGAGCTTTAGTTTGGACTGGTAATAAGAAAGAAGAAGCTGTTTTTACTGCTGAGGGTGGCTTTAAAATCACACCGAGCGGCTTCATCCTGGCTTCACACGCACGGTAGAAAACACAGGAACTTAGCCTCCTCTGTGCTAACCGTAAAGACTCAACCGTAGCACACACCACCAAACAGAGGCGATGTGAATTACTTGGATTGTCTTCCAGCTGTTGTGTACCCACTAAAGTTGTCATGACTGTTTCAAGTCAGAGCGATGACGGTTGCGTTACAAAGCCCCGAAAATCGTCCTTCCAGTGCTGGTTAACTTAGCCCTAACGTCTGCACAGGGTAAACAGTGTTAGCACAAGCCGAGGTATACGTAGCTAAGACATAGCTTGCTGGCCAAAACACGGCCTTTAATGGCACCGAGCTCACAACAAGAATAGCAGCCTGGTTTGTTCATGTTAGCAGCGAGCTAGCTGGGTTCGCCGAAACAAAACGGGTTCAGGCCTTCGATGTTTGCCACGGTGTTTAGACGCATATAACTCATATGACACTGTGTTGTCGTAAATGCATGGACTTGAAGCATTCGTCAATGTGTTAATGATTTGTGGAGGGGATTGGTGTCAGTGGCTTTGAGATTAAAAAGACAACTGAGAGGGCTGAAAATGGGAAGTCAACACTTACCTAGCTTTACTTTCTACGCCATCTTGGATCCACTTGTCAGACCATCGCAAAGCATAGTGGGATGTACTGATCTGAAGGTTGAGAGGACTAGTGCGTGTGCGCGTGGAGGAGCGCGCGCATGCGGTGAGCGTGTTTAGAGCGCGTGGTTGTGTGGCCCTTAGCGACGTTTTGTCAAATTTCATTTTACAAAAAAAAAAAATGAAACGATTCATCAAAAAGAATCAAATGTGCAGCGGTGCTGAGAGGTTTACATACCCAGCAGCGTTTATCCCCAGAACCACTCATTTCCCAATTCTTCTTTTCCAGTCTTTGGATGTCAGTTTATATCCTTTATTTCCTGATTAATACATTCAAATAACCGTTTCTAACAGGTCCTTGGACACTTGTTTTATTTTCCCCCATAGCTCATTATCCAGAAAATGTGTACAGCTTCTGATAAAACATGCAGGGCTCTCATTGGAACAGGGGCGGCATCATGGGTGGGCCCAGCAGTCCCAGGCCCACTCTAAACTTTTTTATTTGGAAAAAAAAAAAATTACACACACACACACATATATGTATATATATATATATATATATATATATATATATATATATATATATATATATATATATATATATATATATGAATTTTTTTTGTTTTCATATTTTTTAATGGAACATTTAAAAAAATATGAGTTTGCCAGGACTCACACAAGTTTTCTTGAACTCCCTCAAAGAGAAAATGGTCAAGCTAAAGTTACTCCATTAATGAACCTACAGACAAAATTCTCATGTATCTCAGCTTCAGACAGAAAAAAGAAAATCAAATGAGGAAGAGAAAACCTCCGACACTGACCAGAGGAAGGTGGGGCAGCAAGATGATTCAGCTGCAGTGAGCATTGTGGACATTATGGAAGCTAACGTTAGTGCCAGGACATGTATGATGCCAGTTTATATTACATCAGTCGGCTATCTGGGCTGTTGTTTCGGGCTGTTTAGCTCGGTGGTCCATAAGGTTTTTTGTATGGGGGGTGGTAAGTGGTCCTTGGTCTGAAATAGTTTGAGAAACACTGTTGTAAGACACCCTAAATAGAGTGATGAAGCATTTAGCCTCATGTTATATGGGCAAGACTAGCAAATGCTTATAATAATAAATAATAATAAAAATATAAATATATATCTTTAATCTAACGGTGGTGGATGTCCCCGCTCTTACAGCCTGTAATAAGTAAAAAGCTGTAGCTGTGAACCCCACTGGTTCTGGTCTTTGTTCAGTACCATGGAGAGCGATCACAGGTAGATCTGTCACATGCAAAAAGACGTTATAAAAAAAAAAATGTCTCATCCAGCCTCTGCAGACGTCAGCTGTGATGTCATCACTGTGAGCCCGTGATGGAGAATGTGGTCTACATGTGGGGCTCTGATCTCATCAGGAACCAGGATGTGTCCTGAGCCTCTTCTGCCTCTTAACTCACCCCCCTCTTCCAGTCTCACTCCTCTTCCTCTTCCTCTTCCTCTTCTCTGGCCGCTGACCCCGTCCAGATCCTTCTCCTTCATTGTCTTAAATTCATGCTTCAACAAGTGGCTTGTCTGGGACTTGTGAAGGTCTTAATTTTCACCTGGATTTACCTGCAGTCTGCCATCAACAGTATGATAATTAGGCTGTTTTTACAGCAGAACATTTCAGCAATGTCATGAAACTAAGAGACAACGGAGGGAAAAATAGTGATGTTTGTAAGAACAGATAAGAGCAAGCAATACAAGAATCAAAGTATGATATTCTGCTCTGAAACATTCATGAGCTGAACCATGTGTGTTTTGCTCTTTGAAGTATCATGCATGATGAAACTTGTATCCACATGTAGGATCTAGTCTAAGTCACCTTGTAGTTTACGTCAGGCGTTTCTAAAAGTGATGATGCCTTAGGGGATGGTTTATTTCTTCCATGTAGGTTAAAGACGACAGAACAACCTTTAACCAAATGAGAGGAGTTTATTGTTTACATTGTTAGGCATACATTTCAAAGAGGAACCATCTTCATACAGCATCAACAACCAGTCACAACCTCATAAACAGCAGGAGGCAAAAATATTTAAGGATCCAGTCTTTCATAACCGACCACTGAGAGGTGTGTGTGTCTGTGTGTGTGTGTGTGTGTGTGTGTGTCAGTTGAACTGGACAGTACAAAATGAACACAGTCAGGGTGCTGTTTATGTGCTGCACATTTCACACCTTTACAGTCCGCCAATAAACTTCGTCCTAAGACTCTCCTCAGGTGGAGAACACAGAAATACAGAGCGTGAATATGGAGAAAGCCTGTGTGTGTGTGTGTGTGTGTGTGTGTGTGTGTGTGTGTGGTTCACTGCAGATTGTGGATCATCTCCTCCTTGGCGATGAGATGCGTGGTCTTGTTGACGAGGGACATGAGGGAGTTCAGTTTGTGCGACCAGTCGTTGAGCAGGTCGTTGGGGTCTTTGGGCCTCTGGAAGTTGATGATGCCGGCCAGCCGGTCGACCTTGGCGTAGATGGTTTTGTTTACAACTAGACTAGAGAGGAACTCCTCGGATTCCTGATGAAAGAATGAAGACGTGCATACAGATTTCATTCTTAACTCATTTTTAAAGTAATTTAAAAATGTGCTGTTAATCTCAGCCTCGGGTTTAATGAGCCAATTAGTCAAAGAGTTACTCACGTCAATCGAGAGGTCGAGGAGTCCAGCCATCCTCTTCATTGTGATTCTGGTGTAATATTTGGCCATTATTCGGATGTTCTGGAGGAGGACAGAGAGGCCTTCATTAATAAACATGTCTGTGGCTCAATCTGTTCACACATCATTTAAAGGTTCACTGAGTCAGAGCCTCCAGGTCACATCCAGCTACAGCTGGAAGGAAATATCCACCAGTGAAATACGACCCTCTGTTAGCCTTCCAGTTTG
>CM061155.1:31991461-32000296 GCA_030710495.1 Labroides dimidiatus
GGATGAACACTCAGAAAAATTATTAATTTGACGTTTGAAGACACTTTGACCGGAACGCGTCAAATAGCTAAAGATGCTTTGAATGACTGTGCAGCTAAGCTAACAAGCAAGCTAATTCACAGACACAGATTTGTAAACACGACTAACAGGATAAGATAAGATCTTCAAAGCTCACTAATATTTATCTGTACTTTCAGATAAACGTTATGGAGATGGGATGTTTCCGTGTGGTGTTAAGTGTCAATGCTAGCTCGCATGCTAACGAACCGATGCACCATGACTCAGCCGGTGCTGGCCTCCTTCAGGCGCCGCTTACTTTTGCCATTTTCTCGCATTCCGGGAGACGCTGGTCTACAGTTGAACTGTAGTCGATCTCCATCTTCACGATCTTCCCATCGGATCTTTCGGAGCGCTCCTCAGACATCTCAGCGGTTTGTAGGTAACGATTAACGGACGGGATTCAGCTTTTCTTCCTTCAAACTCAGCCTGACTGTAGCTTGTTTGTAGGCCGAACTACAGGAGGAGACAGCCAATCAGAGGACAGAACAGAATAGTCGTCCGAGGCGCCTCGAGGACCCAGTTAGAATCGCTCTCTGATCCTTATTTTAAACAGGCGTTATGGAGGCCTACCCGTGTCCCTGCGGTCAGTTTTTTTTTTTTTTTTTAATTATAAACTTTATTTCAGAATTGAAATGTACAATAAATGAACACATCCAACATAACAGAGTAGGCAAATGAAGAAAATAAATAAAAAATAAAATAAATAAATAAAATAAAAGGTAATAAAAATAATAAAGCAAAAAATCCAGGGGGACATGTCATAAAAACTTTTTAAGAAGAGAGAGAAAATAAGTAAGTAAAACAGAGTTAAACTGTGATAAAAACTTTAAATTGGGAGCACATGTTAACCGTTTTCAAAGCTTTTTTTGTTTCTGGATGAAGAAATAGATGTAATATATAATTCTGCCTCTTTTTGAAAAGAAATAAAGTGGAGTTTTGTTTTCAAAAATTTACACTTATTAATATGGAACTTTGCAAGTAAAATTAGCATGAAGTCCCTGTGGTCAGGTTACACTCTGACGCTCAAGGCTCCTAAGTCAGAATGTGCACAGTGTATAAGTTTTATATACACGGCTGATGTAGATACTGTATATATGATTATATGTGCTTCACATAAATCTAAATTTTAAAAAAAGTAAAAGTTCTTCAGAATATGTCTGAAAATAAAATACTTAAAAAAACACTCAAATCAAATCAGGTCAAAAATAACTTCAATCATTTATGACTGATGATTAGGGCCACTTAAAAGAAGAAAAAAGTGAATTTACAACATCAGTCTCATAAATGTTTGGAGAATATGTCATAAATATATGAGAATAATCTTGTAAATTAATGTGAATAAATTCATAAATTTATGAGACTTAAGTTGTTATTTTAGTCCAAAGCAAGCTATGAATAAGGGCCAAAAGGTATTTTACCAGAATGAACTCACAAATGTACGAGAAAAAAGGCATAAACATTATATTTTTCACATTTTTCAAAAACCACACATCCCTCCTTAATAATAATATCATTTATATCTTCTCATGGTGGGTTAGTAGTACGAGTTTGATGGTAAGATCTATGGTTTCTTCAGAGTTCATTTCTTTCACACTGAGCAGCAATACAATATGTATGAATACATGTTTGATTCAACAGGATTCATTCTACAAAAACACTAATGGATATAAAAAAGGGTTTTTTTTTTCTGCTTATTATCAATGCAAGTATTACTCACCCAGATGTCAGAATGGTTTCTGTAGGTTAATGAAAGTCTACAGTTTAAAAGGTAAATTATAGTCTGATTTTTATTTGTCACATTCAGACTCAACTTTTGCTCTCAGGAGAGTTGAATGAAGATGTTTTTTTCACTCCTTCCTTTCAGAGATAAATATAAATCTCAAACTTTTCATTCGAGCACGTATCATGATTTTTTTTTTTATTTACTGCAAAGGTAAACGAGTGCTCGACTTACAACAAGACACTATCCCTTTAAATTGTCATTTTACACCAGTAAATGTGATTTTACAGGAATTTAAATGACAGAAGGTGATTCTAGAAAAACAACCAAAACACAAAATGTGGCGACAGTCCTGAATGTGTCTTTAGATAAAGCACAGACAAATATAACAAAACATGGCAGAGAGCAGTGAAAATGTAGGCGGTTGAATCATCAAGAGTAAACTTTGAAATGAAATCTGTGGAAAAATTAATAAAAGGTTTAAGAAAAGAGTATTTAAAGAGTGTTTTGGTGTCTAAGATCACACACACTGTCATCCTGCATTTCTCAATCAAACGGTCGGAGTGAATGGAAAACTTTTTGAATGGATCTGATCGTGTGAATGAATAAGAAAAAGCAATGACCTTGTAAAACCAGCAGGTGGCGCTTCTGCTCCTGCACGCTGCGTTCCTGTCTTCTCACAGCTCTCTGCTTTAGAGGGCTCCTGAGTCTCTGTGAATACACATAATGTGGGTCAGCGATTTCCCCGCCGCTGATGGAGAAAGCCCCGAAGCATTGGACCAGAATCAGTGTGATCCCAAAGCAGGCTTAGTTTGGAGCTCATTTTTAAGGAGATGACTTTAGCTGATGAGGCCTTGCTTTCGGTTCATCTTCCTGTTCTGATAAAGAGATCTGATGCAGAGGCTTCAACGGGGATTTTAGGCACATTTTGTCTTTGTCTCTGAAAAGAAAGGAGGTCTAAGGAACCAAAACTATTCACTCCAAAAACCACTGATATCCTGCAGACGCACCTCGACTGGTGCATTTGTAACAAAAAGAAAAACGCGGATCATCCGTGGGTTTGTTTCTTCTTTTTCAGAAACAGGACTCCTCAGATCTGGGCCTCACTGTTCCTGTTTGGAGCTCTCAGACTGGTTTGGTGTTACTGATGCAACTGTTGGGATGATATTAGGCTGTAATCTCCTCTTTTATCAACACAGACTTTATTGAAGCTGTTCAGTCATCGTGGGGTCAGAGCTGGATGAAAAGCAGACAGTGTGCCACAGCTTCAGAAATGAAGTCCAGATAAACCCAGAAGGGCAACACAGGCGCTGCTGTTCATCCAGAAAAAAAGGAGGTATTTCTACGATTTGTGTAATGCGTCAGAGATAATGAAGTGCATCTTTGTCTGATCAAAGCGATCATTGTGTTTGAAGATGTCATCAGACGTGTCTTAAGACGTTTTATTTATTAACTGGATTCAACGTCTCCATCAGGTCTGAGGACTTCAGAGTGTCCTCGTGTCTGACTGCAGCCTGCTTTCAGCCTTTGCTTCTGCCTGATATTTTTGGCTGTGTGTTAAAATGGACCACGTGCAACCGTTTCCTCCTGATGTCAAAAGTGAAGCCAAAATACTGCCTCAACAGTGCTGGGGACATACTAACACTTACTAAACATACACTGAACCCTCCAGTGAAATGAGCGGGATTCCTCCGGTGTGTCGCTGCCTGTGGTTCTGGCTCTGGTTCTGGCTCTGGTTCTGGCTCTGGTTCTGGTTGTGGTTCTGGTTGTGTGGTGGTTCTGTGCTCCTCCTCTGCTCTGGTCAATGAGCTTTTTAAAGGTCATTCTTCACATGCAGTCTGCTCTATGCCTAACGCTCTGCGTAGCAGCCGGTGCAGTCCTGAGCAGTGCGTATTTCTATGTTGTCACTCTGCAGTACTCTTCCAAAACACATGGGGGCAGTGTGGTCTGTGTGATCTCCTGATTGACTGTTCTCCATCCTGATCTGTTTTCACATAGATCTGAATAAGTAGATAAGACACGCCCCTTTGAGCTGTGTGGTGCAGCAGGGTAAGCTAGTGGGGGCAAAGTGTCTGGGCATTCTCTGCTTGTAGATGGAAAACTAAAACAAAGATGGCGGCACATTATGGTGGCACACTGCACCCTGTGGTTGAAACAGGGAATAACCTTTCATGGGTAACATATACATACATGTACATGTTTTGACGTTGATATCATGATATAATGAATGTGACAACCAACCTGTGACGTCTAACCCCATTCTCCCCTATTGTTTCCTACCTGTAGCGATCAGTCTCTTTCTGTTGTTATGAGCCCTGCTCTGACCTGCCTACAGATGCATATTAGCCTTATGGCTAACTTGTATCTCATCAGCTTTATAAGCTCAGTGCAACATTTCATTCAGTCTCATATTAAACAGTGAAAACACTCTTATTTGACTTTGGCTCCTCATGGCAGCAGCTGGAGGTTTACAGCTGTTTGACCAAAGAAACAAAACATCTGATCCATTACTTATGAGCGATCCTGAGTACTTTCATTTAAAGTCATATTAACTCATGATTTTTGTCTTTCTTTGCACAGGGTTCACTGATACTGACATCAGCACCTGTCTCAGAGAGCCAGCAGGGACGTAAGTAGACTGATAGCTTATTCAAAAGCTGCTCCAGACAGTTTGCCACCCAACATGAATCAGTTTCTCACTTGACAACAATGAAAAATGCTGTGTGAGCATCTGCAGAACAGAGTTATAAAAAAAATTACTGGAGAGATGCAAAAACGTAGCCATGCATGTGATACCAGTGAGCCTACATGTGTCTTTGTTTTCATGTCAGGACTAAGGTTAGTACACAGCTGATTCATTCATGTGAGGGGTTGTTTTATTGCAGATAAAGGCTTATCTTCATGTCACTCAGCTCTGTGCCGACATATCAGGCAGACCAGGCCGGTAGCTCAGCTGTGGTTACCACAGGAATCAGCAGGAAGCTCCGCTCAGACTCTGACCTGAGGAGAGGAAACCACACAGCCCCTTCTCATGAACAGAGTTCAGCAGAGTAGAAACAGTCAGTGTGCGCCGCGAGGAGGCTTTAAAACCTGAGACACAACATGTTCTTCATATGAAGTCATCAGGGTGCGCTGGACTTAAGTTTGGCCCCAGTGTCACCCCGTATCTGTTTGAACTGTGGTGTGAAGGCGCTTTAAGCGCCCTCACATCAGCTGTGTAGAACACACACACGCGCGCGCCCACGCATGAGAGCTGAGACAGATGTGAAGCCGTGTGCAGCAGTGAGCTGATGTTTCCTGTGCTCGAGTAAACTCCTGTTTCAGTCCCTGATATAGTCTCTGTTTCCGCCCCTGTTTCAGTCCCTGTGTCGAACCCTGTTTCAGTCCCTGATATAGTCTCTGTTTCCGCCCCTGTTTCAGTCCCTGATATAGTCTCTGTTTCCGCCCCTGTTTCAGTCCCTGTATCGAACCCTGTTTCAGTCCCTGTGTCGAACCCTGTTTCAGTCCCTGTGTCGGTCCCTGTTTCCACTCAGCAGCCTACAGCGTCGGATTTCAGCGGGCCTAGCAGAGGAAGGAAAGGGGGGCTGGGGCTGCTCTTAACCGCTTAATTTTCCGATGCCCCTGCAAGCTGCCCTCCTGAGTAGAAGCAGGCGAGGCGGGGAGAGCAGAGAGTCTCGGTTTTTCTGAGGTTCAGGGTCTCTTGAGTCCCCGTGACTCTGGAACCCTGAGCTGAAACACCGTGTCCGTCTCAGACGGAGCTTTCACGGAACAACACGTCAAATAGACACACACATTTTCTGGATCAGCAGTTTGGATATTTACTTCGAGCGGTTCTCGGAGACACCCGTGTGAAGCCAACCGACACAAGTTAATGTTACATCCGGTCGAAGGTTTTTCAAAGTAAAGGTGTCACCAAAAAAAAATGACAAAACTTTAAGACCTTGATGATCGGTACTTAAATCTCTTTGTTGCGAACCATCAGGTAAACGCAGAGAATGTTTTATTTTGATCCATGTTGGTGTGGGCAGGAGCAGACGAGAGGCTGACTAACTGACATCTGTCCGGCTGCTTCAGCTAAGCTAAGCTAAGCTAAGCTAATGTAAATGTAGGCCAACCTCAACTTAGTAATTCATTTAACAGTGCTTTGGACCAGCCTCTCATCTGCTAACCTGCAGCTCCTAAAGTAAACAAAGTAAACTTACGGGTAGACTACAGCGACACCCAGTGGCTGGAAGCCTTCATGGCAGCTCCTGTAGTTTGGAATCAAGACAAACACGTTAATTAATTCATTATCTAGAGATAACATGCTTTTTTAGTCAGGATAATGAAAAAAATTAATTTGTTATAATGAGGAAATGATCTTTGTTATATCGAGGTAATGAAATAATGAGTCGTTATCACGAGATAACAGTGCATTAAACAAAACAAAGAAAAATCCATGACCTGTCTCGTCTTCTGTAGGTTTGGTAGCTAATTTAAGTTTTGATATAATATAATATAATATAATATAATATAATATAATATAATATAATATAATATAATATAATATAATATAATATAATATAATTTAATATAATATAATATAATATAATTTAATATAATATAACTGATTTGTATTCTGTGTTCTGATTGGTGCAGAGTGAACACAGTGAACTTCCTGTGTACTGACCCAGCATCAGTCAGTCGTTGGAGCTCAGTGATGATGATGTTAAAGAGAGTTGAGGCAAATTTAACGCTTTTATTTTGAAGCCCTAACACTCAGAGACTTCCGGTGCTGTTCGTTGCTTTCCGCCTTAACTTGACTCCGCAGTGTGGAAGGAGGTTCAACGCCGGACCGAGCTCAGTCCTTCTCTCGCGGTCTGTACTCGCAGGGTCCGTCCTCTGGAGCCCATGACAGGAGTCGGCCGGGACTCGGAGGTTCTCTCGGAGCGTACCCGGTAACCTGGACCCACTACCCTCCCACATGTGCTGACACGTCTCCAGATATTACACACATCCCGTCGGCCGGCGGAGGGGACGCAGAGCTGATCGCTTGGACACGCCGTGAACACACCGAGGAGACGCGCCGTGGAGGAAGATGTTGCTGAAGGAGTACAGGATATGCATGCCTCTGACAGTGGAGGAGGTGAGTCCACATCCAGGTACATCCAGGTACACTCAGGTCCCCGCGCGGCTTCAGCTAACGCTGAACCGCTGGTCTGCTGTCAGCCAGGGCAGACATGTGGCTGGAGGTTCCTCCTGCTGGAGGAGCAGCTGAGCTCAGCTTCAGCCCACACCTGTCTGTCTTACCTGTGTCTGTCTCTCAGTCACTGTTGGGTCACTGAGTTCTTCAGGTCAGACAGAAGTCACACTCTACCTGTAGCTGAAACACCTGAGTTTGACCTGTTAGAAACATGACAGAGTGCTGTTCTCTGTGCTGCAGCCTCACTTCCTGTCCCTGCTGAAGTCCTGTTAGCATCAGCCTGTTACACTCCTCATAGCAGACCATGGAAGGAGCTTCAGATTGAAGCAGCACAGCTTCAGAGACATGCGCGCTGTGTGGAAGTGCTCTCAGCGCTCTGTCTGAGGGCATCTTGGCGGGTTTGTCAGTGAGACGAGCCCACGAGGGATCCTGCCTTCCAAAAGCTACATGAAGTCAGGCAGGAGCTGAAAAACAGGCAGAAAAGTTTTTGATTTGTTTCAATGAACGAGAAGCTGCACACGATCCCACTGAGCCGTCCCTGTTTCTCCCTGCATGCAGTCATCTACATCACCTTTACGCCCATTCCTCTGAGGACAGTCTAAAGGCTTTCCAGGATTTAAAGGGACGGCTGAGAGCTGCGTGGCTGCTCTGTGTTAGAGGCTGACAGGAAGGCAGCAACAAGCACCGTCTCAAAGAAGAAAACCTTTTTTTCCACCCTGCAGGTTCTAAATTTAGTCGTCACAAGATGTGCACGAAGCATTTAACCACCCACACCTGCACTCAAGTGGAAACGTCCGCTTCGAATGTGAGGGTTTGACAGGAAGTCCGGTTTGCAGGTCTTCAGAAATCCCTTTGGTGTGTGAATTTGCATGCTATACTGAGCGTGTGCAGGTGTGTTTCCTGTTCAGTATGTTCACACTCAGAGACGCAGTGAGAGCCTTCCTGTCACGTCCGTCTGACTCCTGAACAGATGGTTGTTCTGAGATGACAGAGGCTTGTGATTAAAGGCTCCATGTAAAACCCAGAGTGCAGGACTCAGGACTCAGGACTCAGGACTCAGGACTCAGGACTCAGTGGAATTATCAGACCTGGATTGATTTGTGTTCACGCTGTGTGTGCATGAATACACAGGGTGTCACCATGAGTGGCTTCTCTCTTTTCAGAGCAGGTGTGGCAGAAGGTGTTGGCTGTGATTGGGGGATGATTGTAGATGTTTTATTTGTTAAGATGAGCCATATCTGGAGGCACCTTGAGGGAAAATACCACATGTTATTCTTTATTTCAATTAAACTTCCTGCTCTAGACTCTGGGGCAGTTATACGTAAATACACGGACCAAAAAGTAAGGCAACATTAAAGAGGGGGTATTGTGCTTGTTGTTATCAGTCTTTATTTTGTCCCTCTGGTACTCTTGTAGCAGCTTTACATGATTTACAGCTCAAAAATATCTTTATTTTTCTCACACTGGTGTTTTTTAAACCCTTATTTCGGCCTCTGTGTGAAATGCTACTGTCTCTTTAAGGCTCCCCACTCCACTAAGCCCCTTCCTTCTGATTGGCCAGCCCTCATGAGGCCAGTGTTTTAGACCTGGGCCTCCAATGTGTGATGAATCTGGGGGATCCGTGCATTATGACATCATCATTTCAGCAAGTCTCGTTCAAATCTGGTGAAAATCTCGCACTATTTTTTAGAACAGACCATTTTAATCAGTGCACAGATGGATTCTGGGATTTCTACTATATATTTCAACTTCAATACTTTCAATACTTCCTATATTTCAAACATGGATTTAAATTAAAAATGTTGGATACTCAGGTTTTCAAACGGCTGGAAATGTAAAAGCCCCTCTTTAATACTTTCCTGACCACTCATCC
>CM061156.1:0-10000 GCA_030710495.1 Labroides dimidiatus
TACCTTCCCTATAGTCCACTTCTTTGCTTCAATTTTCTCCATATCATCGGCTGACCCTCCAAAGAGGACTCAGAGAAGGTTTAAAGTGGTCCCCTCTGAGGCCCTAACAGCTCCCTGAGTGTCTCTGCTCTCTGCTCTCTGCTTTCCTTCAGTTTCCCTGAAAATGGGGACGTTCAGAGAACGCTACGTTCACACCAACCAGCACGGATTCATCAGAGTTCATCCAGAACCATCAGCTCGTCCTGGAAACCATATCTGAACATCACCGAGCAGAGACCACAGCACCTCAGGGTGACCTCAGGTTACCTCAGGTTACCTCAGGGTTACGTCAGGTTTTACCTCAGGTTAACTCGGGTTACCTCAGGTTTACCTCAGGTTACCTCAGGTTACCTCAGGTTAACCTCAGGTTACCTCAGGTTTACCTCAGGTTTTACCTCAGGTTTAACCTCAGGTTACCTCAGGTGACCTCAGGTTACCTCAGGTTTACCTCAGGTTACCTCAGGGTTACCTCAGGTTACCTCAGGTTACCTCAGGTTACCTCAGGTTACTTCAGGTTTAACCTCAGGTTACCTCAGGTTTAACCTCAGGTTTAACCTCAGGTTACCTCAGGTTACCTCAGGTTACTTCAGGTTTAACCTCAGGTTTAACCTCAGGTTACCTCAGGTTACCTCAGGTTTAACCTCAGGTTTAACCTCAGGTTACCTCAGGTTACCTCAGGTTTAACCTCAGGTTACCTCAGGTTTAACCTCAGGTTTAACCTCAGGTTACCTCAGGTTTAACCTCAGGTTTAACCTCAGGTTACCTCAGGTTTAACCTCAGGTTTAACCTCAGGTTACCTCAGGTTTACCTCAGGTTTACCTCAGGTTACCTCAGGTCACCTCAGGTTTACCTCAAGTTACCTCAGGTTTACCTCAGGGTTACCTCAGGTTACCTCGGGTTACCTCAGGTTTACCTCAGGTTTACCTCAGGTTACCTCAGGTTACCTCGGGTTACCTCAGGTTTACCTCAGGGTTACCTCAGGTTACCTCGGGTTACCTCAGGTTAACCTCAGGTTTACCTCAGGGTTACCTCAGGGTTACCTCAGGTTACCTCGGGTTACCTCAGGTTTACCTCAGGTTTACCTCAGGTTACCTCGGGTTACCTCAGGTTTACCTCAGGTTACCTCGGGTTACCTCAGGTTTACCTCAGGTTTACCTCAGGGTTACCTCAGGTTACCTCGGGTTACCTCAGGTTAACCTCAGGTTTACCTCAGGTTACCTCAGGTTACCTCGGGTTACCTCAGGTTTACCTCAGGGTTACCTCAGGTTACCTCGGGTTACCTCAGGTTAACCTCAGGGTTACCTCAGGTTACCTCAGGTTACCTCAGGTTTACCTCAGGTTACCTCAGGTTCCCTCAGGTTTACCTCAGGTTACCTCAGGTTTACCTCAGGTTACCTCAGGTTACCTCAGGGTTACCTCAGGTTTACCTCAGGTTTACCTCAGGTTACCTCAGGTTTACCTCAGGGTTACCTCAGGTTAACCTCAGGTTTACCTCGGGTTACCTCAGGTTTACCTCAGGTTTACCTCAGGTTACCTCGGGTTACCTCAGGTTTACCTCAGGTTACCTCGGGTTACCTCAGGTTTACCTCAGGTTTACCTCAGGGTTACCTCAGGTTACCTCGGGTTACCTCAGGTTAACCTCAGGTTAACCTCAGGGTTACCTCAGGTTTACCTCAGGTTACCTCAGGTTCCCTCAGGTTTACCTCAGGTTACCTCAGGTTTACCTCAGGTTACCTCAGGTTACCTCAGGGTTACCTCAGGTTTACCTCAGGTTTACCTCAGGTTTACCTCAGGTTACCTCAGGTTTACCTCAGGTTTACCTCAGGTTTAACCTCAGGTTTAACCTCAGGTTACCTCAGGTTACCTCAGGTTTAACCTCAGGTTACCTCAG
This sequence comes from Labroides dimidiatus, assembly GCA_030710495.1. Classification (NCBI taxonomy): domain Eukaryota; kingdom Metazoa; phylum Chordata; class Actinopteri; order Labriformes; family Labridae; genus Labroides; species Labroides dimidiatus. The sequence continues at coordinate 1,931 of CM061156.1, forward strand.
GTTTACCACATGCTGACTGGTGAAGGTCACTCTGAGTTTTACAAACAGAGTTTAGTTCTCATGGAGAGAAACTGACAGGAAGACGTTTTTGTTCCATGGTGGAAAAGCTTCGCTGCTCTTTGAGGGTTTAAAGGGTTAAACCATGAGCAGGCTTACATGATGCTGACTCTCAGGGTTGTAACGAGAGGAGCTCCGGTCTAAAAAGCTCCTTCATTAGAGAGAGAGAGAGAGAGAGAGAGAGAGAGAGAGAGAGAGAGAGAGAGAGAGAGTGAAACTATCAGCATCTGATGCAGAGCCTTCCCAAAGCTCATCTCTATGACATTATGAATCTCCTGGTCTCCCCACGGCCTCCATAAAAACAGAGAGGGATCAGATTATCATCACTGCTTTAAAGAGACTTCATTCTGACCACCGGTTACTGCTCTCTGTTTACACCAGGAGGAGAAATCAATAAGAGGCCTTAAATCCACCGAGGGGACAACAGGTCCTACAATACAGAGAGACACACACAACAAGAACAACAACGACAAGAACAAGAACAACAAGAACAATAAGAACAACAACAACAAGAACAACAAGAACAACAAGAACAACAACAACAACAACAACAACAACAAGAACAACACGACAAGAACAACAAGAACAACAAGAACAACAACAATAAGAACAACACGACAAGAACAACACGACAAGAACAACAACAACAACAACAACACAACAAGAACAATAAGATCAACAACAACAACAACAACAACAACAATAAGAACAACAACAACAAGAACAATAAGAACAACAAGAACAACACGACAAGAACAAAACGAACAACAACAAGAACAACACGACAAGAACAACAACAACAACAATGAAAAGAACAACAACAACAACAATGAAAAGAACAACAACAACAACAACAAGACAACAAAAACAACATCAACAAAAACAACAACAACAAAAAACATGACATCAAGAACAACAACAACAACGAAGAAAAGAACAACACAAACAAGAAAAACAAAAACAAAACGAACAACAACAAGAACAACAAAAACAACAACACAACAAAACAATACAATAATAATAAGAACAACAACAACAAGACAGCAAAACCAACAACAACAACAACAAGAACAACAAAAACGACAACAAGAACAAGAACACAACAACAAAAAGAACAATAAGATCAACAACAAGAACAACAACAGAACGAGCCTCCTGAGCCTGAGTCACATGACGACCGCTGAACAGTCGCTAAGAGCAACAACAAACAGGTTTGAAATACAGGAAATGATTCCGTACATAGTTGGTATAAATCTGTAGTACAGGGGCTGAAGGTGCTGATGGGAAATGTAGTCTCCATCAGGGAAGAACAGTACCAGCCTCATGCAGACTCCTCAGAGAGTCTTTAACTCCTCCAAACACCTGTCACCTGTTCATCAAAGGGTTTTATAGGAGCCATCTTTAAAGCTCCTGTGAGGAACTTTCTGTTTGAGGGGATTCTGGCGCCCCCCTCTGGACAGAGTGGTTTTTATATCTCTGTGCAGGGTTGAACCTGAACATCTGAGGCCATGTTTCCTGATGAATAAAGCACTTTGTCCTGTGCCCCCCCCCCCCCCCCCCCATGTGTTCACACACATGAATATTTACTACAGAGAGTAGTTCATCTTCACACTGCTGGCTTCCTCTGCAGGTGGTTTAGAGTCACAGTCTGAGTTTCAGTCTGAATCATGATGAGCTAAAGAGTCCTCAGAGGAGCTCTAAGGAGCCTTCACTTTAATCCTTTATTACATTTAATGAAGTCATTCATCTCTGACTGTTTTCATTGGTCTTTATTTCTTTAAACGCCGGCGATGGAGACGTTTGTTTGTCACATTTTTTAAATTCGTCCTCCGTCGTGTTTCCTCGTCTCGGTGCTCAACGAGTCTTTCTGTCATTTTCCTCCCTCACTGTGAAAACCCACTGAGAGTCACTCAACCTCATCCAGCAGCAGCTGGAGGAAGAAAGGGGCGGAGCCAGCCTGTCAACATGTCAGCCACATGACACACGCACACACACTGACACACACACACACAGACACACACACACTCAGAACAGCCACAGATCTCCATCAAAGACTGAGGAGTCCAATCAGAGGAGGACACACACTGATACACACACTGATACACACACACACACACAGATACACACACTTTGCGTGATGGAGCTGGGTGGTTCAGACTGTCAATGCAGCTTCAATCCACATCATCTCTGACCTGTGCATGAGTGTGTGTGTGTGTACATGTGTGTGTTTGTCTGTTCACGTGTGTGTTTGCGTGTTCCTGTGTGTGTTTGTGTGTACGTGTGTGTATGAGACAGTGAGACACCAAAACAAGTGAAGCTGTCAATCAAGATGATGGACATGGCCTTTCACGCACTCACAGTCACTTGACAACTAACCCCCCCATTCACACACACACACACACACACACACACACACACACACACACACACACACACACCCATCTGGTGGAACACACTCAACCCTCAGGGGTCTCAGAAGTACAATCCTGGAGTCAGCAGCTCTGCAGCTCTGGAGGGGCCTCGTCCGTCCTGACATGAGCCTACAAACAAAGAGTGTATTCCTCTGTGTGTGTGTGTGTGTGTGTGTGTGCCAACTGGGAGAAGTGCAGCAGGACGTGGAGTGTGTTATGGTCGCCTCTTCGCGCTCTGACTCCTGCCTGCTGCGTCTTTGTGATGAAGCCAACAGCCGCGCGGGGAACAGAATATTTTCAATTACTCTGAGCTCATTTCTGAGAGTTGGTCTCCAGACAAACACTTTAATCATCGCTCTCAATAATTCAGCAGCACGCTGCATTATATTTTGTTTTCACTGACTCTATTACTGCCTCAGAGAAGAAGCCCGAACACTTTAACGCTGCAACTAATTGAATTCAAACCTGTGTCATTATCCGTCAGGGGAACTATTTTGCCGGGCTGATTGCTTCCTCCTCCGTCTGAAGGAGGAGAATTTCACCGCAAGGTCGGATTTACTGCGCGGCGCCGGAGAATCCTCATCCCGTTACAGCCACGGCGAGGATGCATCATCACCCGTTAAAGGTTAGGGTCAGTTTTCAGCCGACTGTGCAGCTCAACACCGAGGAGAATCGCACGGCGGGATAATCCTCCGAGCGACAAACGGGAATCACTGAGCGACAGGTGGAGTCTGAGGTTAGACACCGACTCCAAACTCCATCAGGGACAGGTCCTCCAGGAGCAGGAGACAGGCTCCCAGCTCCCTGCTCATCTTTCACACTGATCAGTTTACTGCAGGGCCCGTACACACACACACACACACACACACACATCGGACACATGACCTGGTCATGCAGTGGTTGTGGTCAGTAAATCAGTCGTCAGTACTCATGTCCTTGATGGCGTCTCTTCTTGTCTTTTGTTCAGACTCTCACAGCTCTTCATCATTCCTCCCTCCTCCTCCTCCTCCTCCTCCTCCTCCTCCTCCTCCTCCTCCTCCTCCTCCTCTGCCCGTCCTCTCTCTGGTGAATCATTGTCTGTCCCAGCTGGTCTGGAACAGGCAGACTTGTCAGAAGAAGCCTCACAGATCTCACAGTTTACTCACAGCACCGAGTGTCACTTTGAAAGTTTGGACGTTTGCAGAAACACTTCTGAAAGTCAATTTGATGCTCTTCTCTGTGATCACCAGCTGATCTCCAACTTAACCGCCCGGATGCAGTAAATCCATCCCTGCTCCATCTGGCAGAGCGAGCCGCTGAAAACAACGTTTAAGAGTAATTTGAAGCTGCTTTTGTCCCCGGCCGGAGGTGGAGAGATATCTGTTAGAGTCGGCTCAGAGGGGGGGGGGTGTGTGTGTGTGTGTGTGTGTGTGTGGGGGGGGGGGGGGGGGGGGGGGGGGGGGCATCTGTGAGGCTAATACATCACTTGTTGGAGTGAGGAGGAACATCAATACAGCTAATATCAAAATGATTACAAACTACGCCTGCTGACATTTTTACCACTTTACTGAGCACACCACTTATGATCCACACACACACACACACACACACACACACACACACTGAGAAATACAGTGAGAGAGAGAGAGAGAGCGAACGCGGGGCGAGAGGGGAGGTGTGTTTACCAATGCCTGTGGGTGAGCGAGCGACGTGGCGGCTTTGTTTGAGAACTCTCTCAATCAACTTGTGCTGATTGCATATTTACATATCGTTTACAGATGCATATTGAACAGAAGCTGGCTGGTACACACACACACACACACACACACACACACACACACACACACACACACACACACACACACAGGCAGGAAGGGAGTGAGGAAAACATCATTTTGGAGCAGGACGATGGAAACAACTGCGGCGCTGAGAGTGAAGATGATTTAGACCGAACATTTCATTTACACACTTCCTGGTTTTATGCTCTATACGCAGACTGAGTTAAATACATGATTCTGATTGGTCCAACCTGCTGACAGCAACATTAGAAAAACCAACACATCACACATCTGCATGTGGAGGGGCAGGGAGCGCCCAGAACAGAGACACACTTGCTGTGTCCCAATTCAGGGGCTGCATCCTTCGTGGGACGCATTTGAAGGCCAGTTACGTCACAACGCTGCGCGAAGGCCGTCCCAATTCAGAGCAGATTCGGAGGATCCTCCAAATGCGGCCCACAAATGCGTCCTCCTTTGCCTCTTTTTGGAGGACACACCGCTACTATCCTTCGCGGCCCTCCATATCCCAAGATCCTTTGCCCACAGCTGCTCAGTCCCGAAAAAGAACGGGGGAAATTGCACAATAGTGACATTAGATGGTGTTAATTTTACTTTTAAATGTAAGTATTGGGTTTATACCCGGTTTTTACTCATTTTAACATCCAATGCCAGATACGGGGAATCACACATTGAGCTAGATGTTTTACTTATCAGTGATTTTGACAGATGGGGTCGTAAAAATTTTGTCATAATGAATAATGATCCCTCAATTAAAAAAATCTATAACAGGACATGTTAATTATTTATTATATATTTTAGCATGTCATCATAAAAGCAACTCAAATACAACTTTAACATTAACTATCCAGGGAAATGTATTGCTTATTGGGCAGAAAGAAAATACAAATTATAATACTAACCCTGCTGTCAGCAGCTTTGTCAAGAAAAAATAAATTGCTCTTTATAGCAAGTGAAACTTTTTTTTTCTCGGGTCATCAGGCGAAAGAGCGGCAGAGGAGATCACAGCATCAAGTTTTGCGTCTCTGCCTCAGTCAGCTGACTTTGGGCGGCTGTTTTTTGTTCTGGAGACTGAAGTCCGTTCTGCTACACCTGGAATGAGCAGCGCTGCTTCAGCGCGCGTTATAAAGTCTGGAAATATTTCATCCAGTGAAGCAATGAGCAGTCGGCAAAACTATTTGAGAAGATGGGTTTCCTGATCCTGCCAGAATCTGCCTCACCGGGAGGAAATCCTGGAGCATTTATTTGGTCTTAATGTAAAAAGAGAGGCGGCTTCAGTCCCGTGAAGCCAGCAGGTCAGAGAATGAGAGATCATAAACAGGACAACACCATACCTCATTAATTATGCACGCTCGCCACTAACTGTACAGGGGGTCTGCTGCAGGTGAGATATGTGATTAATGAATGACAGTGTGACAGTTGAAGTGGACTGAATCACTGAGGGGGTTACTAAGCCCTCAAAACTACCTTCATATTTGTCCATCATTGATCAAAAAATTCTGTCAAAAGACGGAGAATAATCAGTTAACGCCACCTCTGAGGGGAATTGGAAATTTTAACTTTCAGTTAAAAAACGCGAAGCTGGTAATTCATTAACATATGGCATAAATTAGCATTATGTTAAGTTAAACATTTTGATTGAATAAAAACTAAGTTTAGGATTATGAATTGGGTGGCAGAAATCGTGATGTAAGGATAAGGGCGGAGACAAGACGCAACCAGGAAATAATCCGAAGGATAGGACTGTCCCATTTAACAACGGTGTGACGGCCTACCCGTCCTTCGGAGGACTGGCCTTCGGAGGACGGGTCCTTCGGAGGATGCAGCCCCTGAATTGGGACACAGCAACTGACAGACCTGCATTCAGTCCCCCCCCCCCCCGTGACCTAACTGACCTATGGTAAGCCCCGCCCTCAAACGCTGTGAGCCAATCACAGCGTGTCTATCCGTTCTCATACACTCAGACATTCTCTGCTGGACGTCCATTCAAAATGCTTTTTAGATTAAAGGGTTAAAAATGGTCACATGGTCTTCGTGGGGTTCCTGAAGCTCTGACACAAGGCACCCTGAGAGGCTGGATGAGGGGGTGAATTTTTAACCCTTCACTCATCGTGAATCAAATGAAGAAGGATGTTTACGTCTGTTCTGAGGTCAGTCACCATCGTATGTGAGGCCACATGTCCTCACTTCACTGTGAGCAAATATAAAGTTATCTCTAACATCTCTAATGTTAGCCTAGCGTTAGCCTAGCGTTAGCTCCTAGCTGTGTTGCTGGTCATGTCTCTGTGTTTGTTGGAGCTCTTTGGTCTGTTCTGTTCTAGTTTTGGTTCTCAGCTGATCGTCCGTCATCGTTAGCTGTTGTCCAAAGCGCTCTGGTTAAGCTAACGTTAGCTCCTGATGATGCTGATCTGAGATCTTTCTGTCCCCAGAAACCATCGATGACGTCCTGGGAAACGTCTCCTACTCTCACACCTGACATAGAGCCTGACACTGAATGATCATTGGTTGTCCAGGTGAGTGGAGGGGGCGGGGCTTAGCCACAGGTCAGTTCTTGATGCTGAACTGCCCTCTTGTTGGTTAAGTCCTGATAAGCTGTCCTCCTTCAAACACCTCAGCACGTCACTGGTTTGCAGTTTTTCAGAGGTGTGTGTATCACCTGCAGCACAGCTCTGTCTTTGGTGGTGTTGATGCCCCCAGCTAACACCCACACACACTCTCTCTCACACACACACCCACCCACACACACACACACAGAGCTGACCCATGGACTCACAGATGTAGTAGTACTCGTGTCCAGGCCTGAACTCGAAGCCCAGGGAGAACGGCGTGAAGAGCTGGAACTTCTCTGAGAAGCGCAGGGGTCCGTCTGGACCACTGGGCCGGTTGCACTCCCAGCGCTTGAAGCCGCGCATCCTGTGCTGACAGGAAGTGTAGCCCTCGTGGTTGACCATGAACAGGATGTAGCGCTCCATGCGCCCGTGGGACGGAGGACCCTCGTAGAACGGACAGTAGATGTCCAGATAGTCGTTGATGTTCACCGCCACCCTGTACTCGCCGTGCCAGAACCTGAGACAGACAGAGGGACAGACAGAGGGACAGACAGACAGAGGGACAGACAGACAGAGGGACAGACAGACAGAGGGACAGACAGACAGAGGGACAGACAGACAGAGGGACAGACAGAGGGACAGACAGACAGACAGGTGACAGGTTAGAACCCTTCATAAAGAATGGACGTGTTCCTCTGTGATGTGGTGAATATTCACTCTTTCATGGAGCTTCTGTCTCTACAGCCTAAAGGATCAGCGCTCAGCGTCCACTCTGTGATCATGGAGGACTGAATGAGCCCTCGTCCGGCTCTCTGTGTTTCCACATGAAGATAAAAAGTCAGAGTCAGAGAAACATCAACCCACAGAGACACGACTGGAAGCTGAAGGAGGCTGAAACACACACTTCAGACAGAAACCTGAGAAACCACCTGAGTGATGGAGGCTGGAAAAAACATCCTGCAGGCCTCTCTGTTCTGATTCAATAAACCAGAGAGAGAGAGAGAGAGAGAGAGAGAGAGAGAGACAGAGAGGAATGGAGCGTCCCTGTGATGTGTGAATGTGTGTCGGTGCAGCTTTGCTTGCTAACAGTTTGACCCTGATGGCGCCGGCGCTCAGATGAGCTTGCTGGGATTTATTAGCATGTTTGGAGGAGAATCTTTTCTTTGCAGGGTCTGAATGAGCCGATCACATGATGCTCAGAGAAGTGGGTCATGTGACGGTAGAGAGCACACATCAGCGTCGCTCCAGGCGGTGCTGATGTGTCCTCTCCTCTCTCTA
>CM061156.1:15000-35000 GCA_030710495.1 Labroides dimidiatus
GTGGACACGCTGTCAGTGGACACGGCGTCCTAAAGGAGAAACTTCCCTTCAGAGCGTCTCTCGTGTCTGTGCCTCGGGCGGCTCATGTGTCACTGAAGGAGCTAACAGCGTCACGGCGCCGTCTCAGCCTGTGGCTGGTTTCATGGCGTTCCTGCTGCTGTTCACGGAGACGAGCTGAGACCTGCTCACACCACCTCCTGCCCCGACAGGAGATGTAAATTATAATCCAGATTAAAGAGCTGTGAGCTGATGGTCAGTCACCTCCCAGCAGCAGGTCTCAGCTCAGCTCTGTTTGCATTCGCCTCCTGAACGTGTTTACCACATTCACTCTTCGTCCTGTCTCTGAGTTTGAGCTCAACACCCCTAAAAATATTCTCTCTGGGTCTCCAGCGGCTCCATCCTCCGACCGAGTACAGTCGGTGAACAGGATCTCATCTGTCAGCTGTTTCCATGGGAACTTTCTGCTCTCAGTGAAGTCTGAGGCTGATCCAGACGAGCCAACTCCTCCAAAGTCACACTGCTGCGGATTTATTCAGACGACGCTTCAATTCCAAAAATTCATCAGCCCTCAGCGGGGAGAGCAGCTGAAACCTCAGAGACACGCCTGAGAGAAAAACAACAAACAAGGAAAGAAAAACAAACAAACAAAGACATAAACAAACAAACAAAGACACAAACAAACAAACAAACAAAGACACAAACAAACAACAAACAAAGACATAAACAAACAAACAAAGACATAAACAAAGACACAAACAAAGACACAAACAAACAAACAAAGACATAAACAAACAAAGACACAAACAAACAAAGACACAAACAAACAAAGACACAAACAAACAAAGACATAAACAAACAAACAAAGACACAAACAAAGACATAAACAAAGACACAAACAAACAAACAACAAACAAACAAAGACACAAACAAACAAACAAACAAACAAAGACACAAACAAACAAACAAAGACACAAACAAAGACACAAACAAAGACACAAACAAACAAACAAAGACATAAACAAAGACACAAACAAAGACACAAACAAACAAACAAAGACATAAACAAACAAAGACACAAACAAACAAAGACACAAACAAACAAAGACACAAACAAACAAAGACATAAACAAACAAACAAACAAACAAAGACACAAACAAACAAACAAAGACACAAACAAACAACAAACAAACAAAGACACAAACAAACAAACAAACAAACAAAGACACAAACAAACAAACAAAGACACAAACAAACAACAAACAAACAAAGACACAAACAAACAAACAAACAAACAAAGACACAAACAAACAAACAAAGACACAAACAAAGACACAAACAAAGACACAAACAAACAAACAAAGACATAAACAAAGACACAAACAAAGACACAAACAAACAAACAAAGACATAAACAAACAAAGACACAAACAAACAAAGACACAAACAAACAAAGACACAAACAAACAAAGACATAAACAAACAAACAAAGACACAAACAAAGACATAAACAAAGACACAAACAAACAAACAACAAACAAACAAAGACATAAACAAACAAACAAAGACACAAACAAAGACATAAACAAAGAAACAACAAACAAACAAACAAACAAAGACACAAACAAACAAACAACAAACAAACAAAGACATAAAAAACAAAGACATAAACAAACAAACAACAAACAAACAAAGACATAAACAAACAAACAACAAACAAACAAAGACATAAACAAACAAACAACAAACAAACAAAGACATAAACAAACAAACAACAAACAAACAAACAAACAAAGACATAAACAAACAAACAACAAATAAAACAAACAAACAACAAACAAACAAACAAAGACATAAACAAACAAAGACACAAACAAACAAACAAAGACATAAACAAATAAACAACAGACAAACAAACAAACAGACAAACAAACAAACAAAGACACAAACAAACAAACAGACAAACAAACTAACAAAGACACAAACAAACAAACAAAGACACAAACAAACAACAAACAAAGCCTCACAGGCTGCACGGACAGAAACAGGGTTTCATGGGGGTGAACTGACCCTTTAAGACAGACCATCAAACTCAGTCTCACTCAGGGACTCTCAGATCAGGATCACACACGGAGCAGACTCCAACAGTCCATTCAGAAGCTTTTCTCAAATCAACAATGTAAAAATAAAACGTCTCTGGCTGGATGGTTGGACGTGTCTGGGTTTTATAGATCTCTGAAATAAGGAGACAAAAAACCAGACCATCAAGAAACCAGACCATCAAAAAACCAGACCATCAAAAAACCAGACCATCAAAAAACCAGACCATTAAGAAACCAGATCACAGCACTCTGACGTCATCTGTAGGTCAACAAACAGCCAATCAGCAGCTGCATTCAGATCCTTTTCTTCTGGTTCAAAGACAAAGTTTGTCTCCAGTCAACAAACACCTGTCCTCAAGTTTCCTCTGAACCAGGTCCACCAAGCGCTGCCTGAGAGTCCTGAGCTGCAGACAAGTCCAGGACCAAACCAGGATCTTTGTTTGAGAGTCCGGATCTGTGCCAGGATTTGTTGATCCTCAGAAAACATGACTCACATCGATCAGATCCAAACAGGTCCAACAAGAGCAGCCCCAAGACCGAACACAGGCTCCTGTTTGGAAGGGTGGGGGCAAAAACAGCCCACCAGTCACCCAGGACACAGACCCAGGTCACAGACCCAGGACACAGACCCAGGACACAGACCCAGGTCACAGACCCAGGACACAGACCCAGGTCACAGACCCAGGACACAGACCCAGGTCACAGACCCAGGACACAGACCCAGGTCACAGACCCAGGACACAGACCCAGGTCACAGATCCAGGACACAGACCCAGGTCTCAGTCTCAGGTCTCAGATTCAGGTCTCAGACCCAGGACACAGACCCAGGACACAGACCCAGGTCTCAGTCTCAGGTCTCAGTCTCAGGTTTCAGACCCGTGACACAGACCCAGGTCACAGACTAAGGTCTCAGATTCAGGTCTCAGACTCATGTCACAGACTCAGGTCTCAGACTCAGGTCACAGACTCAGGTCTCAGACTCGGGTCTTAGACTCAGGTCTCAGACCCAGGTCTCAGACTCAGGTTTCAGACTCAGGTCTATGACTCGGGTCTCAGACTCAGGTCACAGACTCAGGTCTCAGACTCAGGTCACAGACTCAGGTCTCAGACTCAGGTCACAGACTCAGGTCTCAGACTCAGGTCACAGACTCAGGTCTCAGACTCGGGTCTCAGACTCAGGTCTCAGACTCGGGTCTCAGACTCAGGTCACAGACTCAGGTCTCAGACTCGGGTCTCAGACTCTGGTCTCAGACAGACTCAGGTCACAGAAGTGGATCCAGATCAGACACGTCCATGCGTAGTTTAGCCGTTAGCTTGGTGAGTGTGTGGTGCTGTGTGAAGTCATGGTGAAGTATTTGGAGTGTGTGAGGATGTAGAGCAGGTGGCTAGCAGGGTTAGCATTAATGCACCACATGTTTAGCTTAGAGCTTTAGCTTAGCTTGGATCTAAAGTATCAGGTGACAGCTAACACTCCTTTCACCTTGAAGCCTACGGGTGTTTGAGTATCACTGACTCCTCTCTCTCTCTCTCTCTCTCTCTCTCTCTCTCTCTCTCTCTCTCTCTCTCTCTCTGTTGTAGTCTGAGAAGACGCTGCAGACAAACTTCTGTCACATGGTTCTGATTGGAGGATACGTTCAGACAGAATTAGCATAAACAGACTGCAGCAATGTTCCCTGGGATCGTCTCAGTTTTCAACAAACACGAAGGCGTCCCGGCGTAATAATTTAACAGATGCTGGAATTCGGTGAAACAAGCTTGTAGAGGCTTAAAGGTAGCTTACAGCAAAGCACAGCACGAAATTACAGAGTCCGTCTAATTCTATTATTCATTCTGTGTAAACTCACCGGACAGAAACCGTCTATTCAGTTTTATTTTCTCGGCGATCAGGCTCGATTATCTTTCATCCCCAGCCCAGAGACGGTTTGATGTTTGGGCGTATTGACAGTCGATATCATTTCAACACGTGAAAGAATAAAAAGGAGGAAAAGTGAGTGAACGGGTTCAGATCTCTGAAGGCAGCAGAGAGCAGGTTGGTGCTGTTCAGCTTGTTTTTGGAACAGCCCTTTAAACGAACTCTTTCCTGTATAGTCTGTTTAAATCTGTGCTGTATGACGTGATGGGCTGTTTCCTCTCCTAATCCCTCACAGATCCCTCAGGTCTCAGCTTCTCCCCACTGTTTCAGCACAATTGAATTTTCGGGTGGGGTGAGCGCCACGCTGACTCTTCTCTGGATGTGAGGAGGCAGCGTCTGAGGCCGGCTGTAATCAGGGGACAGAAATCAGTGTGAAGCGGTTTGAAGGTGCTGCGTGCAGAAATGAAAGGTTGAGAGGTTAAAACAGCACGAGAAAGGATGAAAGCGTGTGTCAGTGTGTGTGTCAGTGTGTGTGTGTGTGTGTGTCAGTGTGTGTTCTTATGCTCCGGGGACGTGAGTGTCTCCCCATACAGTATGAAGTGTGTGTGTGTGTGTGTGTGTGTGTGTATAGATCTCCTCTTAGTATTCTGAGTCATCAGCATCATCTCTCCACACGGCTGTGATCAAAGCTGCTGGTTGGAGGAGTCTGGGATGTTTACCATACCTGCCTGCGTCCTCAACAGCCGGCCGGATCAGCGGACCAACATCAAAGGAGTGCTCCGCTCTCCCCTCTTCCTCCCCCTCTCTCTCTCCTTATATCACCCCTCCCTCTCCATACCTCGCTCTCTCCTTCCCCCCAGCTGTACTTTATATTCCTCTGTCACTGCTGTTGATGCTACATTCGTACAGATGCTTTGAAAAAGGAGAAACAGCTCTTGGTCTGTCAGTCAACCAAACAGCGCTCGCTCTGCCGTCGAGATATCGCTTCAAAGACGCTTCAGAGCACGCTCTGAAAAATGTCCTGATGCAATGCTTCGACCCACATGCCCCGAGTCTAACATCAGTCTCCACTTGAAGGAGGAGACTCTATTACACCGTCTGAAAGATGGAGGACATGACAGCCCCTAAAAGTGAAACCAAATCATCAATAAAAACACATTAAACACTTGTTTTTGTTTTGCTGCTTTACGTCCTTGTTAAAAACTTTGGCTTCACTTTTGTACAACAGGAAGAAATGACTCATTAAAGGGCTTCAGAACTTCACACATGAGAGCAACACACGGACACGGATGGATGGATGGATGGATGGATGGATGGATGAATGGTTGGATGGATGGATGGATGGATGGATGGATGGATGGATGGATGGATGTCAGTTAAAGGAAGCAGGGACTGATGATGGATGGATGGATGGATGGACGGATGAATGGATGGATGGATGGATGGAAGGATGGATGGATGGATTGAGGGATGGATGGATGGATGGATGGATGGATGGATGGATGGATGGATGTCAGTTTAAGGAAGCAGGGACTGATGATGGATGGATGGATGGATGGACGGATGAATGGATGGATGGATGGATGGATGGATGGATGGATGGATGGATGTCAGTTAAAGGAATCAGGGACTGATGATGGATGGATGATGGATGGATGGATGGGTGGATGGGTGGATGGATGATGGATGATGGATGGATGGATGGATGGATGGATGGATGGATGGATGATGGATGGATGGATGGATGGATGGATGGATGGATGGATGGATGATGGATGGATGGATGGATGGATGGATGATGGATGGATGGATGGATGGATGGATGATGGATGGATGGATGGATGGATGGATGGATGGATGGATGGATGGATGAATGGATGGATGAATGGATGGATGGATGGATGATGGATGGATGGATGGATGGATGGATGGATGGATGGATGGATGGATGAATGGATGGATGATGGATGGATGGATGGATGGATGGATGGATGATGGATGGATGGATGGATGGATGGATGGATGGATGGATGGATGGATGAATGGATGGATGAATGGATGGATGAATGGATGGATGGATGGATGGATGGATGGATGATGGATGGATGGATGGATGGATGGATGGATGGATGGATGATGAATGGATGGATGGATGGATGGATGGATGGATGGATGGATGGATGGATGGATGGATGGATGGATGATGGATGGATGGATGGATGGATGGATGGATGGATGATGGATGGATGGATGGATGGATGATGGATGGATGGATGGATGGATGGATGGATGATGGATGGATGGATGGATGGATGGATGGATGGATGGATGGATGGATGAATGGATGGATGATGGATGGATGGATGGATGGATGGATGATGGATGGATGGATGGATGGATGGATGGATGAATGGATGGATGAATGGATGGATGGATGGATGGATGGATGGATGATGGATGGATGGATGGATGGATGGATGGATGGATGGATGATGAATGGATGGATGGATGGATGGATGGATGGATGGATGGATGGATGGATGGATAGATGAATGGATGGATGGATGGATGGATGGATGGATGGATGGATGGATGGAAGCTTGTGTGAGTTCAGAGAGCTGCCAGCGTCTGTGTGCAGACACAGCGGGCGAGCCTCTCTGCCAGCTCAGTTTATCATCTCTGGCAGTAACGAACATCCGTCTCTCTCTCCACCAACACCATCAGACTGCACCATCATCTCCAGCTGGCCGCGGCCGTCCAGCAGCTAAATGAAAAAGTGTCTTTTAAATGTAAAACTCCACATTCAGCATGTGAAATGTGCAGTTTCCCTCATTTAGCTTCCTGGCAGGACGGCGCTGTGGTGATGTGTGTGTCTGTCTGCAGCTTCACTGCCTCCAAACGTCTCTCCAATTAACTCCACATTACTCTGCGCTTCTATCTCTCCATCTTCATCTGCTCAGAGTGTCCTCACTCTGTTTTCTCCTTTTCTCTCCCTCAATCTTCATCTCCTCTCCCTCCTTCCTCTCTTCCTCCCACACAAACATCTTGTGAATTTGTTTCTTTCTTGTCTCTTTATTATTCTCTCATTCTTCTCTCATTCTTCTCTCATTTTTCTCTCATTCTTCTCTCATTCTTCTCTCATTCTTCCCTCATTCTTCTCTCATTCTTCTCTCATTCTTCTCTCATTCTTCTCTCATTCTCCTCTCATTCTTCTCTCATTCTTCTCTCATTCTTCTCTCATTCTTCCCTCATTCTTCTCTCATTCTCCTCTCATTCTTCTCTCATTCTCCTCTCATTCTCCTCATTTTTCTCTCATTCTTCTCTCATTTTTCTCTCATTCTTCTCTCATTCTCCTCTCATTCTCCTCTCATTCTCTTCATTTTTCTCTCATTCTTCTCTCATTTTTCTCTCATTCTTCTCTCATTCTCCTCTCATTCTCCTCTCATTCTCCTCATTTTTCTCTCATTCTCCTCTCATTATTCTCTCATTCTTCTATCATTTTTCTCCCATTCTTCTTTCATTCTTCTCTCATTTTTCTCTCATTCTTCTCTCATTCTCCTCTCATTCTTCTCTCATTCTCCTCTCATTCTCCTCATTTTTCTCTCATTCTTCTCTCATTCTCCTCTCATTCTTCTCTCATTCTCCTCTCATTCTCCTCATTCTTCTCTCATTATTCTCTCATTCTTCTCTCATTCTTCTCTCATTCTGTCTCAAACCCCTTCTTATTTGTTTATCCCCCCCACCCTGCCTCCTGCTTTCTTTCTTTTTGACTGTTTAAGATGACTCCACACACACACACACACACACACACACACACACACACACACACACACACACACACACACATCTTTCTTCTGCTAAGCTCTCCTCACAGCAGGAGGCGTTCCTTTGCTGCTGCTGCTGCGTCGGTGTGTGGAGCAGAGTAAACACACACATTAGCACCTCACTGCTGTACAAACACACACTGAGTCGCATTAGTCAACACACACACACACACACACACACACACACACACACACACTAACAAACACAGAGACACAAACTGACAGATTCTGACAGAACACACTCACACACACACAGGGAAACCCTAGGACTCAAAACACAGACGCATATGTTTAATTAAGCTAATTAGCACTTGATCCACACACACACACACACACACACACACAGAAACAGAGGCCACATGTGTGGTGAGTGTCATACTGTACGTACACACAGGAAGCTCAGCTCTGACGAGCTCCACATCTGTCAGTGACGGTAACACGTCTGAAAGGTTATTATATGTTTCTTTAACACGGGGAACACGGCTCCTGGGATTAACTGACGGCTACACCAACCCCTGACACACACACACACACACACACACACACACACACACACACACACACACACACACACACACACACAGATAATTCCGGCTCTCTTTAGCCTAACGGACTCATCATCACCTCAGGATGAGGTTAAATATGTGAGTAAGACGTCCAGACAGGAAGCAGCACACGGACCGCAGGGTGACAGAGTCCCTGATGGATGGACAGGCTGGACGAGCCGGTGAGACAGACGTGACGAGAGCTACACACACACACACACACACACACACACACACACACACACACTGACAGGCTGACAGGCAGGAGCATGATACGTCCCAGTCGGCCTCCTGAGCGTCCTCCATGATGCAGCTCCAGCTCACACAGGAACCAGCAGCAGGCCCCAGTCCACATCAGCCCGGCCGGCCCCAGGCGAGGAGCGAAGGAGCCGATCGTGGCCGCTGTCCGAGCACGCCAATACCCATCACTCATCTCTGAGGGAGAGGATGTGTGTCAGCGCCCTGACGGCAGGTTGCACAGAGTCTGTTTGAAGAGGAGGATTTGATGACTATAACAGACTGAGACCAGCGTCTGTCCGTCACCAACACCAGGACCAGAAGATCTCCAACCAAGACACCAGAAAATTTCTCTCTCACTTTTTCTTTGTCGAACCTTCAAACCAACACCAGCAAATTCCAGACGAACTCATTTCTCAGTAAACCCTCAAACTTCAGGTGTCCCTGAGCTTCACCTGCAGGAGGAAACTCCAGAAACCAGGACATCATGTTTAAAGTCTGGGATGTTTCCTCTGACTGTAAACGTCTCTGTAGGACTGGTCTCTGGTCTCTGGCCTCTGTAGTACTGGTCTCTGGTCTCTGATCTCTGTAGGACCTAGTCTCTGGTCTCTGTAGGACTGGTCTCTGGCCTCTGTAGGACTGGTCTCTGGTCTCTGTAGGACCTGGTCTCTGGTCTGTAAGTGGTCTTCCTCTGGCTGTCTGAAGCCTCTCTCTCTGATCTGTTTCCTCTGACTGACAGCCTGACGTGTGACTGACTTCCTGACTGACAGAGTGACACCATGATGATGTGAATGACTGACTCATCGGCTTGCTGGCCCTTGTTGCAGCTCGTTGGCGCTCGGTGGCCCTCGTTGGCGCTCGGTGGCCCTCGGTGGCCCTCGTTGGCCCTCGCTGGCCCTCGCTGGCTGACTGATGGGTCCGTTCCCTGACCACCCTCACCGTCCAGCCGTCCTCTCTCTAATCTCACAGCTGAACAGAGCAGCTGAGTGTCAAAGTGACTGATTAAGAGCCTGTCTCACTGCAGCATCAATCTCTGGCTTAAGGATCTTCATCTCGTATGGATGGTTTGATCCAGATTGACGAGGTGAACTAATCCATGTGGTTCGGGTCAGAGCGCTCCAGTCTCTGCGGGTCCCGAGTCGCACGGGGCGACGGCGAGCCGGCGGGGAGAGCGGGAGTATAGATCGCTCTGCAGCATCTCTAATGAGCAATTAAACACTTGAATGGAGTCCAATTAAGATACACACCATGTTTGCATGCAGGCACACACACACACACACACACACACACACACACACACACACACACACACACACACACACACACACACACACACATGCTTCTATCAATGTGCTGACCTGTGAGTCAACATCAGCATGTAAACAAACTCACAGACACACATTAGGAAGCACGCTCATGCTAATAGGCTCACTGCTAAGAGGTAAACACACACACACACACACACACACACACACACACACTCTGAAGTCCCGCCACATTAAGTCGAGCCATATGTGCTGAATGCTGTTGGTGGTTTTGTTTAGAGTGAAGGTCAACGCTCGCTCTCTCTCTCTGCCTGCTCGCCCCTCCATCCTCTCTCTCTCTCTCTCTCTCTCTCTCTCTCTGCTCCCCCCCCTGTCTCTCTTCCTTGGTATCAATCTTTCTTCCATCTGTCACTCTGGTTCAGTCCAATCTTAGCGCCGTTTCGAGGTGCAGAGCAGAGAAAGCTCCTCCTGACTGAGATGAGATTGTTTTCTCACAGAAGCAGCCGCGTGGTGTCGAGTGTTTGCTCACAAATTAAAAGGACCTGTGTTTCTGTAAAGCTGACTGCAGCGGGGTGTGTGTGTGTGTGTGTGAGTGTGAGTGTGTTAATCAGTCAAATCTGTGAGTTTATATTTAAAGCTGATGAAGTTTCTGAGTAAAAAGATCAAAAGCTTCTTGCGCTTCACACACGCTCACTTCCTCTGATACCTGCACACCTGGACATACCTGAGCCAGGCGCTGATTGAAACGCTGTTTCCTGACAGATTAAAAGTCCAAGCTGTTGGAGGAACGGGGTCCTTAACTTTGTGTCTGAAGCAATCTGAAGCCAGGTGTGAGGAAGAAAAGTCCTCAGGGAGGAGGAAGTTTAGAGGAGGTGTTTCCTTCAACATGGATCTAAAGTACCAACGCAGGACGTTCAGACTGAGCGCGTGCAGGTTTTTAAACCGCTACATATTCAGAGAAATCCCTGAATCAAAACACTCATCAGGCCTCAAACACCAAGGCCTGCCTATAGCTCCGCCTCCAACAGGCCTCCAGAGGACTAGCCAATCAGAATGAAGGGGGTTTGTGGAGCAGGCAGCCTTAAAGAGACAGCAGCTAAAACAAAGTGTTTCAAACAGAGCGTTTATTGAGCTGTGAGTCACAGACAGAAACTACAGGGGCTCCAGAGGGACAGAATTAAGACGTCAGCAGGACTGAACTGAAGTGGACCACTTGAGGACCAAAGGCTCAGAGCTGCAGACGTACACAGTTTTAGGGTCCAACCCACGGGGATTTTCTCAGGCTGATTCTGATTCTGATATTTGTCAGGAAAATAATCTGATCACCGATAAATCAGCAGATTCATCATAAAAATATATAATGAACAAAGATGTGAATTACAGGCAGAACATTTTAAACACTTTGTCCTGTTTTAACTTCTCAACAGAGAGAAAAGTTCGAGTATAAAAACATGAAGAAAAGCGTAACAGAGGGCTTCAGTCGTCTGATGGAATCTGTCGGTTCGTACACGGTGTCATCAGATGAGACTCAGAATCTGAGGACATGAATGTTCTTTTCTAAATGAATCCTTCAAACATTCAGCAGGTAAACCGTCTGGTTCCTGCAACATGCAGACAGAGAAACCCTGCTCAGGTTCGGAGGTCTCAGCACCAGGCGGTCTCAAGACTGAAGTCTTGACAGGACCGGCGTTGACTCTGAGTTCCCCTGGACAGAGACGCAGCATCAGAGGACAAAGTTTAGTGTTTGTTTGCCTCATTTCATCCTGCAGACGTCCTGCAGACACAAACACTTCTCATCTTCATACATTTATCCCAAATTCCCACGTTCTAAACATCAGCAAGTCTCTGGCTTCTTAATTTCTGCTCCGAATCAAAATGAAGTGCTGCTGTCTCTCTGCCTGCTCGCTCTCCTCTGCTCGCTCTCTGTATTCCTGTCTCCCACACACACCATCTTGGAGTAATCCCATGACACCCAAACCCTCCTTTCTCATCTTCTTTCCTGCCACTGATCTCCCAAATTCCCCCCCGCTCTCGTCTGCTCGCTCGCTCGCTCGCTCGCTCTGCTTCAGAGTCCTTTACATCTCTTACAGGCTTCAGACCTGAAGCTGGTCCTCAGGCCGTGGTGCTTCAGTAACGACCTCGTCACTGATGCTCTTTGTAGAATGATGTCTACAGAGTGATAACACACATTAACCACACCTCTTTAACCGCCCTCTAAGAGCTCCTCTCCTGCTTCTCTGTTGTCATGATGAAGTCAAACTGATGTTAGATTACAGGCCCACACCACGTACAGATCTGCGCTCTGAATTAAAACTAATTCTGAAGGAGAAATATTCATCAGTCTGTCTTTCTGCTCCCCGCTGTCAGAGTGAGTCAGAATCCACGGCACTCTTCTTTATATATCCTGTTATATAAGACGCTGAAGTTTTTTTTTATCACGCAGGGATGTTTCTGTCACACCAACAGTCAGACGGAGGCTCACAGCACGGCAGGAGCTCCGCTGCCTTTAACTGAAGTTACTTATTCCACCTGTATTATTCAGAGAGGAGCGGGCAGCGGACGGAGCAGGAAACAGGGCGGGAGAGGAGACATGGGGACATGAGGGGACATGAGGGGACATGAGGGGACATGAGGGGACATGAGGGACATGAGGGGACATGAGGGAACATGAGGGGACATGAGGGGCATGAGGGGACATGAGGGAACATGAGGGGACATGAGGGGACATGAGGGGACATGAGGGGACATGAGGGAACATGAGGGGACATGAGGTTACATGAGAAACATGAGGGGACATGAGGGGACATGAGGGGACATGAGGGGACATGAGGGGACATGAGGGACATGAGGGGACATGAGGGGACATGAGGGGACATGAGGGACATGAGGGGACATGAGGGGACACGAGGGACATGAGGGACATGAGGGGACATGAGGGGACATGAGGGGCATGAGGGGACATGAGGGACATGAGGGACATGAGGGGACATGAGGGAACATGAGGGGACATGAGGGGACATGAGGGACATGAGGGGACATGAGGGGACACGAGGGACATGAGGGACATGAGGGGACATGAGGGGACATGAGGGGACATGAGGTTACATGAGAAACATGAGGGAACATGAGGGGACATGAGGGGACATGAGGGAACATGAGGGGACATGAGGGACATGAGGGGACATGAGGGAACATGAGGGGACATGAGGGGACATGAGGGGACATGAGGGGACATGAGGGACATGAGGGGACATGAGGGGACACGAGGGACATGAGGGACATGAGGGGACATGAGGGGACATGAGGGGCATGAGGGGACATGAGGGACATGAGGGACATGAGGGGACATGAGGGAACATGAGGGGACATGAGGGGACATGAGGGACATGAGGGGACATGAGGGGACACGAGGGACATGAGGGACATGAGGGGACATGAGGGGACATGAGGGGACATGAGGTTACATGAGAAACATGAGGGAACATGAGGGGACATGAGGGGACATGAGGGACATGAGGGGCATGAGGGGACATGAGGGGACATGAGGGACATGAGGGACATGAGGGGACATTAGGGACATGAGGGGCATGAGGGGCATGAGAAACATGAGGGACATGAGGGGACATGAGGGGACATGAGGGGCATGAGGGGCATGAGGGGATATGAATTGGCATGATGGGACATGAGGGGACATGAGAAACATTAATTGCCGTGAGGGGACATGAGAAACATGAGGGGATATGAGGCGGCATGAGGAACATGTGTGGACATGAGGAACATGAGGAACATGAGGAACATGAGGGGACATGAGGGGACATGAGGAACATGAGGGGACATGTGTGGACATGAGGAACATGAGGGGATATGAATTGACATGAGGAACATGAGGAACATGAGGAACATGAGGGGACATGAGGGGACATGAGGAACATTGTCTATAAATGCTAACATACTCATGCCTTCATACTCTTCCATCCACTGTCTGAAACAACATGATTCTTAGTAACTGGGTTTCTTGCCCACAGCGGTCCTGATTGGCTCTCCTGGTCCCTGCCAGCACAGTGAGCCAGCTGGGCCTGAGGGACCAAAGTTTCTTCCATTAAAAGATTAAAAACACGAGTTTACAAGAAAGGAACAAATGAACTGAATGAAGTGATTTTTATTACAAACTTCTGTCCAGAGTCAGATTTGGTTGTAGTGAAAGTGCTGCCAGTAACAGCAGTCCTTCTTCAGGGTAGTTTCTCTCTCTCACTCTTTCTCGCTCTCTCTCATCGTCTCCATGTGTTCAGTCTAATCGTTTCTCTCTCCAGCTCCTGCCTCTTGCCACCCTTTTCTCTCTTTGTCTGATCAGCCTCTTCCATGGTGCTCTTCCAAATTTCCTTCTCAACACTCTTTTATCTCTCTCTCTCTCTCTCTCTCTCTCTCTCTCTCTCTGTCCTCTTGCTGGTTCCATCTGGTGTCTCTCTATGAGCATTAATCAGAGTGCTCAAGCACCATGACCAAAACAAGTCCGCAGAGACTCTCTGCTTCTTTCTCTGAGTCTCTCCTCCTCAGTTTGGATCCTCTTTCTTTCTCTCAAATAGTTACAGATAGCCTCAAACCCTCCACACACACACACACACACACACACACACACACACACACACACACACACACACACACACAGAAATCCATAAACATTAGTGAATCTTGGTTATGATACAACCTGGCCTGCAGCGTCTTTGCTTGCGATGGTTGGAGCCTTTCATCCGTCTCAGACTCACTCTTGTGTGCAGAGAGATGATTTTCAGAATAAAGCTACGGGGGGGACAAATGTGCAGAGATGTCCCGCAGTCATATTTTTAATACACTTTTTTCCCCGAGTTCATCCATCACTGCCGAGTCAACGCGAATCACTAACTGAGTTATGAATTTGCATCATCAAACACAGCCTCATCTTCTCGGGCTGGCAGCAGCGGCGGCGTCGTTCTGATGGCGTTCAGACGGCGTCTGATGGAGGCTGCTGTTAAAATTCACAGTTCGGATCACATCTGGCTGCTGTGAATCCCCCGACACTCTGTAAACATGGCCGCGCTCTTTCAGTAACAGCTTTTGTTATGAGCATGCTGCCATTTTCAGCCACATGTGGAGATCTATATGAGAGACCTGCTCCTCGCTGTCTCCACAGGAGCACGTGTGCATGAACCAGCTTCAGCCTCCTCTTCTTGTTCTGATGTGGATGAACAGGTAACTGTTCAGGCTGCTGCAGGTTGAAAACCCAGAACACAGAGCCTGAAGGACGGAGTCACAGACCAGAGAGCAGGGACACTCAGATGGATCAGTTTTTTCTCAGCTGGTTCCCCTCAGCTTCAGGACCGTTACACTAAGATTCAGTGTTTGGTTTTTCGGTCACAGTCAGTCTCTCATCTGATGCAGCGTGTTTGACACGTGTTCATGTTTTTACTACAGTTATTAATGCTGATGATCAAAAACAGAAACACGTCACGTGATGTTTGACACGTGTGCATGTAGACATTTTACTGCACTTGTTAATACGTTTTACGTTTTTTAATCAATTTTTTTTCCCCCAAACTTTAAGGAAGACGGTGAATTTCAATAATAAAAGACCTGATAACAGACATGAGAAAGAAAAGATGAGAACCAAAACAAACAAAAAATTCCTGGGATTTTTTCTTTGTTTAAGAAAATTTGTTTAATTTAAACCCTGAAAAGTTTCTGAGCTAAACGTCACATGGAATTTTTTAGGAAACTGTCCTGAAATTTTGCAGAAATGTTCCAAAGCCTTTGCATCCCTGGCTGCTAACGCTAATGATGGTAAAGAGTTAAATCACCATGGAAACACACAGACGGTGTGTTCGGTACAGACGTGTTTAGCTGCGGTTCCACCGCAGGAACTTTCTCCAGGAACTAAATTTGGTTCAGGGGATAAATTTAGGTGAGAAAATGGCTGCTGGCGTCTCGACGGCGAAGGTTAGCGTTGTGATTGGAGGCAGGCGTGTGAACCAGGTTGAACTGAACAGTTTAAAGTCTGTGACTCTAAAATGAAGTGATTGTTTGTTTTAATCGGCTTCCTGCTGGTTGACGTCTTCGTATTTACTGCTCACACTGATCCTCTTTCTTATCCTTCATGTTTTCATTTCTTACACTCGGCTCTCTGTGAATCTGGTTTTAATCTTAGACGGGGACAGGAAGTCACGTCTCTACCTGTATGAACAGAGGAGACTCTGTTTACCTCATGAAATAATTTGTCCCTGAAAATTAAAGGAGTGAATAAAAGCAGAGTTTCAGTCTGAACATCAAACTTGGAGTAGAGATACACAGACCTGGTTTCCTGTGTTCGCCGCGCTCTGGTTTCCATGTTTTGAACCTCTTTCCAACACGCCGTCCGTGGTTGTCCCGTGCAGAGCACCTGCCAGGTGATGCTGCTGAGAGTGATGGTGATAATTACTCTGCACACTTGGCTCACAGCGTCTAAGACAGCGCTGGAAACTTATCACAGTCTGTCATCTAAATCCTGCTTAGCATGTGATTTGTTTAGCATTTTAATGGACTGGGAGCGCGCTCGCTCTTCAGACTGAGTGTTTTCAGCTGAAGGTATAAATCTGCTGTCTGCGGCTTGTTGAGATGCTGCTGAGATGGAGTCAGGACTCTGTGTTTATCTGTGCTCACAGTCTCTGCTGCTCCCATCAGCCTCAGCTACGTCTCTTCAAATAAACCAAGTGGTAAATTAAAGATGCATTCTTCCTAAATGGCCAATATTTGGATGTGTTATTTAGGTTTCCTCAGATTAAAGTGTCTCAGCCTGTAACAGAGACTCTCACACACGGTGCCAGAGAAGCTTTATCTGCTGCCAAACAGGCTGACGAGACTCCAGACTCCTCTTTCTGCGAGTCCTTCAAGTGAAGTTTGGACTCAAGTTTGGGATTAAAATCAGAGTTCTGAGAAACATATCATCCTCTGCACTCACACACGGCCTGAAAGTGGATAAATCTATGAGACAGAGAGAGAGAGAGAGAGAGAGAGAGAGAGAGAGAGAGAGAGAGAGAGAGAGAGAGAGAGAGAGAGAGAGAGAGAGAGAGAGAGCGAGCTGCTAATGAAACCAAAGCAGTGAAACAGAACTATCCGGTGTTTTCATCACTTTGTTTCATTGGAGCAGTTTTTCTGTTTGTGTCTGAAGACCACAGTCAGGAGGCTTCAATAAGGCTGAAATAAGTTTAAACTCTGAATATCTCATGAGCTCAGCTTTTGGAGCTGTGGTTCCTGCTGGTTCTGCACACAGACTCTAGTGGACACTCAGGGAACTGCAGCTTTAACACTTCCTGCTTGTTTCAGACTTCAGCAGCTCAGGGTGTAGATGCAGAATAAATCCTCGTCTCTTCTTCCCCTCCTGCTTTGATAAATATGGTTCATGACTTTAAGACCTCCTCGCTGTTCCAGTAAATGACGAGTGTTTAATTCTTCATGTCCAGAGAAGCTCGTCTTTCCTACATCGTTCTTGAGTTTAAAGTTTGATAAACACTTGGAGGCTCCTCCCAGATGCTGCATCCATGTTTGTTTGAAGCCTCGTGGTTTAAAGAGCGTCATGAAGCTGTGAGTCAGAGTCTGAGTCACCAGCAAAACCACGTGTCCCACAGAGCTGCTTCATAGAGCTGCCCAACAGAACTACTTTACAGAGGTGTACTGTAGAGCTGCTTCATAGAGCTGCTTCATAGAGCTGCCCAACAGAACTACTTTACAGAGGTGTACTGTAGAGCTGCTTCATAGAGCTGCTTCATAGAGCTGCTTCATAGAGCTGCTTCATAGAGCTGCTTCATAGAGCTGCTTCATAGAGCTGCTTCATAGAGCTTCATTACAGAGGTGTACTGTAGAGCTGCTTCATAGAGCTGCTTCATAGAGCTTCATTACAGAGGTGTACTGTAGAGCTGCTTCATAGAGCTGCTTCATAGAGCTGCTCCACAGAGCTTCATTACAGAGGTGTACTGTAGAGCTGCTTCATAGAGCTGCTTCATAGAGCTGCTTCATAGAGCTGCTTCATAGAGCTTCATTACAGAGGTGTACTGTAGAGCTGCTTCATAGAGCTGCTTCATTACAGAGGTGTACTGTAGAGCTGCTTCATAGAGCTGCTCCACAGAGCTTCATTACAGAGGTGTACTGTAGAGCTGCTTCATAGAGCTGCTTCATAGAGCTGCTTCATAGAGCTGCTTCATAGAGCTGCTTCATAGAGCTGCTTCATAGAGCTGCTTCATAGAGCTGCTTCATAGAGCTGCTTCATAGAGCTTCATTACAGAGGTGTACTGTAGAGCTGCTTCATAGAGCTGCTTCATAGAGCTGCTTCATAGAGCTGCTTCATAGAGCTGCTTCATAGAATTGCTTCATAGAGCTGCCCCACAGAGCATTACAGAGGTGTTCTCTAGAGCTGCTTCACAGATGACCTGCTCTCATGAGGACCGGCTCTTTGGAGGCCCTGCTCCTCAGAGGACAGAGGGGCTGTATGGCAGAGCATGGGTTAAGGCTTTAAGAGGATGATGTGTGTTCAGTCTTCTTACATTGTGAGGACAGAGAGAGTGAGAGAGAGAAAAAGAGCGAGCGAGCGAGCGAGGCTTTCTTCCCTTTAAATGGAAACACAGCTTTTCTCCACCGGTGGCCAAACCTTGACCCTCAAACCTTCTAGAAATAGGATCCACTGAGGGAGCCAAGAAAGAAACACTCACACACAGAAAGCCTGCAGCCTTTCCTTTCAGCACACACAAACACTCTCAGTGCTCGGACACACACACACACACACACACACACACACACACACACACACACACACACACACACACACACGCACACACACACACAAACACACATGTACTGGCATGGTTTTTCATTTATTCACTCAGGGGGAGAAGGTGAACGCATATTGTTGACTGCTGAGTAAAACACACACTATCGCACATGTACACACACACACACACATACACACACACACACACACACACACACACACACATACACACACACACACACACACACCCTGTAGAAACAGACGTTGACCCAGACGGTTCCTCCAGATGTTTCTTTTTTTAAGTTTGTCTCAGGAGATTGGTTCACGGTGCAAAGATTTCCAACAGATATTGAACTCCCTTTGTGTGTGTGTGTGTGTGTGTGTGTGTGTTCTTCTATAAATCAATCTCTGTATATCTGTACGATGTATTACTGTTTGAAGGAAGCCAGCACAGTTTACTCCAGTTCACTTCCAGCAGCTTGTTTCTCTGGGACAGAACGGAGACGGAACAGAGACGGAACAGAGACAGAACAGAGACGGAACAGAGACGGAACAGAGACGGAACGGAGACGGAAAGGAGATTGTTCATGAGGAGGCCTCATATTTAGAAAGAGTCTGTGTAAACTGCTCTCACAGCTTTTAGTTAAACTGTTCTAGAACAAACCGGACTGATTTTAAAACCTGAAGAGGATGAGGACGAGGACAAGGAAGAGGAAGAGGAAGAGGATGAGGACGAGGACAAGGAAGAGGAAGAGGAAGAGGATGAGGACGAGGACAAGGACGAGGACGAGGACGAGGACGAGGACGAGGAAGAGGAAGAGGATGAGGAAGAGGAAGAGAAAGAGGACGAGAAAGTGGAGGAGAATGAGGAAGAGGATGAGGAAGAGGACGAGAAAGAGGAGGAGAACGAGGACGAGGAAGAGGATGAGGAAGAGGAAGAGAAAGAGGAGGAGAACGAGGAAGAGGAGGAGAAGGAGAACGAGGACGAGGATAAGGAGGAGGAGGAGGACGAGAAAAGGAGGAGAATGAGGACGAGGAAGAGGACGAGAACAAGGAGGAGAATGAGGACGAGGACAAGGAGGAGGAGGAGGACGAGAAAAAGGAGGAGAACGAAGACGAGGACAAGGAGGAGGAGGAGGAGGAGGACAAGGAAGAGAAAGAGGAGGAGAACGAGGACGAGGAAGTTGAGGAGAATGAGGACGAGGAAGAGGAGGAGAACGAGGACGAGGAAGAGGAAGAGAAAGAGGAGGAGAACGAGGACGAGGAAGTTGAGGAGAATGAGGACGAGGAAGAGGAGGAGAACGAGGACGAGGAAGAGGAAGAGAAAGAGGAGGAGAACGGGGACGAGGAAGAGGAGGAGGAAGAGGACGAGAACGAGGACGAGGACAAGGAGGAGGAGGACGACGA
>CM061156.1:40000-42500 GCA_030710495.1 Labroides dimidiatus
ATGTGTTTAAACAGCTTCTAAAATCTGATGATGGTTCCACCAAACAGCTGATCTTTAACTCAGTCAGTTGATCACTAACTCAGTCAGCTGATCTTTAACTCAGTCAGCTGATCTTTAACTCAGTCAGCTGATCTTTAACTCAGTCAGCTGATCTCTGACTCAGTCAGTTGATCACTAACTCAGTCAGCTGATCTTTAACTCAGTCAGCTGATCTTTAACTCAGTCAGCTGATCTTTAACTCAGTCAGCTGATCTTTAACTCAGTCAGCTGATCTTTAACTCAGTCAGCTGATCTTTAACTCAGTCAGCTGATCTTTAACTCAGTCAGCTGATCTCTAACTCAGTCAGCTGATCATTAACTCAGTCAGCTGATCTCTAACTCAGTCAGCTGATCATTAACTCAGTCAGCTGATCATTAACTCAGTCAGCTGATCATTAACTCAGTCAGCTGATCTCTGACTCAGTCAGCTGATCATTAACTCAGTCAGCTGATCATTAACTCAGTCAGCTGATCATTAACTCAGTCAGCTGATCATTAACTCAGTCAGCTGATCTCTGACTCAGTCAGCTGATCTCTAACTCAGTCAGCTGATCTCTGACTCAGTCAGCTGATCTCTAACTCAGTCAGCTGATCTTTAACTCAGTCAGCTGATCTTTAACTCAGTCAGCTGATCATTAACTCAGTCAGCTGATCATTAACTCAGTCAGCTGATCATTAACTCAGTCAGCTGATCTCTGACTCAGTCAGCTGATCTCTGACTCAGTCAGCTGATCTCTGACTCAGTCAGCTGATCTCTAACTCAGTCAGCTGATCATTAACTCAGTCAGCTGATCTCTGACTCAGTCAGCTGATCTTTAACTCAGTCAGCTGATCATTAACTCAGTCAGCTGATCTTTAACTCAGTCAGCTGATCTCTGACTCAGTCAGCTGATCTCTGACTCAGTCAGCTGATCTCTAACTCAGTCAGCTGATCTTTAACTCAGTCAGCTGATCTTTAACTCAGTCAGCTGATCTTTAACTCAGTCAGCTGATCTTTAACTCAGTCAGCTGATCATTAACTCAGTCAGCTGATCTTTAACTCAGTCAGCTGATCATTAACTCAGTCAGCTGATCTTTAACTCAGTCAGCTGATCATTAACTCAGTCAGCTGATCATTAACTCAGTCAGCTGATCATTAACTCAGTCAGCTGATCATTTAACTCAGTCAGCTGATCATTAACTCAGTCAGCTGATCATTAACTCAGTCCACTGATCATTAACTCAGTCAGCTGATCATTAACTCAGTCAGCTGATCTCTGACTCAGTCAGCTGATCATTAACTCAGTCAGCTGATCATTAACTCAGTGATGCTGATCATTAACTCAGTCAGCTGATCATTAACTCAGTCAGCTGATCATCTGACTCAGTCAGCTGATCTTAACTCAGTCAGCTGATCTCTGACTCAGTCAGCTGATCTCTAACTCAGTCAGCTGATCTTTAACTCAGTCAGCTGATCTTTAACTCAGTCAGCTGATCATTAACTCAGTCAGCTGATCATTAACTCAGTCAGCTGATCATTAACTCAGTCAGCTGATCTCTGACTCAGTCAGCTGATCTCTGACTCAGTCAGCTGATCTCTGACTCAGTCAGCTGATCTCTAACTCAGTCAGCTGATCATTAACTCAGTCAGCTGATCTCTGACTCAGTCAGCTGATCTTTAACTCAGTCAGCTGATCATTAACTCAGTCAGCTGATCTTTAACTCAGTCAGCTGATCTCTGACTCAGTCAGCTGATCTCTGACTCAGTCAGCTGATCTCTAACTCAGTCAGCTGATCTTTAACTCAGTCAGCTGATCTTTAACTCAGTCAGCTGATCTTTAACTCAGTCAGCTGATCTTAACTCAGTCAGCTGATCTTTAACTCAGTCAGCTGATCATTAACTCAGTCAGCTGATCTTTAACTCAGTCAGCTGATCATTAACTCAGTCAGCTGATCTCTAACTCAGTCAGCTGATCATTAACTCAGTCAGCTGATCATTAACTCAGTCAGCTGATCATTAACTCAGTCAGCTGATCATTAACTCAGTCAGCTGATCTTTAACTCAGTCAGCTGATCATTAACTCAGTCAGCTGATCTTTAACTCAGTCAGCTGATCATTAACTCAGTCAGCTGATCATTAACTCAGTCAGCTGATCTTTAACTCAGTCAGCTGATCATTAACTCAGTCAGCTGATCTTTAACTCAGTCAGCTGATCATTAACTCAGTCAGCTGATCATTAACTCAGTCAGCTGATCATTAACTCAGTCAGCTGATCATTAACTCAGTCAGCTGATCATTAACTCAGTCAGCTGATCTCTGACTCAGTCAGCTGATCTCTGACTCAGTCAGCTGATCTCTGACTCAGTCAGCTGATCTCTAACTCAGTCAGCTGATCATTAACTCAGTCAGCTGATCATTAACTCAGTCAGCTGATCATTAACTCAGTCAGCTGATCATTAACTCAGTCAGCTGATCATTAAC
>CM061156.1:47500-77252 GCA_030710495.1 Labroides dimidiatus
CGGCTGAAGCCGATTTGTTGTTTTACTTTCTGAGAGGAGGAATCTGATGGAAGACTTTGATCCATCTGAACCTGGAGCTGCTCAAACACAGCTTCTCACGCTGAGCTTATTAACCTCGGCCTTATTTACCTCGGCCTTATTATCAGACTTTATTAAAGCTCAGAAAGTTCTCCCCTCGGCCCTGTTCATGTCAGAAACCTGCATGTCCTCCAACTACGCAGGAAATCAGAGCAGAGCTGAGGGCCTGCGCACAGCGTGCACAGAGAGTGTGCACAGGGGAGTGGTGCACAGAGAGCAAGCACAGGGATTGTGCACAGAGAGCGTGCACAGGGAGCGTGCACAGAGAGCGTGCACAGGGAGCGTGCACAGAGAGTACACAGAACGTGCACAGAGAGCGTGCCACAGAGAGCGTGCACAGGGAGCGTGCACAGAGAGTACACAGAACGTGCACAGAGAGCGTGCACAGAGAGCGTGCACAGAGAGCGTGCACAGAGAGCGTGCACAGGGAGCGTGCACAGAGAGCGTGCACAGAGAGCGTGCACAGAGAGTGTGCACAGAGAGCGTGCACAGAGAGCGTGCACAGAGCGCGTGCACAGAGAGCGTGCACGTGTGGCTCTAATGTGTATATTTGTCAGTTCTTGCTCTAATGATCATCTGTGAGCGACGGGTTTTTTTGTGGGCGTGTGTGGTGGAGTAATGTGTGTGTTTATAATAGCAGTGTTAGTGTGATTGTGTGTGTGTGTGTGTTAGTGTGTTAGTGTGTGTGTCTCCAGCTCAATTATCTACCTGAGCAGAATTTGTGCTCGTGCACGTCTGTTTCTAAACTCCTGTGGGAGGATGAGTGCACGCACCAAAGAGGCGCGAATACCTGCGTGCATAAATAAGAATGGAGGAACATTAGCGTGTGTGTGTGTGTGTGTGTGTGTGTGTGTGTGTGGGGTGGGTAGAGAGCAGCGGTGTGCAGCACGGGGCCGACCCTGTCTGAGACTGGCAGGCAGAGTTATTCACGGATCACAGCAGACATATGGGCAGACTGGGACTCGCTGAAGACATGCCCTGACTGCTGGGACTGATACAAGGAGATAAACAGATGTGAAGGGGGCCACACACACACACACACACACACACACACACACACACACACACACACCGATATGTGCATGTGGAGAGGCATGACATCAACAGAACCTGGAGCAGACTCCACATGGACCCATCAGTCCACAGAGAGCGAGCTGGCCCTCAGGTCTCCTGCTCGCTCTCTAACCCTCAGTCACATGTTCCTCTCAGAGTGTGAGGAGTGTGTGTCCACAGCGTTAAAGGAATCTGATATCAACAACATCAACACATTTTAACAGGGATTCAGGATCAGGTCTCTGGTCTCTGAACAATAAGGATTTCTTTGATCCTGTTCACCTGGAAAAACCTGCTGGAGTGAATCTGAAGGACTCTCAGAGTGAAACAGAAACCTTTCACCTGAAGGACCTCTGGAGAGCTTCACCTCAAAACACCAGACCATCCACCAAGAGAGCATTTCAATAACAGAGAGCTCTGTTTGAAGATTAAATCATGTAAACTTCATCTCTGGGTAATAATGAGAGACGAACAAGAGAATGAAGGGAGTAATGAGAGCGGAGAGAGAGAGAGAGAGAGAGAGAGAGAGAGAGAGAGAGAGAGAGAGAGAGAGAGAGAGAGGAGGATAAGAGCTGAAAAAAGAGGACAGTTTTAAACATAAGCAGATAACAGGTAGAGCTCATCAGGAGCATAATTAGAGGATTTAAATCATTTTACGTTTCTGCATCTGTCAGACAAAGAACGACAAAGACGTATGAGAAACAAAGAGATGAGAAAAGACAAGGAACAAAGAGGAGAGACGAGAAAAGACGAGAAAAGACGAGAAAAGACGAGAAAAGACGAGAAAAGACGAGGGACAAAGAGGAACAAAGAGGAGAGACGAGAAAAGACGAGAAAAGACGAGAAAAGACAGGAAAAGACGAGGGACAAGGAAAAAAAAGAGGAGAGGGGAGGGGTGCTGTTTTGATGCTGAGATCTGCACCAGAGAACTACTCAGGAAGAAGGTTTGTGTGTGTGTGTGTGTGTGTATGTGTGGTGGAGTGAGCAAGTTGCTTGTGTAACCTTGTGTGTGTGTACAAAAGTTTCTATTTTTGTATTTTTGCTGAGAGAGAGAGAGAGAAGAGAGAGTTTCCTGTGTCTCCACTATGTTTCCTCTTGTATGTTTCCTCAGTGTTTCCTGTGTGTTCCCTGTGTGTTTCCTGTATGTTTCCTGTGTGTTTCCTGTATATTTCCTGTATGTTTCCTGTGTGTTTCCTGTATATTTCCTGTATGTTTCCTGTGTGTTTCCTGTATATTTCCTGTATGTTTCCTCTTGTATGTTTCCTCAGTGTTTCCTGTGTGTTTCCTGTATATTTCCTGTATGTTTCCTCTTGTATGTTTCCTCAGTGTTTCCTGTGCGTTCCCTGTGTGTTTCCTGTATGTTTCCTGTGTGTTTCCTGTATATTTCCTGTATGTTTCCTGTGTGTTTCCTGTATATTTCCTGTATATTTCCTGTATGTTTCCTGTGTGTTTCCTGTATATTTCCTGTATGTTTCCTGTGTGTTTCCTGTATGTTTCCTGTATATTTCCTGTGTGTTTCCTGTATATTTCCTGTATGTTTCCTGTATGTTTCCTGTGTGTTTCCTGTATATTTCCTGTATGTTTCCTGTGTGTTTCCTCAGTGTTTCCTGTATGTTTCCTGTGTGTTTCCTGTATATTTCCTGTATGTTTCCTGTATATTTCCTGTGTGTTTCCTGTATATTTCCTGTATGTTTCCTGTGTATTTCCTGTATATTTCCTGTATGTTTCCTGTGTTTCCTGTGTGTTTCCTGTATGTTTCCTGCGTGTTTCCTGTATGTTTCCTCCGTGTTTCCTGTATGTTTCCTGTGTGTTTCCTGTATGTTTCCCGTGTTTCCTGTATATTTCCTGTATATTTCCTGTATGTTTCCTGCGTGTTTCCTGTATGTTTCCTCAGTGTTTCCTGTATGTTTCCTGTATGTTTCCTGTGTGTTTCCTGTATATTTCCTGTATGTTTCCTGTATGTTTCCTGTGTGTTTCCTGTATATTTCCTGTATGTTTCCTGTATGTTTCCTGTGTTTCCTCAGTGTTTCCTTTGTGTTTCCTGTATATTTCCTGTATGTTTCCTCAGTGTTTCCTGTATGTTTCCTGTGTGTTTCCTGTATGTTTCCTTTGTGTTTCTTGTGTGTTTCCTGTATGTTTCCTGTGTGTTCACTGTATGTTTCCTGTCTGTTTCCTGTGTGTCCTGTATATTTCCTGTGTTTCCTGTGTGTTTCCTGTATGTTTCCTGCGTGTTTCCTGTGTGTTTCCTGTATGTTTCCTTTGTGTTTCCTGTGTGTTTCCTGTATGTTTCCTGTATGTTTCCTGTATGTTTACTCAGTGTTTCCTGTATGTTTCCTGTATGTTTCCTGTGTGTTTCCTGTGTGTTTCCTGTATGAAGTTTAACTCGACCTTTCCTGGAGGAGGCTCTCACTGACAGCGTACAGCAGATTGGACGTGGAGCTGTTCAGTGTTCTGTTCCTCAGCTCAGAGTTCAGGACATCTTTATGTTTGTTCTCTGGATGGAACAGAGAAAGGTCTTTGAGTACCCGGTCCATGCAGAGTCGGACTCGTTGAGGATCAGACGTTCAGCTCTCTTTGGTGATATGAGAGCATCCAGGTTTGGAGCGTTTCTGAACCCCTGTAATGCTCTCAGAGCTGAATCAGAGCAAATCCCTGCAGCCAGGCTCTGAATCTGGAGGAAAGCTTCCCCTGAGAGGCGCTCGGCTGGAAGGAGGATTTCAGGATGAGACGTTCGACAGTGAACGATGAGCTGTTTGTGTTTTTTTACAGGTGTCCACAGACTCATCAGATTAAAGAGCGGCTACAGTAACCTCGTCTGTGTTCGATTAGTTTGGGCTGTCTCTTTTATTTTGTTTGGTGTATTTTCAGATTACATCTTCATCTTTATTCTTTGAAGCTCACAGACAGATTTTTAATTTCAATTTCCCTTCCTGATTAGTTAAACAAAAGGTTGAATCCCCAGAGGACGAACCCTGATGATTTAAGTTTTCTCACTCCCTCTTCAGAAAAACTACCAGGTCCGGTTTTATTTATTTGAATCATTTTCATTGTTTTAACTCATTAAGTAAAACATCAGTATTTGTAGGATTTATTATCACAAAATGTTTTACAATCGAGATTCCCAGAGGCTGAATCCTCCTTATTTTAGTCCCACCAGTGTTAATCTAGAAAGACTACCAGGTCATATCATACAAAATGATTCTGTACATTACCTCCCCATTAAAAAAACAAACAAACAAAGATTATCGAAATATCCTGTGTAGACATTCAAGATCCCCAGAGGAAGAGTCCCAATGACGAGAGTACTTTAAACCTTTGGTGCGCAACACGGCAAGACAACACGTTTCTTTATTAAAATAGTTTTCACATTTTAATATTGAAGAGAAGTATTATCCAAAACGTTGTACAGACATTCATCATCCCATGAGGATGAACCCTGATAACCGGATGACCTGATAGTTCGCCTTAATGAGGAGTTACAGGAACAAATTTATTTATTTATTTTTTTTTAATTTGGTAAAATTTTGTAATATATATTTTTTAATAACCTAACGTTGCGCTAACATTCAGGATCCTCAGAGGATTAAATCCTGATGACTTCCATCACTTGTATTTAAATTAACAAGACAACCCAGTTAAAGGTTATTAGTATTTTTGTCTTTCTTATTCACTTGAATGTATCCAAATAGAAAAGATTCATTATCACAAACCTTTCGGCTCTTATTCCAGATCCCCAGAGGATGGATCTTTGTATCGTCTGTGATTTACTGAGTTTTCCTCGAAAGCTGTGGTGGGTTTCAGCATTTTCTGATCTGTGCTCTGACATTCATGTTCCCCAGAGTATGAACCGCCGATGAACATACGGTTGTTACATTTTCATGTAAAGCCTCGTACTTTGGTTTATCTCATGCTAACAGTAAACTCAACCAACAGAATCCGTGTTCTGGTTTTCGGCGTCTCCTCTGAGCTGCAGATTTTTTTATCGTCTCGGCTGTTTCGCTCTTTAAAGTCATCAGGTTGGGACTTAGAGGAGTACGAGATGAGTTTGAGCGACTCTTTGAGCTCAGACGTGTTGAGGAAAGAGGACTCTGGGTTTTTGTGTGATGGCTCTCTGTCTACCTGCGGATCAGAGTGATTCAGATTCCCATCACCCCCTTCCATTAGGTCTGCTTCGTCTGAT
The DNA here is from genome assembly GCA_030710495.1 of Labroides dimidiatus. NCBI lineage: Eukaryota > Metazoa > Chordata > Actinopteri > Labriformes > Labridae > Labroides > Labroides dimidiatus. Next base: position 52,812 of record CM061156.1, read on the forward strand.
TCACTCAGGGCTCATTGTTTCTCTCCACATCTCTAATTCCCTCTGCCCCCCCCCCCTCCTCCTCTCCACCCCCCCCGACAGCCCCCCGCTTTTCTTGGTAATCCTAAATCGGGTGAACAGAGATAGAGTTTTTCATTGTCCCCACTGGCCTCTCTGTCTTTGTCCCCACAAATCCAAAGCTTCCTCTGCCCTCCTCACCAGCAGGACTGAAGCTCACAGACAGAAAGCAGAGCACAGGATGAACACATGAACACATGATGAACACATGATGAACACATGATGAACACATGAACACATCATCAGCTCACAGATTCTCAGAAACAGTCCCATAGGACTGAGGAGGGAAATCGGCCTGAATTCCTGCCTCATCCCAAACATTCCCGGCCAAGTCCGTCCCACTGTCTGTTCGATTCCTGCTGCCACCGTCCAATCCCGCGCTCCTTTCACCGTCGGAGCATCACAGGAGCCAATCAGATTAGGCGTGGAGAGGAAACTGGAGAAGGTTTGGCAGCGAGTCATGGAGCCTGCTTTCCCCTTTCATGTTCCTCATTCACTCGCTCCCTTCCTCACACACACACACACACACTCGGACACACACACACATACAGGGGACAAGAAAGAGGGTCTCCCTGGGAGACAGAGGCCTGGGTGAAAGAAGGATGCTGGCCTGACCCATCTCTTGGCACTGAGGAGCCTCTCACCCCCCCTCTAATGCACTGAAAGGACCAGCTACACAAAGCAGGGCAAAGCATTCTGGGTGATCCCTGGACCCCTGCACGTGCCTTCATTGGGGGACGGGAGCTGGACTGTGCTGGTGTGAGCTGAAGCCGTGGGATCGGCTGTTTTGGTCTCTCCGTCCTGGGATCAGGGATCCGGTCTCTGCGTGTAGTTCTTATGCAAACGGCGTCTTAATGACAGGAAATGAAGGACGCCTCTCTGCGCCGGCGGACATGATGAGTGAGGACAACAGGCCGCGATGAGGAGTCAGAGGAGATGATCAGGATGATCAGGAGTTACAGCTGACAGCTTCAGGGCGCCGCTGACACCTGTCCGCTCCGCTTAGCGCTACACTTGTTGGGGGTTGATTTGGGAACGCCAGGTTTGACCTCTCCTCCTCCTCCTCCTCCTCCTCCTCCTCCTCCTCCTCCTCCTCCCTGTGTTCACATACAGTAAATACATCTCTCTCTCTCCTCTCATTTCTGTCTCTGCTCCACCTTCAGCAGGCTGGACAGGCTTCATCCGTCAAACCCTGGAAACACTCGGAGCTTTGCCACTAAATCCATGGAGGAGAGCGGGGCCGTATGTAAATCTATATCAGAGGGGCAGGTCTGCAGCGCGGGGATCGATACAGCGTCTGTGTTTTATTAATAACTCCAAACGACGCAGCGCGCAGTCAGCCGTTTATCAAACACACCTCACCTCTGAGCAGCCCGGTCTCTGAACTCTCGTTTCTCCTCCTTCTCCATCTGACGGAGTTAATAACCCGCTCTCTAACTTCTTTATTAGAGAGCGGCGCTTTGCTCCTGCAGACACATTAGCTGTTGGCTGTTGGCGCCCGTTAACTGCAAACAAATCACCTCACAGCACACGGCGCCGCCAGCAGAGGGAACCAGCGGGCCCCGGGTCTCAGCAGGTGACTGAAGCCGTTTGAAGCTTCCTGTCATCAGCTCAGACCAGCAGAAAGACCCACTAAAGCTGCTCCCTCTGCTCCCCTCACCTCCTCTCTATACACAGACCATGAGATGAGCTGCACCACTCTGTCCACAGGAGGCGCCAAAAGGAGCCCTGACCTGAAGCTGCTCTGAGCGGAGAGAGAGCTGCTCCGTGTTTTCTGGTCCTGATGTTGATTAGTTTCTAAATGAAGCTCCTCTGAGGATGAATCTGATCCTGCTGAGTCCTGCAAACATCCAACACCAAACAGTTCCTCTGAGACACGACGCACGCCCTTTATCACCGCCGCACGCCCTTTATCACCGCCGCGCGGCGGCATCCTTATTGCTCTGAGTCGAAGAGCGCAGCGGAGACATAAACGCCTGAATGAGGGACAAGGTGTGAGACAGGACAGGGAGACAGACAGGAGAGACAGACAAGAGACAGGCCAGAGAGACAGATCAGAGAGACAGATCAGAGAGACAGATCAGAGAGACAGATCAGAGAGACAGATCAGAGAGAGAGACAAGAGACAGATCAGAGAGACAGACAAGAGAAAGACCAGAGAGACAGATCAGAGAGACAGATCAGAGAGACAGATCAGAGAGACAGACAAGAGGGATGGAACAGAGAGATGGAACAGAGAGACAGATCAGAGAGACAGACAAGAGACAGACAAGAGACAGATCAGAGAGACAGATCAGAGAGACAGATCAGAGAGACAGATCAGAGAGACGGATCAGAGAGATAGACCAGAGAAAGACCAGAGAGACAGATCAGAGAGACAGGTCAGAGAGACAGACAAGAGACAGATCAGAGAGACAGATCAGAGAGACAGATCAGAGAGACAGATCAGAGAGACAGACAAGAGAGACAGACAAGAGAGACAGATCAGAGAGACAGACAAGAGAGACGGATCAGAGAGACGGATCAGAGAGACGGATCAGAGAGACGGATCAGAGAGATAGACCAGAGAAAGACCAGAGAGACAGATCAGAGAGACAGGTCAGAGAGACAGATCAGAGAGACAGACAAGAGAGAGAGACCAGTGAGACAGATCAGTGAGACAGTTCGGGGACTTTGAGCTCCTGGTTTGAAACGTGTGATGAGTTTCTTGTAGACGTTTTGAATCTTCATGTTTTACTGTTCGAGGACAGAAATCTGTTTGTTTGGCTGGTTTTTGTCCTCATGATGTGTTTCCTCTGAGTTTTGTCTGTTTCCTGTTCTTCTCCCTTCAAACCGTCGAAGCGTCTGCTGACGGACTGAAGTTTAGCTGCGTGTTGGTCACGTCGGGGAGCCGTGTGTAAAAACAAAGTGAGAAATGTTGAAGCCCTTTTCAAAGCTCTGCTGACGGAGACGTGATGAAGTGAATCTTTGGATCATTTAATCTACAGTTTGCTGACGAACAGATAAATGTCCTCAGCACGTCGTCCTCTAATCGCTCCTTTCTCTCAGACAAACTCAGACAAACGTGTCAAAGTGAGAGAGGAAATGATGTCATCACGTTTGGCTGTGATGTGTCGACTCCATCACAGCCAACACTCCAACACTCCAACAGTCTGACTGTGCAGAGAGGAGCTGCAGAGGAATAACGGAGAACAACGTCCGTCAGAGCGGAGCCGGAAACTCAGTCTGAAATTTGTCTGAAGTTTGAAAGTCTAAAGGATTTAAAGGGAATGAGCTAAAACCAGCAAACCCAGCGCGCTCAGCTCCTCTGAGGCGCTCAGACTCTGATGCTGCAGGAAGCGTCTGAGCAGATAAAAGGCGGCGTGCGAGCCGAAGGGGCCTGACGTGAAGTTTGTGGATCCGTGGAAGCAGAACGTGAGATGCCTCCGCTCCTGGAAACACGTTTAGAGGGAATATTCAATTTGTCAGCGTGAAGAAGACGAGCAAAGTGCATCTGAGAAGAGGAGATGACGGCTGGGTTTAAGAAACAGAGGAGAGAGAGAGAGAGAGAGAGAGAGAGAGGGAGAGAGAGAGGAGGGAGAGAGGAGGGAGAGGAGGCGTGAAAGAAACCAAATAACTCCAACCACAAATCAGAGGTGGAAGCAGACACAACAAACACAGAGACTGGTGTGTGTGTGTGTGTGTGTGTGTGGGTGTGTGTGTGTGTGTGTGTGTGTGTGTGTGTGTGTGTGTGTGGAGGGGGGGGGGCAGGGTGAGAGGTTTTCTCCTCCCCTTCACTCTCTAAGACTCTCATTAGCTGTATTGATTCATGGATTCTCGGGTCTTTAGCAGTCAAATGTTCATCACACACACACACACACACACTCCTGCTGCAGTGCCACACACACACACACACACTCTCTCTCACTGGGGTATTACGCTGGGATGGCTTGTGAAGCACCGTGCGCTCCTCTCTTGCGTAACTCTGAAGCTTCAGCTCCATAAATAGCAGAGGATGCATTTTTAATTGCTCTCTGCTGCGGCGCCCACGAGCGCTACCTGTCAGCATGAGCCAGAAGCAGCTTTAAACACAGAACCTCGTTCACACGGAAACAGAGACGCTTCTGTTAGCAGCCCAAGCTGAAACCTCCTGAAGGATGGGAGCGTCTCTCCAGCTCTTTACGGGTTAAACTATTACCTCTGTTCAACCTTTGTGACCCTGCAGGCCACCTGGACTCCTCAAAGACTCACAGCGCACACCTGGAGGACCATCCTCTCTTCCTCCAGAGGAAGTTTGACTTTTTAATGTCCAAATAGTTGAAGAGTTACGGTAATGAGAACAGCTCGCATCAGTTATTTCCTGTGATTGGAGCGTTGTTGCACGTGGATTCCTCTGCAGTACCGTAATACCTCAGATATCAGCTGTTTGAATCTTCTCACAGGCTCACGTTGTCTAAGAGTTACGGTAATTTAAATGATGGATTCAAAGCATTATAAACAGTGGGAGCAATTTGGGGTTCAGTGTCTTGCTCAAAGGACACTTCGACATGTGACTGCAGGAGCTGGGAATCAAACCCTCAACCTTCCGATTGAGAGACGACAGCTCTACCACTGATCCGCTGAGCCACAGTCTCAGTGAGGTGGATTAAAGTGAGACATTCCAGCCTGTTAGTCCAAAAACACTCTAATTCAAAGAGTTTAGTTCCTACAGGTGAGTCTGAGGTCCTCTGAAGACACGTTTAGAGATAAGACCATTAAAAAACTCTGTTCCTTATAATTAAACCTCTCGAGTCAGAATTATTTTATTTTTCCTCAGTTTCACTCGTAAGATGAAATAATCACGTTTATTTGAATTCAATGAATTCAAATCAAAGAACTTTATTCATCTGTCAGGACCTTCACATGTGGAGCAGCAGGTGTGTCCACAGCCAACAGGGCAGACAATAAACAACCCCATGTAACCCCCCCCAACACACACACACACACACACACACACACACACACACACACACACACACACACACACACACACACACACAGTGCATTACTGCAGCATGCCATCAGGTCATCTGTTAGGTCACTCAGAAACCAGAAACCAGAAACCAGAATCCAGAATCCAGACCGGAGCTTCAGTGGATTAAATAAATCAGCAGCATGAAGCAGGTCAGAGACGATTACAGATGAAGTTCAAGTCAGAACATTAAACTGAGCACCATCACTCTCTGTCTACCTGCAGCTTTAAGACTGGGAAACAGCATCTCCGGACCAAACTCCAGTAAAACCAGTAAAACCAGTAAAACCAGTAAAACCAGTAAACCCGTCAGGAGCGACCAGAACAACAAACTGAAGCATCACAACAACTTTATCTGCACGAAAACCAAAAACAAAAAAGTAACACTCACCATCAGCTGTACATGAAATCCATCCTCCACTCCAACAGGGTCCAACAGGGTCCATCAGAATCCAACAGGCCCTTCAGGATCAAACAGGAACCAACAGGAACCAACAGGGTCCAACAGGATCCAACAGGGTCCATCAGGATCCAACAGGAACCAACAGGCCCTTCAGGATCCAACAGGATCCAACAGGGTCCAACAGGATCCAACAGGAACCAACAGGCCCTTCAGGATCCAACAGGATCCAACAGGGTCCAACAGGATCCAACAGGAACCAACAGGCCCTTCAGGATCCAACAGGATCCAACAGGGTCCAACAGGATCCAACAGGAACCTTCAGGATCCAACAGGATCCAACAGGCCCTTCAGGGTCCAACAGGCTCTTCAGGATCCAATAGGATCCAACAGGCCCTTCAGGGTCCAACAGGCTCTTCAGGATCCAATAGGATCCAACAGGCCCTTCAGGATCCAACAGGATCCAACAGGACCCTTCAGGGTCCAACAGGATCCAACAGGACCCTTCAGGGTCCAACAGGCTCTTCAGGATCCAATAGGATCCAACAGGACCCTTCAGGGTCCAACAGGCCCTTCAGGATCCAACAGGATTCAACAGGAATCTGGTGTGTTTTTGGTGTGTGTGGTGTGTTTGGTGTGTGTGGTATGTGTTTTTGGTGTGTGTTTGGTGTGTGTTTGGTGTGTGTTTGGTGTGTGTTTGGTGTGTGTTTGGTGTGTGTTCGGTGTGTGTGTGGTGTGTGTTTTTGGTGTGTGTTTTTGGTGTGTGTTTGGTGTGTGTTTGGTGTGTGTTTGGTGTGTGTTTGGTGTGTGTTTGGTGTGTGTTTGGTGTGTGTGGTGTGTTTGGTGTGTGTGGTATGTGTTTTTGGTGTGTGTTTGGTGTGTGTGGTATGTGTTTTTGGTGTGTGTTTGGTGTGTGTGGTATGTGTTTTTGGTGTGTTTTTGGTGTGTGTTTGGTGTGTGTGGTGTGTTTGGTGTGTGTGGTATGTGTTTTTGGTGTGTGTTTGGTGTGTGTGGTATGTGTTTTTGGTGTGTGTTTGGTGTGTGTGGTATGTGTTTTTGGTGTGTTTTTGGTGTGTGTTTGGTGTGTGTTTGGTGTGTGTTTTTGGTGTGTGTTTGGTGTGTGTGGTATGTGTTTTTGGTGTGTTTTTGGTGTGTTTTTGGTGTGTGTTTGGTGTGTGTTTGGTGTGTGTGGTGTGTTTGGTGTGTGTGGTATGTGTTTTTGGTGTGTGTTTGGTGTGTGTGGTATGTGTTTTTGGTGTGTTTTTGGTGTGTGTTTGGTGTGTGTTTGGTGTGTGTTTGGTGTGTGTTTGGTGTGTGTTTGGTGTGTGTTCGGTGTGTGTGTGGTGTGTGTTTTTGGTGTGTGTTTGGTGTGTGTTTGGTGTGTGTTTGGTGTGTGTTTGGTGTGTGTTCGGTGTGTGTGTGGTGTGTGTTTTTGGTGTGTGTTTGGTGTGTGTTTGGTGTGTGTTTGGTGTGTGTTTGGTGTGTGTTTGGTGTGTGTTTGGTGTGTGTGTGGTGTGTGTGTGGTGTGTGCTCAGTGTGTGTGTGGTGTGTGTTCAGTGTGTGATTGTGCTGCAGGTCTTCAGATGTGTGTATGGACTCTTGTGTATGAAAGTCGTGTCAAAGTCGTGAAATCTGTACAAAGTGACACAGACTGAAAGTTTGGTACCTTTCCTCTTTCTGCATTTGACTCAGCTGAACCACTGCCCCCCCCCCCCTCAACACCTGTTTCCTGACTGGGGATCAAACCCCAGCCACAGTGGTGAGGGCGCCAAATCCTAACCACTGGACCACCAGGGAGTGGGAGAACAGTTCATGCACTGAAACCACGTCAAAACATCCAGTGACCTTCAAAATAAAACACACGCGTCGACTCCAGATCGGATTTTAACATCCGATAAGACAGCATCCAGCATCTCCATGGAGACGGAGCGGAGACGGAGCGGAGACGGAGCGGAGACGGAGCGGGGACGGAGCGGAGACGGAGCGGAGACGGAGCGGAGACGGAGCGGAGACGGAGACGGAGCAGAGACATGTCTAGTTACGTGATTAGTTACGTGTCGCCCATTTAGACGATGTCGGTAAATTCAGGAGAGCAGAGCTTCACACAGTGAGTAAGTTATTCAACTCTAAAGAAAAGAAGAAGGAGAGAGAGAGAGAGAGAGAGAGAGAGACAGAGAGAGAGAGAGAGAGATAGATGACCACGCGTGAAACATCTCCTGAAGCCTGATGGAGGAACCACAGGAGGAACAGACTCGGGAACAGACTCGGGAACAGACTCGAGAACAGACTCGGGAACAGACTCGGGAACAGACTCGAGAACACACTCGGGAACAGACTCGAGAACAGACTCGAGAACAGACTCGAGAACAGACTCGAGAACAGACTCGAGAACAGACTCAGGGAACAGACTTGAGAACAGACTCGGGAACAGACTCGGGAACAGACTCAGGGAACAGACTCAAGGAACAGACTCGGGAACAGACTCAGGGAGCAGACTCAAGGAACAGACTCGGGAACAGACTCGAGAACAGACTCGAGAACAGACTCAGGGAACCGACTCAAGGAACACACTCAGGGAACAGACTTGGGAACAGACTCGGGAACAGACTCGAGAACAGACTCGGGAACAGACTCAGGGAACCGACTCAAGGAACACACTCAGGGAACAGACTCAAGGAACAGACTCGGGAACAGACTCGGGAACAGACTCAAGGAACAGACTCGGGAACAGACTCGGGAACAGACTCAAGGAACAGACTCGAGAACAGACTCGAGGACAGACTTGGGAACAGACTCGGGAACAGACTCAAGAACAGACTCGGGAACAGACTCAAGGAACAGACTCGAGAACAGACTCGAGAACAGACTCGGGAACAGACTCGGGAACAAACTCGGGAACAGACTCGAGAACAGACTCAGGGAACAGACTCAAGGAACAGACTCGGGAACAGACTCGGGAACAGACTCAAGGAACAGACTCGGGAACAGACTCGGGAACAGACTCAAGGAACAGACTCGAGAACAGACTCGGGAACAGACTCAAGGAACAGACTCGAGAACAGACTCGAGAACAGACTTGGGAACAGACTCGGGAACAGACTCGAGAACAGACTCGGGAACAGACTCGGGAACAGACTCGGGAACAGACTCGAGAACAGACTCGAGAACAGACTCGAGAACAGACTCGGGAACAGACTCAGGGAACACACTCGGGAACAGACTCAGGGAACACACTCGGGAACAGACTCGGGAACAGACTCGGGAACAGACTCGGGAACAGACGGTTTCTTCCTCATGCAGCTCTTTAAAGTATCAGACTGTGTTTGAAGCGACACTCAGCTCCTCTAATTTCACTAACACAGCTCTGAAATCCATCTGTAGTCCCGTTAGGCTGCGTTCTCCGCTCTTAAACTCCACGTGAAGACGTGTTGGACATGACACGCCGACTCTAACAGCCCAATTAGACGCTGGAAATGTCAGACAGAGAGGAGTGAAGCTTGTTTCTGGAGGACGGAGATGATTTAATAACGATGGAGCCGCCGTGTGATCTTCCTCTAATCCACATCTGATAGCTGCAGTAAATACCAGCTCACAAATGAGGCCGAGAGGATCCTCCGTCTGCAGCGCCTCCTTTTCATCACACTCATCACTCCCTCTCTCCTCTCCTCTCTCTCCCTCTCTCCTCCCTCTCTCCCCCCTCCCTCCATATAATACAGAGATATTTCGTGACAGTGGCGTGGGAACGCTAAATTGACTTGGAGACACTTTTGAAGCATCTGCTGTGTGTGTCTCTCACCGTCTGCTTCCTGCGCCCGCTGCAGACCTCAGACGCAGAGCGAGCAGCTCTGTGGAGCGTTTCTCAGTCTCAGAGCTGCTTCCAGGTTTTCTCTGTTTGTCGTCCGTTAAACAGACAAATACTCGGAAACGCAAAAGAGGAAACTCCAACCTGGCACAGGCTTCATCTCCCCATGGGTGTTTCTGCCTTTAGCCTCCCAGTCCTCTTTCAGGTCCCCCAGTCCTCTTTCAGGTCCTCTCAGGTCCCACAGTCCTCTTTCAGGTCCTCACAGTCCAGACCTCTGCCTGGGATCAGAACCTGTTTCCTGTCCTCTGAGGTCAGTCTTAGTCTCCATCAGGTCTTCAGACTCTTAGAAAAGGTCTGCTGGTGCTGGTGCTGGACCAGGCTGCGTTCAGGCCGCGTTCAGGCTGCGTTCAGGGGCGCTCAGGGGCGCTCAGGCTGCGTTCAGGCTGCGTTCAGGCTGCGCTCAGGCCACGTTCAGGCCACGTTCAGGCCACGTTCAGGCTGCGTTCAGGGTTCGCTCAGGTTGCGTTCAGGCTGCGTTCAGGGTTCGCTCAGGTTGCGTTCAGGCTGCGTTCAGGGTTCGCTCAGGCTGCGTTCAGGCCACGTTCAGGCCGCGTTCAGGCCACGTTCAGGCTGCGTTCAGGGTTCGCTCAGGCTGCGTTCAGGCTGCGTTCAGGGTTCGCTCAGGCTGCGTTCAGGCCGCGTTCAGGCTGCGTTCAGGCTGCGTTCAGGCTGCGTTCAGGCTGCGCTCAGGCTGCGTTCAGGCCGCGTTCAGGGTTCGCTCAGGCTGCGTTCAGGCTGCGTTCAGGGTTCGCTCAGGCTGCGTTCAGGCCGCGTTCAGGCTGCGTTCAGGCTGCGTTCAGGCTGCGCTCAGGCTGCGTTCAGGCCGTGTTCAGGGTTCGCTCAGGCTGCGTTCAGGCTGCGTTCAGGCCACGTTCAGGCTGCGTTCAGGGTTCGCTCAGGCTGCGTTCAGGCTGCGTTCAGGCCGCGTTCAGGCTGCGTTCAGGCCGCGTTCAGGCTGCGTTCAGGGTTCGCTCAGGCTGCGTTCAGGCTGCGTTCAGGGTTCGCTCAGGCTGCGTTCAGGCCGCGTTCAGGCCACGTTCAGGCTGCGTTCAGGCTGCGTTCAGGCTGCGCTCAGGCTGCGTTCAGGCCGCGTTCAGGCTGCGTTCAGGCCACGTTCAGGCCGCGTTCAGGCCACGTTCAGGCTGCGTTCAGGGTTCGCTCAGGCTGCGTTCAGGCTGCGTTCAGGGTTCGCTCAGGCTGCGTTCAGGCCGCGTTCAGGCTGCGTTCAGGCTGCGTTCAGGCTGCGCTCAGGGGCGCTCAGGGATGCGTTCAGGGGCGTTCAGGCCGCGTTCAGGCTGCACTCAGGCTGCGTTCGGGCCGCGTTCAGGCTGTGTCAGGCCGCGTTCAGGCTGCACTCAGGCCGCGTTCAGGCCACGTTCAGGCTGCGTTCAGGCTGCGTTCAGGCCACGTTCAGGCTGCGTTCGGGCCGCGTTCAGGCTGCGTTCAGGCCGCGTTCAGGCTGCACTCAGGCTGCGTTCGGGCCGCGTTCAGGCCGCGTTCAGGGTGCGTTCAGGCTGCGTTCAGGCTGCGTTCAGGCCGCGTTCAGGCCGCGCTCAGGCTGCACTCAGGCTGCGTTCGGGCTGCGTTCAGGCTGCGTTCGGGCCGCGTTCAGGCCGCGTTCGGGCCGCGTTCGGGCTGCGTTCAGGCCGCGTTCAGGCCGCGTTCAGGCTGCACTCAGGCTGCGTTCGGGCCGCGTTCAGGCCGCGTTCAGGCTGCGTTCAGGCTGCGTTCAGGCCGCGTTCAGGCCGCGCTCAGGCTGCGCTCAGGCCGCGTTCAGGCTGCGCTCAGGCCGCGTTCAGGCTGCGCTCAGGCTGCGTTCAGGCTGCGCTCAGGCTGCGTTCAGGCTGCGTTCAGGCTGCGTTCAGGCTGCGCTCAGGCTGCGTTCAGGCTGCGCTCAGGGTGCGTTCAGGGGCGCTCAGGCCGCGTTCAGGGGCGCTCACGCTGCGTTCAGGTTTCAGGCTCCTGTCGGATTCTGCAGCTGCCCTAAATGATCTGCTTTTATCACGCTGTGGCAGTAAACGCGATAACATTTGTGATTGTGGTGAATTCGTTCAGTCTGGGAGCCGCAGGCTGGCTTTCCAATCAGGCGAGCTGAGGAAGTGGCCCAGAGCCCCGGGGCGGTGAGGGGGTCACGGTGTGAGCGGGTGAGCGGGGTTAATAGCAGCTCTTTTTGCCCCTGAGCAGATTACAGCGGCTGTGTGGAGCTCTTTTTTTTCTGCTATCTGTCCCACGAATAAAAGAGAAACAGGAGCACATGGATGCAGCGGCGCCTGCAGAGAACACAGCATCCATGTTTATGAGGTGCTGGACCCAGATTTGCATGAACACCTGTTCTTTCTTTTTGATTACTGCACAACAACCTCAGCTGCAACGCCAGGATTACATCCTGAATTACATCCTGGCACCTAAATTATGTGCATAATTTTATTTCCTGGAAACTGATCGAAATTTCTGAAAAATAGTTTTTTTTTTATTTCTGTTGTTTCTTCAGTTTAACTTTTTTTTTCAGACTGTAGAAAATTCTGTGAATGTCCTGTTAACTAATCTGACCCTGACACTGAAAATCAACCAGAAGACGTTTCTCTGCATCTCCACCTCTGCTGTTTTTGTCCTTTCTCAGTTCCTGTAGTTGTGTTTGTGCAGACTTGATGCACATGTAAAGCAGACTTGATGCTACACTGCAAAATAACATCAGTTAACTGTTAGTTCTCTTTAAGTGCCTCGATCCTGCCTCCTCTTCAGACCCTGCTGCAGTCCAGACCCTCATGCTGGGTCTGATTTTATCAGGGTCACATGGATCCTCACTGATGCTCGCTTTGGTCTGGATCCCTCTTTGCTGATGCTCTCCCTGTCCTCACATAAGAGATAGAGGAGATGTGCTCTGCCTGCAGCAGGCTTTGGCATTCCACATTCCAAATCTAGCTTAATGTGAGCAAAGATATTTTTCTTTAGACCGAAATGAATTTAAATCAAACTACAGACTTCATTCACTGAGGAAAAATGGCAGCCAGCAACGCGCTGCGTTGTGCATCTTTACTCATTATAATTCTTTAATGTCTTGAAAAGGATGAATATTAAAATTATTAATATTTTATGAGGTGTTAAGAGTTTGTTTGGCTGGTGCCGAGACAAACACGACGGCAGACTGGAGGTTTCTGTGCAGAATCAAGTTTCTCAATTTGCAGAAATCTGTGAAAAAAAAAATAGTGAAAAAAATTAATTGTGAAATCCAAAATAATATAAAATGTAAAAATGAAGGTGGTGCTTCAGAGAGACAGAATTTATCTGAGTGTGTGCCGCGTGCCACAGTGGAGCTGATGAAGTGGAGATCACCTGTCCGGCTCCTTTAATAAGCGTCTCACTGCAGGCCGGGGTAAGAAGCTGTGTTAGTGGTAGTTTCTGTGTTCGGCCTCCTGCTCGCTGAGCTGAACACTAACCAGTGAAAACCTAAATTAGCTCAGAGACTCTTCCTCCCTCTGTCTCTCTTCCTTTTAACGGAGGAACTCGGGCTGGTGCAGCACGTGTCATTTGCTTTGTAGAGTAGAATCAGCAGCGGTCACACGCTCTGCTTATGAGCTCAAAAATATGAGCCTCAAAGTAATAAAAACACACAGATCCCAGGATGGGAAGCAGAGGAAGTGTTCAGGCTTTGAAATTCCAGCATCAGGGCCGAGCGTATATCTAATGCATTTCTATCAGCAGCAGCAGCACTTTGAAGTAACTGCGCTCTCGCCTGCCGTCCATTAGACAGAGCTGCAGCCGCAGCGCTAACTTAGCCTAAATGAGTTTGGAGACTTTTTTAATCAAAGCATCTCCCACGTGGATTCCTCCTCCTGCTGCTCGCTCGCAGTTAGTCAGATATTCAGCCGGCAGACTGCATCAGTGGAACAGTACAGAGCACAAAGACCCTCAGTTATACCCCATTCATTCACTCCCCTGCCTGGCCCTCTGTGCTCTGCCTGCCATCAGTCCCCCATTGCTCTACCTGCCATCCGGCCCTCAGTGCTCTCCCTGCCATCCGGCCCTCAGTGCTCTGCCTGCCGTCAGTCCCCCATTGCTCTACCTGCCATCCGTCCCTCAGTGCTCTGCCTGCCGTCCAGCCCTCAGTGCTCTACCTGCCATCCGGCCCTCAGTGCTCTGCCTGCTGTCAGTCCCCCATTGCTCTACCTGCCGTCAGTCCCCCATTGCTCTACCTGCCGTCAGTCCCCCATTGCTCTACCTGCCGTCAGTCCCCCATTGCTCTACCTGCTGTCAGTCCCCCATTGCTCTACCTGCCGTCAGTCCCCCATTGCTCTACCTGCCATCCGTCCCTCAGTGCTCTGCCTGCCGTCCAGCCCACAGTGCTCTGCCTGCCGTCCGGCCCTCAGTGCTCTGCCTGCCGTCCATTAGCAGGCTGTTCTTTCCTGAAGTGTGCTCGCAGAGCTGGGCTCTCGTTTAGCTTCTTTTCCTCTTGACACGGACTCAGCTGACTGTTCCCAATGCTCACTCACCCATTAGAGGGAACGAGCCCCCCCTCCCTCTCTCCCTCCCTCTCTCCCTCCCTCCCTCTCTCCCTCCCTCACCCACTCTGTGTCTCTTTTTGTCTCTGCATGTTTTCTTCTTGGCTTGTGCCTGCGATGTTTCCTTTTCACTCGCTCTCTCTCCTTCCCCCTCCTCCTCATCGGCCTCGCTCTCTCCGGCTCTTATCTTGTTTCCTTCTCTTTGCTTTTGGAGGCTTATAGCGCGTCTCTTTTCTGGTGCCATCTCTCTCTCTCTCTCTCTCTCCATCACTTTGTTCTCTGCACCTATAGCTCCTCTGTGTTTTTCTCCTCTCAGCCGTCCTGGAGGTGCAGGGATCCTTCGCTCATGGTAAAGATGTGATGCCACAGTCTAAAAATATTCTCCTGGAGCAGAAAGCTGCTCTCAGATTGATCCTGAGCACTTTAAGAAACAGAGCTGGAGCTAAATGAAGTGTGAACAGCAGCTGCTGTGTTAGCATGTTAGCTTTCATCACTCCTTCAGTGGAGCTCAGTTTTAAATGTCGTTTGGTTAAATTCAGATTTTAATCTTTTTTTTTTTGTTATTTTTGCCTTTTTATGGTTTTAGTTAAAAAACTTTGAGTCAAAATGTTTCCTCTTTGAACGAGTTCAGCCATCAGAAACTGGAGTATTAAAATCTGTATACTTCAGCATAGATTTACCCACAATGCCCTGCTGCTGTGCTGTGCTGTTGATCCACTCAGGTAGGAAAGGTGTAGATTTAACCACCGTGTCTCGTCTGTTATCTGTCTGAACTGTCTGGATGTGAATCCTGTTCTGATGATGCTCAGACAGGATTTTTACCTGCTGCAGGTTTTTACAAATAAGGGACTAAATTAACCCTGAACCCCTGAAACACCTCGAGCTGCTGCAGGGACGAACTTTAACTGATGATCTGAACGGAGAGGGTAAAACTCACGATTCAAACCACAAACTGTCCTCATCTAAAATCTAAAATCTAAATACACGTTTCAGCCACAGTTTGCTGTCAGCAGATTTCACGATTCAAAGAGGGTCAAACAGAAGGACTCATCAACAGGTCAGACAAAAACCATCAAAGGAAAAAAACAGGGTAAAAACAGGTTTTAGAATATTAAAGTGACGGCGCAGAGTGGGCCGATAAAAAAACATCAACTTAAAATGATCCATCATCCAAAGCAGCTGTGAAGCCGAGTGCTGCTGCTCCCTGTTTGCTCCTGACCCTGGGACTGAGAGCAGGCAGGCAGAGCATCAGCAAAGAGCCTTCATCATGTTAACATTACTACAGTTACACCCACAGAGAGATGCGTTCACAGGCCCTTTTTCCTGCTGCACACCCAACCACAGGCGGAGTCTAAAAATAACCTCCGGCTCCTGCTCTGGGACGTGACATCATGGCGCCCTGATGAGGACGCCGACAGGTCCGCTCTGATGAGCAGAACTCAAATTCAAGCTGAGATGAAATAAGTGAGCAGGAAAAACCTTCTGTCGTGTTTTTATGGTGTTGTGAGGACTTTGAGTAATAGATGCTCTGAGCGCCTCCCTGCGCTCCCTTTCTCACCTCCTCCTCCTCACCTCCTTCTATCCTCCACCATCTCCTTCTCTTTCTTCTTTGCACTCTCTGCCCCCTTTCATCCCTTCGCTCCCTCTCTCTCCCTCTCGCTCCCTCTCGCTCGCTCTCTCTCTCTCCTCCCCCTCCCTCCTCTCTCTCCCCCTCTCCCTCGTCCCCAGGGGGAATGAGTAAGTGTATGGTTGAGTGGAGAAGAGAGGTGGGTCTTGCCCTCCCAAATTCTATTTCAGAGAAACTCGAGCTCAGAGAAGCATGTCTGCCTTCAGAGAGTGAACGCTAGCCTGCTTTTTACCGTTTCATAAGCGCCATGGCGGCGGGGAGGCACGCCACGCGGGGGATATAAACAAAGTCCCAACGCCGCCGAATACGGCGAAGAGAAAACAGACGTCAAACGCTGGGCCCACGCTCACTTCCTTAGAGCTGCGTCATAAAAACATACAGAGTGTTCCCACGCCTATACATCATTTATAGCAGCCAGGACACACACACACACACACACACAGGTAAACACACATTACACGCTCACACAAACACAACAACACACACACACACACACACGGACTCAGATGACCCGTTGTTTCCGCTTTGCTTCTTTGGGTGAGGTTTGTCTCTTTGGCCTGACAAGTAATGGTGGCAGCACACACACACACACACACACACACACACACACCACACACACACACACACACACACACTCAGAGAGGAGTGCAGCTGGCAGAGGGGGTATGAATTATACATCCACCCTGTCTCTATGCATTAGATAGAAAAAAGGAGAGATGGAGGGAGAGAGAGAGAGAGATATGAAAGACGAAGAGAACATGTTTGAGATACAGAACATAAAGAGGAGACACACACACACACACACACACACACACACACACACACACACACAGAGGCTCCATCCATAAACTATCACCTTGACAGCACAGCCCAAAGACACCTGTTTGTTTAGAGTGTGTGCTAAATGTGTGTGTGTGTGTGTGTGTGTGTGTGTGTGTGTGTGTGTGTGTGTGTGTGTGTGTGTGTGTGTGTGTGAGATGCACAGGTTCACAGCTGGATGGAGGAAATGGCTTCCAGCACCATCTTTCTGCTGCTGAGCTGCTCATTGGTTCACAGTTCAAAGAGTTCTTTCCTCTGCACACACTCATGCATTCACACACACACACACACACACACACACACACACACACACGTTTCAACTCTGTTAGTGTGTGTGTGTGTGTGTGTGTGCTGCGGGGGATCAAGAGAAGCCTGCGTCCTGGGTTCAGCTTTAGCGTCCGGTGGGGGAGAAATGGCGTCCGTTGAAAGCTAACGCGCTGCGGGATGAAGAGAGAGAGAATGTGTCTGAGAGGAAGGACTTCCTGTCCGTCTCTGCTGTCAGGAGAAATCCCTCACACCTCTGAGGAGACAAACCGTCCCTCCGTGTGGAGGGAAGTGTTGTGGTGCATCTGCATGGGTAAACAGCGCAGCGTGCAGCGTTCAGCCGTAAACGTGTTTCCTTCAGAAGCAGGCCGCTGTAATGGAGGCGTCATGGCTCCACCGAGCGCTCGGCCCTGCAGCTGATCTCACGCTCATCCATTCATGTGCTCAGGCAAACACAACCACATCCACACAGCCGTGTTCACCACGGGCACGTCTGAATGACTCCTTTAATCCCACCGAGAAAGATGGAGGTGAGAGAGAGAGAGAGAGAGAGAGAGAGAGAGAGAGAGAGAGAGACTGTCTGCGCTCATCATGAAAACTGAGGTCAGAGGGAGAAACCAGCCTTCACAGGAGTTCCACAACAACCAGACCAGCAGCTCTCCTCCTGTCTCCTCCTCCTCCTCCTCCTCCTGTCTCTTCCTGTCTCCTCCTCTTCCTTCTCCTCTGTTGTGGGATGAATAAAGGATTGTTTTATCTTAAACTGACTGAAATCAGCACCTCAGACTCTGAACAGTTTAGTTCAGACTCAGACATTAGTCACCACAACAACGACTCTACAACAACAACAACAACGACTCTACAACGACTCCACAACAACGACTCTACAACAACAACGACTCTACAACGACTCCACAACAACGACTCTACAAAAACAACGACTCCACAACAACAACAACGACTCTACAACAACAACGACTCCACAACAACAACAACAACGACTCTACAACAACGACTCTACAACAACAACGACTCCACAACAACAACAACAACGACTCTACAACAACGACTCTACAATGACTCCTCAACAACAACAACGAGTCCACAACAACAACGAGTCCACAAAAACAACAACGACTCCACAACAAGAACAACGACTCCACAACAACAACGACTCTACAACAACAACAACGACTCCACAACAAGAACAACGACTCCACAACAACAACAACGACTCCACAACAACAACGACTCCACAACAACAACAACGACTCCACAACAACAACGACTCTACAACAACAACAACGACTCCACAAGAACAACGACGACTCTACAACAACAACAACGACTCCACAACAAGAACAACGACTCCACAACAACAACAACGACTCTACAACAACAACAACGACTCCACAACAACAACGACTCTACAACAACAACAACGACTCCACAAGAACAACGACGACTCTACAACAACGACGACTCTACAACAACGACGACTCCACAACAACAACGACTCTACAACAACAACAACGACTCCACAACAACAACGACTCCACAACAAGAACAACGACTCCACAACAACAACGACTCTACAACAACAACAACGACTCCACAACAAGAACAACGACTCCACAACAACAACAACGACTCTACAACAACAACAACGACTCCACAACAACAACGACTCTACAACAACAACAACGACTCCACAAGAACAACGACGACTCTACAACAACGACGACTCTACAACAACGACGACTCCACAACAACAACGACGACTCTACAACAACGACGACTCCACAACAACAACGACGACTCTACAACGACTACACTGCTGACTACAGACAAATCCTTTTATCTGAATACACTCCGGACCCAGACCTTCAGGGCCCGGCTGGAGTTGGTCCTGGACTTAAGTGTTTAGAGGGTCAAAGAACAGGAGGGTCTGTGTGTTTTTGGTAACATGTTGAGGTGTTGACGTACTGACATGTTGGCGTGTTTGTGTGTACTCCGTGTGGCTGTGTGAAAGTGTTGACACACTGACGTGTGGACATGTCACTGTGTGGACTTGTTGCTGTGTTGGTTTGTAAACAGTCTCCAGAAACATCCGCAGTTTCACCTCAAACTGAAAGTCTCTGAGTTAACACACACACACACACACACACTCACACACACACACACACCTCCTTGGCCGTGTCTAATCTGCTCCCTGCAGACTTCCCACCTCACAGATCAATAATTCATCGATCTGATCTTCAATAATGTTCTTAATCAAACATTCATGTGACAGGAGGCCAAACTGCTCCCGTACAGGAGAGTTAAAGACGCCGCAGCGCCGCAGCATCACAGCATCACAGTGCCGCAGCATCACAGCATCACAGCATCACAGCGCCGCAGCATCACAGCATCACAGCGCCGCAGCTCTGTGCTGCCATGCAACATGCATGACAAGTCATAGGCTGCAGGGATGTAAGCAGAGGGGTCAAGGGTCAGTGTTTCTGCACGGGGCAGAGAACGATACAAACAGAGACAGAAAGAGAGAGAGCGAGAGTCAGGAGTGTGTGACTGGACTCTCTGCTAATGGCTTTAATGAGCTCTCTGGAGTCGCAGCTCGTTAAGACGCAGAGCTGCAGACGAGCTGCAGGCGAGCTGCAGACGAGCTGCAGGCGAGCTGCAGACGAGCTGCAGGCGAGCTGCAGACGAGCTGCAGACGAGCTGCAGGCGAGCTGCAGGCGAGCTGCAGGCGAGCTGCAGGCGAGCTGCAGACGAGCTGCAGGCGAGCTGCACGCGAGCTGCAGGCGAGCTGCAGGCGAGCTGCAGGCGAGCTGCAGACGTCACGTCACACACATGATGAACAAAAACACACCTGAGGTCAATTATTAACATCTTCATCTTAAAACACACCCAGCTGCTGACCAGCCGGTCTGCCGGGGACGAGCAGATCTGCCGGGGACGCTGAACTTGTTGGTTTAAAGTTGACCCATTTTAGATATACAAAACATCAGTAATGCTTTCCTCAGCAAACACTCTCTCTCTCTCTCTCGCTCACACACACACACACACACACACACACACAGTCTCTCACACACTCAGCAGCAGCAGCGGTGGCGGCGGCTCACAGAGGAAGTCAGCGCGGCTGTTTGAAGTGTGTTTGATCAAACACGCCGTATGCAGCTCCACCATCGGATGCCACAGCCTCTCCTCCTCAGCGCGCCCTGAGACAGCCCAACACGCCTCCCGTCAATTTCCCCTCTCTTCCTCTCCGTCTCTCACGCTCCTCACTCCATCCCGGCCTCTCTCTCTCTCTCCCTCCGTCTCGCCCCTCTCTCCCTCTTTCATCCCTTCCTGCCTTTCCCTCTCATCGCTTTAACAAATCTCATCCTAATTGCTCAAACTCTGAATATCTCCATTACTGTCTCTGCTGCTGCCTGCCTCCACCTCCAGCTCTGATTGGAGCTGCTTCACGGCGCCCACCTGTGACAAGAAGAAGAAGAAAACAGGAGCGGAAACAGAGTGAAGAGACGTGAAACGTTTCAGCTGAATGAACAGATCTTCACCCGTTTCAGACTGTTTCAACACGTTATTAATTTAACATTTATGACTGATCAGAAACCCTCCATCCACCCTCATCTTCATCCTCATCATCCTCATCATTAGCATTAATATCATCAACAGTTAAACATCATCACGGCGCTCTCACTCCAGCTGCCTCCTCATCAGATCTGTAATCACTGTTGTTCAGCTCCCTGCTGTTCTCATTATCCAATCATCATCATCATCATCACCATCATCATCATCATCATCATCATCATCCTCTTTCTCCTCATTAGAGGATGGTCCTGATGAACACGTCTTCATTACTCAGTGAAGCCGGCATGCTGCTGCTGCTGCTGTTTGGAGGCGCAGGGTTTGGCGCGGCCTCTTTGAGAGCGTCCTCAGCCGGCGCTGGTCTCTGAGTGAAATTAGAAAAGCAGAGAAATCAAAGAGCATTGTTAATAAAGCAGCAGGAAGCTCACAGAGACAGCAGCGCCTCGGAGCGAGCGCAGCTCCATGAGTCAGGGATCTTCAGCTCCATGCTGGAGCTGCAGATGGCCAAAATGAGCCTCTTTAAAAAGCTCTTTGTTTCTGAGGACGGCAGCACGCGGCCCGCTCTCACTGAGGGATCTGTGCCGTCATCAGATGGATTTATGAGTCTGCTGCGTCTGCGCCGAGGCTGGAGACGTGTTTCTAGACTGATGACTGATTCTATCGCCTCTGCTGCCATCACTATCACCTCCATCACCGCACAGCGATCGATACCATGGCTGCTCTCATCACCACATCCTCTGGTCCTCTGTGTCTGCGGGCACATCAGATCAGAGGCCCAATCAAAAGTCCCGAGTGCTGCTGGATTCAGCTCAGGATCAGACTCCAGGTGAGGATCGCTCTGCGATGGACTCTGATAAAGTTTCACTCTGGGACAGGATGTGGACGCAGCGCTGGGAGCGTCGTGTAGAAACCGATGTGCTGAGGTGGTTATTCTGCAGCAGGGAGGCTGAATCAGGAGATGCTGCAACATCTGTTGGTTCTGCCTTATTAGGTCCCATTAGCATCCAGCTACAAGCCGGGTTAGTTAGCAGAGGAAGCTGCATGTGAATGAGACTGACGCTCACACACTCACGCTAACTGCAGCAGGGTCCAATGACCCCGTTCATGAAACCCCGACTCCTGCAGCTGAACTCGGTGGGCCCATTGTTAGCGGAAACAGACAGAGACGATAATCAGCGTGAAAGTTGGCCAGGTCGAGTCCTGGATGAGTCTGGACTCACCTGAAGCTCAGAGTGTGAGCGTCTGTATCCGTCCATCCGTCACAGCCTCGCTCCATCTTCAGCACCGACACTTTAAATGCCAACCTGCTCATTGTGAGCGCTGTGAGCGCTGCAGGGCATCGTTAGCATGGAGGGGGCTCCGTGCTGAAGGCCAGTGTTTCCTGTGTAATACCAGCCGCCTGACATCCACCTGCTGGGACCATCAGACCGTGTGCTCATCGCTGCTTCCTCTCAGCCGCGCTGCCCTCAAACTTCAACAAGTTATCGTCCTTCAGTTCTCAACAACTTTCCTCCTCATTTCATCTGCATCTCCTCTTCTCCTCCTCCTCATCTCCTCCCCCCCCCCCCCCCCCCTCCTCATCTCCTCCCCTCCCCCCCCCCCCCCTCCTCTCCTTCCCTCTCCACCTCTCTCCTCTCCTCTCCTCTCCTCCTCTCCTCCTCTCTCCTCTCTCCTCCTCTCTCCTCTCCTCTCTCCTCGCCTCCTCTCTCCTCTCCTCTCCTTCCCTCTCCACCTCTCTCCTCTCCTCTCCTCCTCTCCTCCTCTCCTCCTCTCTCCTCTCCTCTCTCCTCTTTCCTCCTCTCTCCTCTCCTCTCTCCTCTCCTCCTCTCTCCTCTACACCTCTCTCCTCTCCTCCTCTCTCCTCTCCTCTCCTCTCCTCCTCTCTCCTCTCCCCCCCTGCTCCTCTCCTCTCCTCTCTCCTCCTCTCCCCCCCTCTCTCCTCTCCTTCCCTCTCCACCTCTCTCCTCTCCACCTCTCTCCTCTCCTCCTCTCTCCTCTCCTCTCCTCCTCTCTCCTCTCCTCCTCTCTCCTCTCTCCTCCTCTCCTCCTCTCTCCTCTCTCCTCTCCTCTCCTCCTCTCTCCTCTCCTCCTCTCTCCTCTCCTCTCCTCTCCTCTCTCCTCTTCTTTCTCTCCTTGTCTGTAATTTTTTCCACTTTTTGTCCTCCTTCATATTCATGCTCTGAGTGTCCCTAATCCTTCAAGTGGATCTCTCTGTTCCCGCTCACATTTTACATCTCTTTTCTGTCTCTGGGGGCCGGTCCGAGGCGTATCCAGACAGAAGTGGATGTGTTATTATCGGCCTGCAGCTGGTCTGTATGAAGAGGAGCGGCCGGTCCCATCAGAGCCCCGAGCAGACTGAAGAGAGTCCTTTCTGTGCCGGCTAACACAATCAGGGCGAGCAGCCGGGACCTGAGAGGAGTATTAGAGGAGAGCAAAACAGGGACGGAGCACCAATGACAATGCCTATTGTTCACTGTGTATGGAGCTCAGGCGGCCATCTTTAATATTCTGGCCCTTCCTCGCCCGATTCTGTTCTCTCTTACTCACTCTTTCATGCTCTCATCCCGTCTGTTGGCCTCTCCGTCTCTCCTTAAAACCTGCAGCTCTGAGTTTCCCTCCGACTGTTTAACTGCTGCGGCTCACTCTCTCTCTCTATCTCTCTCTCTCTCTCTCTCTCTCTCTCTCTCTCTCCATTAAAACAACAACTCCTGGGATCTCCCTCAGGTTGTTTTGAAGCACTTACATCACCATCACTGTCACAGTCATTAGAATCAACAAACTTCATTAGCTTGAGCTAACAGCAGCAGCTCTGCAGAGCACGTCGCTAAAGCTGCACCTCTGCAGGAACAACACGGGGAACACATGAGGAACACATGGGGAACACATGGGGAACACATGGGGAACACATGGGGAACACATGAGGAAAACATGGGGAAAACATGGGGAACACATGGAGAACACATGAGGAACACATGAGGAAAACATGGGGAAAACATGGGGAACACATGGAGAACACATGGGGAACACATGAGGAAAACATGGGGAAAACATGGGGAACACATGGAGAACACATGGGGAACACATGAGGAAAACATGGGGAACACATGGGGAACACATGGGAACACATGGGGAAAACATGGGGAACACATGGGGAACATATGGGGAACACATGGAGAACACATGGGAACATGGAGGGAACACCCTAACCCTCAGGTAGGTCAGACACAGAGGAGGATTTCCGCGGCCTGCACACACTCTCAGGGCCGGACGCAGATCTGAACATGGCTCTGTGTGAGAAATGCATGAAAGATATTTTCTGGCGACGTTCAGACAGAAAGATTTTAAAAAATCACTTCCAAGATGAGGATTATGACTCTAAGCCTCCACCTTAATAAGAAAATCAAACCCTTGATCCTGAAATGAATGAAGGTAACGGCCACAGAGAAATAAGGCAACAAGCGAGAGACAGACTGTTTAAACCACATGGGACGTCTCTGTGACCTTTGACCCATGTGCCGAATGTGCAGAAAAGCCCAAAGATGCATCGCCTTGAAAAACAAATAAAACTGAATTAAATATTTTGAGTCATGTGACCAGCGAGGACGCCTGGAGCGCAGTAAAAACTCGGCATGTGAATCCATCAGTAATTAAAGAGTTAACCCCTTCAATCCTCAGCTTCCTGCTTCAAATATAAAAACCACTCAAGACTCCTTCCGGAAATAGTTTCATGGAGGCAGCAGAAGAAGAAAGTTGGAGTCTGGAGCTTTCTGACAGGTTATTATTTCCTGGTGGAGACTTTCCCGTGAGGCGTCAGCTGATTGACGGCATGCAGAGGAAGAAGAAGAGATTTAAAGAGAGGAAGTCAGGAGCAGATAAAGAACTCATGGAAACTTCTGGTTCAGAGTAACTAACCTTAACTAACCCTAACCCCATTTAACTATAACTAACCCTAACCCTAACTAACTCTTAGATTAACTAACCCTATCTAATCCTAACCCTAACCTTAACCAGGCGTGACCAGCAGGAGGCTCAGAAACTCAAACTGATCATTTTCGATCCTCAAACAGTTTAAACACCTGGAGACCACAGAGAGAGAGAGAGCACAGCACCAGCAGAACGAAGCGTGAGCAGTGAGGCAGCGTGTCATGAAACATGGATACAACACGTCTCCCTGAAAGCAGAGACCGGTTCAACCCCCCAAAACCCCAAACCCCTAAACCCCCAAACCCCAAACCAGGACTCAGAGATCCAGCAGCCAAAGAGGACCAAACAATCCAAACCTTTAAAAAGCACAACCTGACATTTAGTCACAGTTTGAAACTTTATCTACCGCCA
>CM061156.1:79852-84852 GCA_030710495.1 Labroides dimidiatus
CCTAACCCTAACCCTAACCCTAACCCTAACCCTAACCCTAACCCTAACCCTAACCCTAACCCTAACCCTAACCCTAACCCTAACCCTAACCCTAACCCTAACCCTAACCCTAACCCTAACCCTAACCCTAACCCTAACCCTAACCCTAACCCTAACCCTAACCCTAACCCTAACCCTAACCCTAACCCTAACCCTAACCCTAACCCTAACCCTAACCCTAACCCTAACCCTAACCCTAACCCTAACCCTAACCCTAACCCTAACCCTAACCCTAACCCTAACCCTAACCCTAACCCTAACCCTAACCCTAACCCTAACCCTAACCCTAACCCTAACCCTAACCCTAACCCTAACCCTAACCCTAACCCTAACCCTAACCCTAACCCTAACCCTAACCCTAACCCTAACCCTAACCCTAACCCTAACCCTAACCCTAACCCTAACCCTAACCCTAACCCTAACCCTAACCCTAACCCTAACCCTAACCCTAACCCTAACCCTAACCCTAACCCTAACCCTAACCCTAACCCTAACCCTAACCCTAACCCTAACCCTAACCCTAACCCTAACCCTAACCCTAACCCTAACCCTAACCCTAACCCTAACCCTAACCCTAACCCTAACCCTAACCCTAACCCTAACCCTAACCCTAACCCTAACCCTAACCCTAACCCTAACCCTAACCCTAACCCTAACCCTAACCCTAACCCTAACCCTAACCCTAACCCTAACCCTAACCCTAACCCTAACCCTAACCCTAACCCTAACCCTAACCCTAACCCTAACCCTAACCCTAACCCTAACCCTAACCCTAACCCTAACCCTAACCCTAACCCTAACCCTAACCCTAACCCTAACCCTAACCCTAACCCTAACCCTAACCCTAACCCTAACCCTAACCCTAACCCTAACCCTAACCCTAACCCTAACCCTAACCCTAACCCTAACCCTAACCCTAACCCTAACCCTAACCCTAACCCTAACCCTAACCCTAACCCTAACCCTAACCCTAACCCTAACCCTAACCCTAACCCTAACCCTAACCCTAACCCTAACCCTAACCCTAACCCTAACCCTAACCCTAACCCTAACCCTAACCCTAACCCTAACCCTAACCCTAACCCTAACCCTAACCCTAACCCTAACCCTAACCCTAACCCTAACCCTAACCCTAACCCTAACCCTAACCCTAACCCTAACCCTAACCCTAACCCTAACCCTAACCCTAACCCTAACCCTAACCCTAACCCTAACCCTAACCCTAACCCTAACCCTAACCCTAACCCTAACCCTAACCCTAACCCTAACCCTAACCCTAACCCTAACCCTAACCCTAACCCTAACCCTAACCCTAACCCTAACCCTAACCCTAACCCTAACCCTAACCCTAACCCTAACCCTAACCCTAACCCTAACCCTAACCCTAACCCTAACCCTAACCCTAACCCTAACCCTAACCCTAACCCTAACCCTAACCCTAACCCTAACCCTAACCCTAACCCTAACCCTAACCCTAACCCTAACCCTAACCCTAACCCTAACCCTAACCCTAACCCTAACCCTAACCCTAACCCTAACCCTAACCCTAACCCTAACCCTAACCCTAACCCTAACCCTAACCCTAACCCTAACCCTAACCCTAACCCTAACCCTAACCCTAACCCTAACCCTAACCCTAACCCTAACCCTAACCCTAACCCTAACCCTAACCCTAACCCTAACCCTAACCCTAACCCTAACCCTAACCCTAACCCTAACCCTAACCCTAACCCTAACCCTAACCCTAACCCTAACCCTAACCCTAACCCTAACCCTAACCCTAACCCTAACCCTAACCCTAACCCTAACCCTAACCCTAACCCTAACCCTAACCCTAACCCTAACCCTAACCCTAACCCTAACCCTAACCCTAACCCTAACCCTAACCCTAACCCTAACCCTAACCCTAACCCTAACCCTAACCCTAACCCTAACCCTAACCCTAACCCTAACCCTAACCCTAACCCTAACCCTAACCCTAACCCTAACCCTAACCCTAACCCTAACCCTAACCCTAACCCTAACCCTAACCCTAACCCTAACCCTAACCCTAACCCTAACCCTAACCCTAACCCTAACCCTAACCCTAACCCTAACCCTAACCCTAACCCTAACCCTAACCCTAACCCTAACCCTAACCCTAACCCTAACCCTAACCCTAACCCTAACCCTAACCCTAACCCTAACCCTAACCCTAACCCTAACCCTAACCCTAACCCTAACCCTAACCCTAACCCTAACCCTAACCCTAACCCTAACCCTAACCCTAACCCTAACCCTAACCCTAACCCTAACCCTAACCCTAACCCTAACCCTAACCCTAACCCTAACCCTAACCCTAACCCTAACCCTAACCCTAACCCTAACCCTAACCCTAACCCTAACCCTAACCCTAACCCTAACCCTAACCCTAACCCTAACCCTAACCCTAACCCTAACCCTAACCCTAACCCTAACCCTAACCCTAACCCTAACCCTAACCCTAACCCTAACCCTAACCCTAACCCTAACCCTAACCCTAACCCTAACCCTAACCCTAACCCTAACCCTAACCCTAACCCTAACCCTAACCCTAACCCTAACCCTAACCCTAACCCTAACCCTAACCCTAACCCTAACCCTAACCCTAACCCTAACCCTAACCCTAACCCTAACCCTAACCCTAACCCTAACCCTAACCCTAACCCTAACCCTAACCCTAACCCTAACCCTAACCCTAACCCTAACCCTAACCCTAACCCTAACCCTAACCCTAACCCTAACCCTAACCCTAACCCTAACCCTAACCCTAACCCTAACCCTAACCCTAACCCTAACCCTAACCCTAACCCTAACCCTAACCCTAACCCTAACCCTAACCCTAACCCTAACCCTAACCCTAACCCTAACCCTAACCCTAACCCTAACCCTAACCCTAACCCTAACCCTAACCCTAACCCTAACCCTAACCCTAACCCTAACCCTAACCCTAACCCTAACCCTAACCCTAACCCTAACCCTAACCCTAACCCTAACCCTAACCCTAACCCTAACCCTAACCCTAACCCTAACCCTAACCCTAACCCTAACCCTAACCCTAACCCTAACCCTAACCCTAACCCTAACCCTAACCCTAACCCTAACCCTAACCCTAACCCTAACCCTAACCCTAACCCTAACCCTAACCCTAACCCTAACCCTAACCCTAACCCTAACCCTAACCCTAACCCTAACCCTAACCCTAACCCTAACCCTAACCCTAACCCTAACCCTAACCCTAACCCTAACCCTAACCCTAACCCTAACCCTAACCCTAACCCTAACCCTAACCCTAACCCTAACCCTAACCCTAACCCTAACCCTAACCCTAACCCTAACCCTAACCCTAACCCTAACCCTAACCCTAACCCTAACCCTAACCCTAACCCTAACCCTAACCCTAACCCTAACCCTAACCCTAACCCTAACCCTAACCCTAACCCTAACCCTAACCCTAACCCTAACCCTAACCCTAACCCTAACCCTAACCCTAACCCTAACCCTAACCCTAACCCTAACCCTAACCCTAACCCTAACCCTAACCCTAACCCTAACCCTAACCCTAACCCTAACCCTAACCCTAACCCTAACCCTAACCCTAACCCTAACCCTAACCCTAACCCTAACCCTAACCCTAACCCTAACCCTAACCCTAACCCTAACCCTAACCCTAACCCTAACCCTAACCCTAACCCTAACCCTAACCCTAACCCTAACCCTAACCCTAACCCTAACCCTAACCCTAACCCTAACCCTAACCCTAACCCTAACCCTAACCCTAACCCTAACCCTAACCCTAACCCTAACCCTAACCCTAACCCTAACCCTAACCCTAACCCTAACCCTAACCCTAACCCTAACCCTAACCCTAACCCTAACCCTAACCCTAACCCTAACCCTAACCCTAACCCTAACCCTAACCCTAACCCTAACCCTAACCCTAACCCTAACCCTAACCCTAACCCTAACCCTAACCCTAACCCTAACCCTAACCCTAACCCTAACCCTAACCCTAACCCTAACCCTAACCCTAACCCTAACCCTAACCCTAACCCTAACCCTAACCCTAACCCTAACCCTAACCCTAACCCTAACCCTAACCCTAACCCTAACCCTAACCCTAACCCTAACCCTAACCCTAACCCTAACCCTAACCCTAACCCTAACCCTAACCCTAACCCTAACCCTAACCCTAACCCTAACCCTAACCCTAACCCTAACCCTAACCCTAACCCTAACCCTAACCCTAACCCTAACCCTAACCCTAACCCTAACCCTAACCCTAACCCTAACCCTAACCCTAACCCTAACCCTAACCCTAACCCTAACCCTAACCCTAACCCTAACCCTAACCCTAACCCTAACCCTAACCCTAACCCTAACCCTAACCCTAACCCTAACCCTAACCCTAACCCTAACCCTAACCCTAACCCTAACCCTAACCCTAACCCTAACCCTAACCCTAACCCTAACCCTAACCCTAACCCTAACCCTAACCCTAACCCTAACCCTAACCCTAACCCTAACCCTAACCCTAACCCTAACCCTAACCCTAACCCTAACCCTAACCCTAACCCTAACCCTAACCCTAACCCTAACCCTAACCCTAACCCTAACCCTAACCCTAACCCTAACCCTAACCCTAACCCTAACCCTAACCCTAACCCTAACCCTAACCCTAACCCTAACCCTAACCCTAACCCTAACCCTAACCCTAACCCTAACCCTAACCCTAACCCTAACCCTAACCCTAACCCTAACCCTAACCCTAACCCTAACCCTAACCCTAACCCTAACCCTAACCCTAACCCTAACCCTAACCCTAACCCTAACCCTAACCCTAACCCTAACCCTAACCCTAACCCTAACCCTAACCCTAACCCTAACCCTAACCCTAACCCTAACCCTAACCCTAACCCTAACCCTAACCCTAACCCTAACCC
>CM061156.1:89852-122352 GCA_030710495.1 Labroides dimidiatus
ATTGGTTAGCGTCGATCAGAGGGTAAGTACAAAAATATATTTGATCTTGCTTGGAAAAGAGTAGACAGAACAACGTATCCTGAGAACCAATAGTGCATTTTCTAAAAACAATCCAAAACCAATTAAGCCATAAATAATTAAGCACAAATAAACCCCACAAAAATATGCTAATTGACCACAGAGCACAACACGGGGCCTGATCAAACCCGTGGGGCCTTCCTTGAGAGAGGGTGTCTAGTGATAATGGCCGAAACACCCGATGATCTCAAGGTCCACTACTGAGGACGTGTTCTGAAATTTAACTCAAAAAATTCCAGCGCTGGTCCAATGTAAGTTTCATAAAACTACCCACTAAGACCCAACTGAGCTCTTTCAATAAGCTAAACTAGCTATTGTTTGCTGAACTCAATTCATCTTGTCAGCATCGAACTACTGATGTCTCTCAATAAGCTTAATTAGCTATTGTTTGCCAAACTCGACTAATTTTGTGAGTCCTCTCAATAAGCTAAACAAGCTATTGCTCCTCAAACTCAATGTATCTTGGTTTATCACCAAACTAATGCTAGTTTTCAATAAGCTAAACTTAGCCATTGTTTACCAAACGCTAAATTAGCTATTATGTACTGACACTCATTTTGACTAATGCTAGTTTTCAATAAGCTAAACTTAGCTATTGTTTACCAAACGCTAAATTAGCTATTGTCTACTGACACTCAGTTTGACTAATGCTAGTTTTCAATAAGCTAAACTTAGCTATTGTTTACCAAACGCTAAATTAGCTATTGTGTACTGACACTCAGTTTGACTAATGCTAGTTTTCAGTAAGCTAAATCCGCTATTGATTTACTAAGCTCAATTTATCTTGTGTCGATGCTTTAAGCCCAATTTTTCTTGAAGCCAAAGGAGGTGAGACTGGTCCTGGTGGGGACTGTGATGGACAGTGCACTTGGCTCCGTCGCTTGGCGGGGCCCTAACCCCAACTCCTAACCCCTAACCCTAACCCTACCCTAACCCTAACCCTAACCACTCTTATATCAAATGAAACTTCAACCCTTGTCATCAATTCATAACCCTTTCATAACTTCAACTGTTACTCTAAACCCAGCCAAAGACAGAACCCTTACCGAGACCCCAATCCTTCAGCTCCTATCTAGACTTTTACCTTACCTCTATACACTTACCTGCAACTCGACCCACCATGCTGTTACAGACCCTTGGAAGGGAAGATCAACCGGCTCACCCCAGTAAAAGAGGAAAAAAGTAGAATTAACACATTCATATAAAGTGAACAAGGAATAAAACAAAGCTTTTTTAAAACACGATATAATGACTTCTCTCCAATTTATTAATGTTACATGAGGTTGTACTTTACCCAGGGAACCCATTTGGACAAACAGGTATGATGTGATAACATGCCTGCTCTCTTTTTTATTCATTTTATATTTATATTTTATTTACATATTTTATATTTTATTTATTTCTACATTAATTTGTTTTTCAGGACAATTTCATGTTTTTAATTATATCTACTTATTTTGATAGATTATTTGTTGGCCAGCGCAACTTGAGATTGCTTCAATTACCATGAACCCAAACCCAAACCCCACCCTAACCCTGACCCAAGGACCTTGCCATATCCTCAAATTAATTTTTCTGAATATTTTATCCCATACTTAGTCAAAAATTAATTAACCACTTCCCCTAAATAAACAATACCCCCCCAACCCCCATTTTCCTTTCTCTCTCCCTCTCTCTCTCCCCCTCTCTCCCACTCTCCCTCACATTGGAGATAAAGTTGATGACTGGAACAAGTGGTATGAACAATAAGCGCCGGCCTGTGCAAGCCCTTGACATACCCATACAATCGCCAAGTCCACAGCAGAAGCGAGGGGTGTCACTATAAATATTACTCCAACCTAACTTACCCTAACCCTAACCCTCACCCTTTAAAGAATAATGCATCTTTTCAATGATCATGCTTTTTGCACTGCATGCACATCCTGTTTCTCGGGGGTGGTACCATTGGAATGCTCATGGCTAGAAATAGGGAGGTGGAGCTTGGTTTCAAGTCTCTAGGACCTTCCTATCAAAAGCTATTCAAGAATAATATATCTTTTCAATGATAATGCATTTGCAATGCATGCAAAACGTCTTTCAACCACTTCCTGATGTTGTAGAAACTCCACAGTGTGGAAAGTTGGTGGTCACAAATAGTCAACAATTTGCAAATCTTGTTTAACCTTTATTCAATTTGATAAACTACAAAGACAATGAGAGAATACTGACATAAATTTCAATCAATGAAAAAGTTTAGTTATATATAACAATCAATGTCTGCCTGAGGTTTTTTTTATTATTATTATTTTACGCTTATTGATGCTAGCTGTCTGATGGAAGAAAGCAAAGGTAGTTTTAGGCAAGACTGATGGACTGTGACATGAAAGCAATGTAATGTTATGAAAATATCTATACATGGAGCTTCTGTTTTCCTAGATTTAAACATTTGTTGCCTCTGACAGACCTCATGCTGTTTCAGGTCACCTGCTCCCCTCAGGCAGATCTTTGAACTCCTTGTGTTAGTGCGACCTGCAATGCATGTGTGTATATTTGTAAGGGCAGTTAGTAGGCTAGTAGGTGGAATGTTGAAAGGTTGTGTCCAACATCTGGAGGATGACTTCAGCTGAAGGTGGGACAGTTAGGAAACTGGTGGGAAGTGGGGGTTTGGGCAGGTCATTATTCAAACCAGATGAGGACAGCTTTTCAGCACAGAGGGATAATACTACATGTTTTGAACTACATGTGATTAATTAAAAAAACAAGTAACTTTTAATTTTTCACTGTATGATGACTTATTCTTTAATCTTTTTTAAAAAATGTTTGGTTATCCTATCCTGTAGTCCTACTGAAGTCTGTCCTTGTGTAGCTTTGTAACTATTCCATGTGCTCTGGGATCTTTTTGCTAAATCAAGCTCATTCCTGAGGAGGGGAGTAGAGCATACTTAAAAACAAGTTGCAAAGCACAAGTAAGGATGATGAGAAGATCGAAATATGAGGAGTGGAAGACGTGGAAAAAAAATCAAAAATGAAAGTAACTTCTGAATTACATTTACTTATAGATCAACAGGAAATAGCTTGCAATAATATGAGGCCTGACAGTGCAATGGGAGGACTCAGGACACATATGACATCAAAAATAATTAACATCATAAGCCTCTCAGAAATTAAACAGAGATACATTACTGGCTTTTCCTGGAATATCTCTGTCTTATAAGCACATGCTGCTGTGTCCAGTCAGAAGAGGGAAGGTTTAAGGAGTGTTCAGTTCCTGTATCACAATAACAGGTGTCTGTTTGCTGTCCTCCCACACTCCCAGGAGTGACTCCCAGGACAGAGCTGGATCCACAACACAGCTGAATTATGTACATGTTGCATAAGAGGAAAGAAACAATAGTCATGTTTAATTTGTCAGCATTTCTGGGGTGGATTTGGGTCTGTAAAGTGGTTTGAGACATTGATAGGTGAGCTCACAAGAAAGACGTGCATGTCACATATTACAGCACTGAAAGAAACTTGATAATAAAACTGTGATGGTAGCTGTTCTCTCTGCTTTAGTGCTAAGTAGTGTTTAGTATTTACTAGCTCTAAAAATAAAATGGATTCTGTGTCCTTGAAATAGCTTTGACTCCAACATGTGTGTGAATGCTTGAGAGGAGACTTCCTCCTCAACACTGATGGTTTTCAGTGCCCTGAAAACAATCTCAAGGACGCCCCTGACATAGATGCCCTGCCAGCGTGTAGTGTTTTTTTTTTTTTTTTTTTTTTTTGTGAAGTCCCCATTTCATGCAAGCTGTTTGGGAAACAGCTCAATCGTGTTTTGTCTTGTCTCTGAAGAGAATGTCATGTGAAAATGGGTTTTACTGCTGACACAGAGGTCCTATCTCTCTGCATGGAAGTGAAACATGAGGACTAACACACTACAGCTCAGATGATTACCTCAGATAGCACCCTGATTCAGCTTACCTGTGTCTGGGAACTCCTCCTTCCTCACATCTATCTCCTGTGTGCCTGTGCTGGCTAAGACGGCCTGAAATTAAAACTGGTTTGCATGAAATGCTTTGTGACCAAATATTTTGATTAGCCAAGTTACTGAAAGTGTAAGAAACATTTTCCAGCATATCCTGGAGCTGGAGCTATAGTAGGTCAGGTCAAACACGAAGCATGCAAAGGTCAGGCCTGCAATATTTAGGAACTAATAACTTGTTTCAAGTGACTCTTATAGTTGTTTTAACAGGCTCATATCCAGATAACTTCTCACCAGAAATTCAGTTTGGGGATGTTTATATGGCAGAGAATCTTTACCTTTACTCACCACTGGTAAGAACGCCAAAAAAAAGTATATCATAGCTGCTAAAAGCATTAAAAGCACAAGCAATCTGCTGCTCTCTGGCGTCTCCAATCAGTTGGGGTTCTGTAAGACCACAAACCTGGGTTTGTCCTCTTGTCAAGTTGTGCATCCATGTGAACTAAATTTTTTTTTTTCAACACATAGTTGAAAGCAGAGTCAGAAACATTGCTGTAGTGTGTAACAGTAGGATGTCCTTCCAGTGTTTGATATCACATGAGATTATTTAATTGGGGATAGTAACATTCCAAGTGTATTTCAGTCTCAAAGAGGGATTTTGATGATGATTTTTTTTCCTTCAATATAAGCAACACCCTAAGGATTGCAGCGTTTTCTTGCCAACTCAAAACTGTAGATTTTGAGTACAAAACACCATAATCAATAAATTAAAGCTGTATTCTCTTTATTTAATATTGTTTGACATTGACAGTTACAAGTGGAACAAAGCCACTAGAGATGGAAGCAGCTGTCAATTATTTTTTCATAACAAAATTTTCCCTCTCCTCACCAGTCATTTGAAGTTCTATTTTTCAGTCATTCACTTGTGTAACTCAGAATCAGTTCATGTGGATGTGTGTGGGTGAATGAGTGTGTAATGCAGTACATATGTTCTTTGGTTCTCTGTGTTTATGGATCAAGGACTGCGAGCGGTTATAAAAACAACGTTACCCAGAATACAGTTCTCCTGGATCACAGGTTGTTTCTCCAAGAGGTTGTGAGAAAGGCTGGGCCACTGTGGGGAGCGGATGAACCTGACAGTGACTCTGAGAGAGAGAGAGAGAGAGAGAGAGAGAGAGAGAGAGAGAGAGAGAGAGAGACAGAGAGAGAGAGAGAGAGAGAGGAGGAGGAGGAGGAGTGGGGAGAAAAGCCTGAAGCATGTGACATCACAGAAAAGCAGAACAAGCTGTTTTCAACCAGATCCTCTGATCAACTCTGACATTTGCATCTGTGTGCACATGTGTGTTAGTCCATGTGATCACAACATGTACTGTGTGTAACAGAAAAGAATTACATATATACAGTCTACAATTCTAGACTATATGTATGAATTCTAATTTCATTTAGGAGATGCTTTTTTCCAAAGCGACGTAGTGAGTCTTCGCTCTGCCTCTCGTTCACCAGACATGTTTTTGCTGTCTGTTCCTAAAGTACGTCTTGAGATGGGAAAAAGGAGTTACAGATATGCAACTCCTACAGCGTGGAACCTGTTGTAGGAAAAGTCTGAGGGAGCAAGTCTCTCTAAATCTTTTTAAAAGTCGACTGAAGTTGTTGGAGGATGATGATGCATCAAAAAATGCTTTGATGGCTGTTTTTCCTGATGCTATACTGGATAAGGAGATCTGATGTGGTCATTGTTTTGTGTTGCTTGTCCGAGGTTGTGTTATGTGACTTGCTGCTGTCTTGGCCAATAGCTAAAGATGACTTATTACAGATTGAGGAATGTGTAGTTTTAATTCTGTGCAGCAGGTGGTGCTAAAAACTTTAAAGAAATTTACTGATCAACATATTGCACTAAAACAAACCCAAATGGCGATTTGAGTTATTATTGCTTGCTGCAGAAATAGAGGAAAGACCTATATCTTAAAATGCACATATTGTCTCATCTTTAGGGCTGCCAATCTCAAACACTGGGAAGCACAATATTTTACAATTTACACATTAAATGATAAACATTTTAGAAACATGGGAGTGGATTTTCATTTACTCACTACATGCTTTTCTTATTTTTTGACGTCTCTGAGCCAGCGTCTGTCTTTCATCTTTTTTCTTCTACATCAGAAATTAGCTCTCGCTTTACATCCAAACATGACGCTCAAAATACCTTGCTTTTTTTGCCCTGATCTAACAAAATCCCTCATATTCTACTTCAGTGTCTTTTCTAATGCTCTCTTTGGCTTTCATCTTCTTTCCTCTGAAATGTAGACCAACTGTACTGCTGCTCACATCTGGGACGCACCTGTCAGGGGAGAGGGCAGTTTTCTCACACGACCCTGGTTCTTATAGACTCCCCGAACCCGTTTAATAAGGATCAGTATTTATCTGTCTGAGCGATAATGTAAGGTCTCTGGAACTATAAACTATTGAGCTCTCATTCGTAGGCATCATTTCCCATAATTTAAAATCAGGTGCCTTGCAGTGAGTTATGCACACATAAAATATTGATCAAAGAAAAAAGTATGAAGAGAGAATAAAGCACCCTTCAATGAATTCACATCAGAACTTCTTTTAGTTCCAACAGTTTGTGGTTTGTGACCTCTAGAACTATAATTTTTACAAAAAAAAAAAAAAAAAAGACAACAATACGGTCATTTTCACCCTGGTTAATCTTCATGTGATTATTACTTCTCCCAGTGCTGCTACTGCTGCAAAAGGAAAAGATGCAGTGATACAGTATGTGCTTCAGGGCCAGTCCACACACATGCACTCAGAGTCTGTCTGATAGGCTGGATCACCCCGAAAGCTGCTCTGAATCATTGTTTCCAAAGCCTGTTGCCTTGGCAGCCAGAGGACTGAGGGATCTGACCAAAATACAACCTCATAAAATCTACACTTTAAAGGGAACTGCCCCACACCACATCGTTGTCTGTGTGCATGTGTCTTCTTTCTTTGAATTTCATCACTGATACATTTCTGATAAAGCAGATTGAACGTACATTTTTATGAAGGTGGTGAAGGATTACTGTTACAAAGAGGCAGCTCACACAGGAACGCTCATTTTAATTAATCACTTTCAGAAATCAGAAAACTTTACCTCACCTCTTCTTTGAAATCATTTCCTTGTGGCTTTGCCAAAGAAAATAAACCTGAGAGCTAAAAATCAGAAACACTGGCAGAGGGGGGGGGGGGGGGGGGGGGGGGGCAGGCACAGCAACCTGTTTCCATTAAACAAAGGCCAAAGCATTGTTCCCCAAGAGGACAGCTCCAACTCCAGAGGTATGATCCATGCCTGAGACCTGATGACATGATCACCAGCATACTAATGTGCAATGTGTCATAGCCCTGCACGGATGGGAAAGGTGCAAGTTACACATTGATTGGAGATCTGCCCTCTGCTAGCTTCATTGTTAAGCTGCCAATCTGTCTGCATCCAATAATAAACATCAGGCTGAGTCTGTGTCTGTGTGTGAACAGGAGGTCATTAAGCAGCCTCTCCCTCTGCAATAATAAACAGCAGGGAGGTTGTTTTAACGATTGAAGACACAAACACACGCACATATTCTCAGGTCAGCCTTCTGACACTGATGACATTTATCCTTTTTCCCACACTTCTGGTGAACGAGGCTGAATGGCCTAAAAAAAATGCAAACACAGAGAACTGGAGGTCAGTACTTCAGATTCAGCACTTTATTCACAAAACCAGAAGTGTTTTGCTTGTCACACAATGATTGTGACGGATGAAACACTAACAATGATTCAAACCAATTTGTTACATCCACACCTCACACCTCTAGCTCCACTGAGCTAGCTTCATGCCTCATGTCTGGTCAACTCATTTGGAGCATATATTCATTGAAAAGGAGCAACAGTTTTAAACAGGAGCTGTAACAGCCAAGACTCACAGAATAGAATAGAATAGAATAGAATAGAATAGAATAGAATAGAATAGAATAGATTTTATTGATCTATGAAGGGAAATTCAGGATAATTCATAGCATGTACAAAAGAAGACAACTTGACAGATTGTCCTACACAACCACTGGTCCACTCAGTTAATATGAAAACAGTTCCACAAATAAGAGCTAGCTCAAGTAAGCAAGCTAACATCTTTTTGGGTCAAGGTGCTTTTAATGTTTCTACATCCTTCTGAACTTAAAAAAAGAACAGTTACACATCTATGACCAGCTTCTCTGAAATGACAAGCTCTGGTTAGCATAATCAACACTGTAAGAGCAATGAAGGAGCTTAATGCTACTTAGCTTCAGTTGCTTCAACTCTGACATTATCTCCTATCACCATCTAAATCCAAAGACTGAAGCCGACTGCGGTTACTGACACAATGAGACCAGTGGGTTTCCAAGGGAGAACAATGAAGTTCAGAAGGCTTCTATTGGGAACAACTTGAAGGAGCTGGAGTGTTTCCATGAAGGTGAGATGAAAGATTCGGAAGTAGAAGTGTTTAAGTGCAGGTAATTTCAATGTCTTTTACTCTGACAGTAGTTTATTGAGCTCCCAACCTGCCAACAAAGGCTCTTCCAAGTTAAGACTCAGTTTGTGTGAGAAGACTAAATTTCAGGCAATTCAACAAATTATAAAGAAGGATGAATGCAAGAGTGTTGGCGTCTGATCCCTGACATGAAGTTTATTTCCCAAGGTGGATCTGCTTAAGTGAGACATCAACTTTCATTTTAAGGTTCTAACATCCATAAGCCCTGAATCAATAGTTACATGACAAATTAATGAATGCTAACATAAGAGGTGCTAAAAATGAAGGTCAAGCAAAAAAAAAAAAAAAAAAAAAAAAAAAAAAAAAAGGCTTTAAGAGGAAACAGTTTTCACATTTGTGTTGTCGGTGTACACAGGCCTTGAATCTATAGATTTCTGCTGGTCGAGGAAACAGGTCCTGGATCTACAGATATGTGCCTTTGGTGAACACAGGCCCTTAATCTGTGGATTGGTGCTGTCAATGGAAACAGGCCCTCAGTCTGGAGATTCCTGTTTTTGTTGGGCACAGGCCCTTAATCTGTGGATTGGTGCTTGGTTAGTTGCATAACTTGACTTTACAAGTTTTCATCTCTTGTGCTATTAACAGTGTCTTGCTATCTCTGAATACATTAAAGATGAGAGGATATTTATCTCTAACAGTGAATTTAAGAAAAATAAAATAAATATTAAAAAATTAGAAAAATGCAAAATAAAAGTTCTTATCCTTTTGTTGGTGCTCTTGTTTTTTTTTTTGATTGCAGCAGTGAAGCCAGAGCTTTGCCTAGTTTGAACGATCACTAATATAGGGAACACTTTGTCTTTTGAAGAATATAACATTGCTCTGAGTCAGGACTCCATGTAGGGCGTCATCCTGCAGTGATTTTGTTTGAAGAGCAGCACCAGCTCTGTCTGTATGCGTTTATGGAACAGTGTGTGTGTGTGTGTGTGTGTGTGTGTGTGTGTGTGTGTGTGCGTGTGTGTGTGTGTGTGTGTGCTCGTGTGTTTTCTCAACATGGACACTACACAACACTAAAATCCAAACATGTTTTGTACTACTGTGTAGAGCACACATTAAAGAGAGTGGAACAGAGTGCACACACAAACACACACACTGGTTGCTGGTAAGATCACAGCATCCACCAGTGGCTCTGATCCTGCTTACTTTGGCCCCCATGTCCTTGTTATCTCTCTCTCCATCTTTTTACTTTGTTATTCTTCTTCAGGCCCCTCCTGTCTTCTTACCCAATATCTGGCAGCTTTTGTTTTAACACCATCAAAGGTTGAACCTCTGCCTGTGAAGACTCATATTCATGCTATCGTACAACAACAGATGTTTTTGTTTAACTCCCAAGATTCCTACTTGTGTCTGTAAGGCAAAATCCTACACAAACGCTCTTTGGAAATGTCCTCTACGCTTACTCGTCTGTCTTAAATACATTTCCAGTAAAAATGAATATAAACCATTTTGAGTATGTCCTGATGTGTGACGGGTGGATCAGATCTTTATCATTCTTATCACTGGGGGACAGACTAATAACTTCATGTAGATTACCAGGACTGCCTGTCATCATTGCCTCCGCAGTCTCTCTTTCTTATTTACATCCTCACTTTCTCCTAGTAAAACTTGCACTTAAACAAACCTCTCACTCTCTCTTTAAAACCAAAACTGTTTGGTCTATTTAATCCTTCCCATCTGTCCAGCAGTCCCATCAAGTTACCAGCGACTAAAATCACTGCTGCTCTGACTCTGTTATACCTGTGACACGAGATCCATTTTACACTTTGTTCACTGTCTGAGCCTGAAACAGCTTTACTCCTTTTATACATGGATAGACTGACTCTTTGCGTAAATGCTCAGCAATATTCTTGCTACAATCCTATTAGCAAACACTACTGTAAGGTGGTTGCAAGTTGATTGCAAACAAGAGTAAAATAGCCTCTAATGAAACAGAACCAGGGCAAAACAATAACATTTCAGCAACAGTACTGAAACTAACTCTTGTCATACTCGTTCAAAGTCCCTGCTTTGTAAGTCACAGAACATAAATTTTGTGTGGTTTGGGATTTTAATGTACCAGAGAAATGCAAGTGAAAACTGGTGTTCTGGGTGACATGGATACAGACTTCTTCAGACTTTGTACAGCTGCAGATGTTTGTGAAGCACAGCTGTTTTGAATGTACGAGGTATTCATTGATCAGCTCGTCCTGTTTGAGATTTATTGTCTCACTCAGCTCATTGTTTTTGGTTTCCAGACATGCGACTGTAGGTTAAAAAAAACCTTCAGAGTAATTGGAGACAAATGAACAATAACTTTTAAGATTGTGGATGTTAATTTGGATAGAAACGCTCTTAATAACTACATGTACAACCCTAATAAAAATGGGATGTTGTGTACATGTAAATAAATACAGAATACAATAATTTGCAAATTTCATGAACTAACATTTTATTCACAAAAGGACATAGACAACTTATTATCAGATGTTCACGGTGAGAATTTTTTTTATTTCATGCAAAATATTGGCCCATTCTGAATATGGTGGCAACAATGTATGGCAAAGAAGGGCCAAGTTAACCTCTTTGTAGAGTCCATTCTTCTTCGCCATCATCATCACATTGTGTGTTTTAAGAAACTGTAGAAAAAGGTATGAGACCCCATTTCACTTGTGGGTCAGCAGTCACACCACATACTGAAGTGTGTGTGACAAATAATAGACTAAAAGCTGTTTTTCTCATATACTCTCTTACAATATAAACACAAAATACTGTAATTTGACATGTACAAGACCCAAAATGAAAACATTACAGTTTTAGAGTCATCTTTGAACCAATGTTTACTTAAGATGAACATGTGCATTACTGTAAGCAACGGGGACATACATGTTTTAATAATGCTGTTCTAACAGCCTGGTGCTCTGAGACGTATCTGTAGGCTAACGTCTAACGTTAGTGAATCCTCATGTCCTGCTCATCGACCAATCAGAGCTAACGTAACCTCACTCTACATTGTATTGACAGACTCTCAAGTTTGATCAGATCACCGCAGAATAACTGCTGAATGTGGGCTGGAATGAACATTATCACAAACAGATTAACCCGTGTTTTAGCCTTTAGCTTGTGTTTTAGCCTTTAGCCTGTGCTCTCTTTCTTCTTTCTTCTTCTCTTCTGTCCCTTTTCTGTCAGTTCAGCTCCAGTCTCCACCATCTCTACTAAATTAATCACAGAAATCATTTCCAGCAGAGACAAACAGATCTCTCTTCTCTCTGATAAACTTCATCAGCCAGCGTGGTGTTGTCATAGAGACTTCAGCGTGCCGTGAGTCCTGTCAAACCCAATCAGGAAGCTAAGAAATATAATTTATTA
Organism: Labroides dimidiatus; assembly: GCA_030710495.1. Classification (NCBI taxonomy): domain Eukaryota; kingdom Metazoa; phylum Chordata; class Actinopteri; order Labriformes; family Labridae; genus Labroides; species Labroides dimidiatus. The sequence continues at coordinate 101,762 of CM061156.1, forward strand.
ATAACCTATTTAGGTGCTGATAATCTCATTTTAAAGTTGTGGAATAGGATCAGGCAGAGATCTAGAAGAGAGATTTTTTCAAGATCATTTAGAAAGTCCACACAAGGAGTTTAATGAAGCCAGATTACTGTAATGATGAATGCTGTGTTAGCTCTCATCTTACTTTGAGGTTTGTTTAACTGGAGTTTCCTAAATATCCAACTATAAACATGGAGTGGGCAGGGTTTGTCAATAATGTCCAGTTAACCTTTTGGATTAATTTTTCACTTTGCTGATCATCAGGACTGTATTTACTTCAGTTAATTCTGGGTTCTGTTTTGTGTTTACATTGCAGGTTTACAACCTAACTATGAGCCTAACTTTCTAAGCCCCAAACTTACTGATTAAGAGTGTCGGTAGGCTAGTGTGTGGGCGTTTGTTTTGTGTGTGTCCCTTCCAGAGGGGAGTTTATTAAAATTTAGAAGAGAGTAAAGTAAAACCTGGACAGGGGAGACATGTTTTTTTAGTGGACAGCTACAGTTTACACACCATACTCACAGAGGTCCTTTGGCAAGTGATCATGAGGATTTTATTCTTGTCTTAGTGTGTTCAAGCTGTCCGTCAAATTGTAACTTCCTACTTAGAGTAAAACTTGGGATTGTCTTTGCGTTGAAATTCTTCATTCTTTAAGCAATTAACCAGCCACATTCTCTGCCTGAAGCAGGTTAAATTTTAAAATGAGTATTTAACTGCCAATACACGGATGAACTCTGCCCACAAGCCTTTTATTCTCTCAGAGCTTTTCAATTCTCCTTGGTGCACTGAGTGGATATGAAATTTTAGCCCTTCCGTACTTACTATTTATCACACTGCTGCTTCATGTATTTTCTCCTCAGTAAGATGAAACTGAACTTCCTAACAAGGTTCAAATAAACTAACCACGTTCTTATCAGACAGAGAAATCACAGTTGGGGCTGGTTGGTATGTGCATGTTCAGCACTGTTTGACTGCACACAAGCATGGAAATATCAAGTTCAGTCCACAACTCCTGCCAACACTGCAAAACAATGTAACTATAAAAAAAGAAGCAGTTAAAAGTTAAAAATCAGTTATTGAATGAAAAAGTACAGAAAACTTGAAAACTGACAAGATTTTCATAAAAGGACCCAAACATACAACTCAAAAACGAAAACCCTTTGATGAGGACCAGGCTCTCAAAGTACAAAACACATCCCAACCAGAAGTAGTGGTCAAAAACCGTAAATGCTTAGAGGGATGTGCAAACTGCAGAATTTCTTGCCCATTTAGCGGCGGCCCAGGCCGCTGCTCTACCAGTTAAATGACATATCAAAGCAATCTTGGCCTGTTCCATGGGGAAGGCGGTCGGCAAGTGGCTAAAACGCAAGTGACATTGCACTAAAACCAGTCTGAAGTCTTCAGAGAACCTCTAAGGAGCAGCCAGAAAAGCAGTGAGCATGGCAGTGGATAATGGGGCAACAGCAGCAGCAAGAACTGGAGCACAGGGGGCATGGCTTGGTGTAGTGGAGGTTCGGCTCTCCAGATGAGCCAGAATCTGATGTAGTTGATCCGTCAGCTGACTTACTTGCTTGTTGACTGAGTTCTGAAATTCCCCTTGTTTTGGGTGCAAGTCCCTCACACTTGTATAAATGCTGCTCAGCTGTTCTTCATGCTGCTGCAGACGGCTCCCCTGGTTTCTCAGAGCTTTTTTCATGGCTTCTGAGTCAGCTGGGTCTATATTTGGCCAGATTGTACTGACAAGACTAGCATAAAAGGACCAAAACGCACAACTTGTAAACGAATACTCTTTAATGAGGACTATGGTCTCAAAGTACAAAACACAAAATCACAGCCTTGCTGGAGCCCAAATAAGGCAAACACAAAATCACAGCAGCGCTGGTAAATACCAGAAAACTACAAGGGGAACAACAATCTAACTCTAAAGAAGTCTAGCTTAGTTAAACAAAATGGTAAAACAAAAATCCAAAACGGCAAACTCAAAAATCTAAAACCCTCGACGCACTAGAGACACTGAACGCAGCACATGAACACACAGTACACCCAAGAAAAAGGCACACACGAGACACTAAAACACCCGAGGAAGAACTCACAATGAACTGACACTGAACTCAACTCAATTCAAAACACTGGCTAAATAGACAAAGGGGGCAATCAAACACAGGTGAGTGACGAGATAGGTGAGGCACATGAGGAGCAATTACAGAAGGAGGGAAACTGGGGGAGCAATGAACACAAGAAAAGGAACACTAAGTGGCCGTCCACATGAAGACAGGTTCAGGGGTATCCACAAAAGTTTTTTATCGTATGTACGTTTCATCCAAACAGAGCCGGCGTTTCAGCCGCCCGATTTCGATCATTTTTTAAACCGGGTTCTAGGGTGGATAAATCGGAAACCGCGCATTGGTTTGGTTCCATGATGACAAACTACCCGGTATTTTCTGAACTGATGACACAATGCCCCCACCTCTCACTTACTTCTTGTATTCACCGCCATCTTCACACGAGCCAAACACGCACGCTCCGTGTGTCATTCTCTGTTTTTGGTGGACAATGTGGCAATGTCACAGCGCCACCTACAGGCCTGGCCTATGTACTACAACGGTTTCAGTGGGTTTCAGTGCTTTCGTCTTGACACCGATATTTCTTGTGAGGGTTCCACGTTTACAGCAAACTTCTTTGATACGAGGAAACTCTGCTTGGCTTCGTGTGGATGCATACTAAGACACACAGAGAACTGAAGATTGAAACAAACACCACAAGAAACACATGGAAAGAAACTACAAAATAAAACTGAAACACCAAAGACCACACTAAGAAACAAGACAAAAACACAAGGGAAACAACTTTAAGAACCACAAGAAACACGAGGAAACAGGGAACCCCAGGAAACATAAAACCAAACTATCACAGTGGGGGTTTTATTCTCAGTAGCCATTTAAATTATTTCAAACAATAGAAATACACAGTCTGAGCATGAACACTGTGCGTAAATGTAAGACACTAAAAGAAACTGTACCACAAAAATGACTCGGTACATTTCATGCACAAGCACGTGGACACGATCGCTGCAACTGCTCTTCTCGAGTGTTATTCTAAACAATAACGGGGGTGTTAGAGGGCTGAGTGGAACCAAAACAACATGAGCCAAAAAGTCTCTAAAGTCTTAATCCTGTTCTCTGTGTCTTATAGTGCTGACTCTGATGAGACCGCGCTGCATGTAAACAGATGCTTCATGGTGATGTAGGTGGACCATGCATATGCCTAAAGTCTGGTTTATGTTGGAGAAGTGTGACCGTGGGCTGTACTGACCAGGGTTGATTTCAGCAGGGTTTGGATGGTCAGTGTATTTTATTTATATTTAATTCTGTGATTCCTCCACGTACCACTAACGGGAGCCTGAGTACCACTTTGACAAAGGCTGATCCACAGGATCAGAAATGAAGCTGTTTTTCTTGTAAAGTCCAAACTGAAGTACCGTTTTGTGCACATGAATGTTAATTTGCTTGCAGGTGGGCACACACACACACACACACACACACACACACACACACACACACACACACACATGCATTCCTACGTCTCACGTAACTTTCAGCGGAGAGGTCAGATCAAATCTTTGGGGATGTACTCTGCTGGCTGAGTGTTCTTCAGTTGTTGATTTAGCAGCAGTAATTGGTTTGAATTCATTTCATGGAAAGTTTTCCACCACAGACATTTCTGATTTGGAAGCTTTGGGGATTTCACTCCTCAATATTTTGGCTGCGTTCACCGCCTCAAGGTGCTCAAAGGGAGGAATGTAGATAGATATAGGAGCACACACACTGTTATTACTTCTCTGGAAATGCAGTGTGTTGTATGTTCAGTGTCTTATATTCTTAATGTGTGTTTTCAAAGATAACTGCCAATCAAAAACAGCTTTTATTCCTGCAAGAAGAAAGGACAGAAACTAAATCCTTATCCAAGAACAACAATAATTGTGCGCACACGTCAGAGATACACATGCGCACACATACACACACACACACACACACACACACACACATGCACACACACACACACACACACACACACACACACACACACACACTGCTTTGAAAGTTATGTCTCAATCAATGAAAGATGATCCCCGTCATCTGGTTTTGGTTTGAAAAGGAGCCCGAAGACTGATCTGATCTGTGTTCAGTGTGTGGTATTTCTTCAAGAACTTTATGACTCTCACCCTCGCTCTCTCTCTCTCTCTCTCTCTCTCTCTCTCTCTCTCTCACACACACACACACACACACACACACACACACACACACACACGCACACTGGTAGTTAGAAAGAAAGAGATATTTCCTGCATACTCTTGTCACTTGACCCCATGTCCCAGTATGTTAATCATTTCCTGCTGCATAATCCAATGAAATGGTTGAATTCGCTGGTTTATTAGATTAGTGGCGCTGCTGTCCACGACGTGGATGTAACAGAAGGGCTGGATCTGGTGTCAATTTGGTGGGAAATACCTTCCATTACTCCCTCTATTATCCCCCTTTTTCAGTCCATCAAATGTAGGCTGTGTAAGTTTCTTCCTCTCACTTAAAACCTGCTGTGTTTGTCTTTTCCACCTTATCTTTCCTACTTCATAAGAAAACATTTTGAAAATAAGCTGAACTGCACTTTATAGCCTGGGGAAGAGCAGTACCAAGATGAGATGCCTCCCTGAGTCCCTGTGAGGATTTTGTCTTTTATTTTATATATTTGTCTTTTCACAATCCACGATTGAAAAGAAGATTATCAGCCCTAAAATACGATGAACGCACTTTAAGTCCTGGGCTGTGGGTAACACTAAACAGTGTTTCCCATGAGTACTGATAGTGCTCATGGGAAACTAAGTCTTTATCCGAAAAAAAAAAAAAAAAAAAAAAAACCTAAACAAAACAAAACTACAAGTTGAACTGTATTTTCACTTTGACTCTTAAACGGTTGATCAAATGTCTGTGAATGTATTTCATGCTACACTTATTTGTGATCCTAGTGAATCATTCTCACGAGAGGCCATTAATGTGCTAATTAAAATACAAAAGGAGTCAGAGGCAGAGGTGTGATCTCACCTTCAGAGTGAGCAGAGAAAACAAAAAGGCCACAAAAGACTCCTGACTTATTAAATTTCCCTGGAGTCACAACAAAAAGGAAAACAACAAATGAAGTGAATGGAGTTAAAATGGTGAAACTTTAGGTTCAGATAGGGCCTGAAACTGATGGCTGATGAGCAGTGATAAGTGAAGGAGTGGTACGATTGTTTTTCTCTTGCTGTCCTGCACCATAAACTTCTTTTTTTCAGATGATGAAACTGTCAGAGCCAAAGTTTTGCATACATAGCTTCTGCTTTTTGCTGCAATCCACAGACTGTGCAAAGCCTGGATGTAGTCTTGGTTATGTTACCCACTGGTTTTTAATCAGGTTAGAATAGAATAGAATAGAATAGAATAGAATAGAATAGAATAGAACTTTATTTGTCAACAAGTACAAGAAATAACGACAGAAGCAACAAAGGTTGTTATAATGGAATTCCCAAATTCAAAAATCTAAATTCAGGTTGAGATAGACTGCAGCAAAGAGCCAGACTAAGGCCTTAGCCTTTTTGTTTTCTAATAAAAACACAACCTGAAAAGCAACAGCATTAAACATCATGGAGCGTGAAGGTGAGTTGTACTGAATGATGAGACGCTATTACGAGGTCTGCAGTCTTAAGCTGACTGAGTCACAGCTGTGCCAATATTTAATGAAACAGCACTCTGTCTGAAACAAACTGCCTGAACAAAAGGAGCAGGCACCGGGACCTAAACACCAGAAAGTTTAATCCGATGTTATTTTTTAACTCTTCTTTTTTTACAGGTTGAAAGAAGTCCCTTTTTATTATTGTGGAAAAATAATTTTAAAAAAGCTTCCTGTTTATCTTTGAGGTCATTTTCAGATTTTATGCTCAATCTCCTGGAGGAACACATTACTTTGATCAAATATAAAATGAGGGTTTCAGCTTTGACTCCTATTTGATCGCCTTTACTTTATGAACAAAGCCAGATGTTTTCTTCCTGTCCACTTGGACTCAACAGTAACTGGGGCTCCTGACAATACCCTCAGGATAACACAGACATACGAGACGAGTGGTCATGCCTCACAAACATGAGACTGCACAGCTATGGAGAGGAGCAGCTCTGTGTTAGCTTTAACAGCACTAAATCCCAGGAACTCAGTCCAGTTGTGAAGCAGACTCAGCTGTCTTGGGACGCAGTATGTTCAAACCTTTCATTTTCCAGGCAGTATATTTCCCACTTTCACTTTTATTTTCCATTTCTGTCTGAGTTTTAGAGTTCCCCTCACACTCCAACCAGCCCTCCGGTGATCAACCCCCCGTATTATTTATACACAGCCTGTTGGTGGTGCAGGGATCCCTTTGCCACTTGCAGCATATTGGGCTGGGAGGTTAAATCCCCATCAGGTCTCACATGGTTCTGTTCACGGTGCATTAATGTGTTTCTGTGGGTATGAAGCAAGTGATAAAGAATGGAGCACAGACACTGACATCTTATACAGAGAAAGTGAAGCACAAAGAAATGGATCAAAATGGGAGCTGCCTGTGTGGCTCTGACTCTTTGTAATGAGATCCTGTCAGGTCTTTGTTTGTCTTCCTGCACCTGGATGGAGGTGGATTTAGCCCTGAGAGGTAGATGTTGAATAAGCCTGTGTGTGTGTGTGTGTGTGTGTGTGTGTGTGTGTGTGTGTGTGTGTGTGTGTGTGTGTGTGTGTGTGTGTGAGTCTAAGTGTGTTTGAAAGACAGCCTTGGGCCTCGTACCTGTTCAGCATTTTAGAACCTGTGATGAAGATGAAGATGATGATGAAGATGATCTAACTTAAAGAGTCAGAACAAAGCAGAAGACTGTGGCTGCATGTGTGTGTGTGTGTGTGTGTGTGTGTGTGTGTGTGTGCAGCTGTCTCACTAACTTTGGGCTTGGGTTATCTGTGTGTTTGTGATGTTTGGTTTAGATTAAGGTTGTTGTAAGAGTCCATGACTCCCTGAACCTCGTCCACTGGCTGGCTGCTTTGGGATGGGGAGCGAAGGGTTTTTGTTTTTGTTTTTGTGACTTGAAAGTTGTGGATGAATTCAGACTCTGCATGTATTCATTTTGTAGTTTTAACTCCACATCACATCAGATCTGTCTCCTCTCCGTCACAGCTTCCGAACAGATCGGTTTCTATTTAAGTCACATAACAGCTCCACTCTGTTACATCGAGGCTGCATCCCAGCTCCGGCAGGTTGGAGCCCTCCGGATCAGATACACTGATTCCTATTTTTGCTGGATGACAGAACAATGACTCATTAATTTATGCAGAGCAGACTGAGAGGAACAGGAAATAAAACATCTAATTTACTTTCAAAATAAAACAAAGCATGACAAAACCAGATGGTATTTGTCTTGACCATGACAACGAAGGCTGAAGAAAGCTTCATTAATGGACACGAGGGAACTCCTTGGTCTGTAACTCCAGCTGTCTGTCTGGTGTAAGTTAATGTCCTCAGCCACCATGAAATGGAGCGGAGCTGGTCCAGAGAGACAGAATGTATTTAAGTCATCAGCCGTTATTGATACTTATTTATGTGTCGCTGCTGGAGCTGCGTGAGAGACTTGTGCACCCTGGGTTTGACAGAGTTTGACTTCTGACGGATTTAGAAGCTAAAAGTCCTGCTGTGCTCATCACAAAAATCAAATATGTTTGTGTTTTGTAGTCATTATCAATTATGTTGATGATCAAAGAGTATTTCTCATCTTATTGATCTGATTGGTTGAGTCTGTGTACTCTGTTTAATTTGAAATTGATCAGATGATCTGGACCGTTTTGGTGCCTGACTTCTGCTTCAGGTTCAGTTCTCTATTTAGACCAATGCGTGGGAGCACACTTTGTCAAAAATGGACTTAGAATAGAACCGAATAGAATAGAACGTACTTTATTCAGAGTCGAAGCAGCAAACAAAGTGTAAAATGCAAAAAATTCAAAAATATATAAAAAAAAAGTACAATATAATAAATATGAACCAGAAAAAAAATCTCCATCAGACACGTCAGCTTGGCCATAATTCTCATGTTCACCTCAAGCCACCACCTCAACAGGGTCCACAGGGTCCAAAACTGATCTGTCCTTGTTCACCAGTCTGTTCAGTCTCTCTCTCCTGTATCCTGTCTGTTTACAGCAGGTGAGTTCCTTCAATGTGGTGGTCAAGTCCAGTGTTAGTTAGCCATGTTGAATACCACGATGCTTCTCTGCTGGTATTCCCTCTGGCACTGGGTTAGCACCGCTAGCTTGTCCATCTTATTTGAATTTGAAAATTTTTATTTCAAGCATGCGTAATATAAAAGAGAGAAAAAAAAAACATCCAACAGAATAGACATCATAGACAGCACTTGCATCCACAATAGACAAAACAAAAACAAAACAAAAAATAATGAAAAGGCAAACTGCCAATCATAAGCAGCATGTGTTGCATGGTACATGCTCGAAAAAGAGTAGGAGGAGGTCTAGACTTATATAATACTACCCCTTTTGTTTACACATTCAGCAGTCTTCAAAATCTTCTTATAAAAGACCAAAAGACAAAAATACTTTTTGGAGATAGAACTCACATTCGCCATAGCAATGGACAGAAGAACAGGTCGATAACGTCTCTTCTCAGCTCGCACCGCAGTACCAGCACGTCGTTCTTGCCTCCTTCTCCTCAGCGCACAGGGAACTTTGGACCTAGCATCAGTTAGCATCAACATGCTATGGGCTGCTAACAGCTTAAGTCTCACATGTAAACAATGGTTAGACATTGGAACAAAAACAATGAAAACATCACTGCAAACACAACCAGTTTGATGTCAATCGCCAACAAATGAGCTGTAAAAAGTAGAGACAGTCTTTAAATCCGAAGATAACTGGAAAGATCAGAAAAAAGGGAGAAGAAAGAACAAAAAAAGAGCTGCTACAACAAGCTGCCACTCAAGTGGTGCCTAGCAAAAGAAAAAAAAATAGATGCACTTTGCATGAATCTTTAGCAATGTGGCGCACAGAAAACGGATCTGAGACATGGTGCTCCCTCTGTGAATTGGAACATTGACTTAAATCATACAGGGTGGCAACGCAGTGCTTGTTCTGCATGGAGTCACTCCTCATGTGAATTGTCTTTAAGGGTCAGGGGCTTGATACACATCCCTAATCATGAGGTTAAATCCAAACAGGTTCAGGAGATCAATACTGCTAATAATAACTCCATTGAGCTGCTTCTCTCTCTCTCTCTCTCTCTCTCTCTCTCTCTCTCTCTCTCTCTCTCTCTCTCTCTCTCTCATAGTGTGCTAAATGCTCCCAGGACACCAAAGGGCTGAAGCAATCAGCCTGCACTCATTTTTGCCTTCCTTTGCCGTCAGCCAACAAACAGACATCAGACCTTTCTTCTGTATCAGTGTTGAATGCGTGACTGATTCATTTTTAAGTGTTTAGAGTATATTTTAAAAAGTTGTTCATACTGGGTGTGATTGTCTGTAAAGTTTGTTATTCTGCACATTCCTGTTTCATGTTTTGCCTTGTCTTCCTGTTTTAGTTTGAAATCACTAACCCCCGTCTCTGTTTCAGATCTGTTCCTGTCTGCCCTGCCCCCGTCTGTCACACCTGTTTCCTGATTGGCTTCCCCAGCTGTGTCTCATCTCCCCTCATTACCTCTTGTATTTAACCCCATGTGTCTCACTGTCTTGTCGCCACTTCGTTGCACTTTGTAGTCCTCATTCCATCCTTCTTCCATAGTCACAGTCTAGCCACATTCAAATTTTGCTTGTCCTTGATTTTTGCCTCACGTTTGCCTGGTACCTCTGCCTGTCTTTGGACTACCTTTTGTGTTCTTACCTTGCCTGATTTTGGATTAAACCTTTTCTCCTATGGAACTCTGGTGTTTCTGTTTTTATGTTCCTCTTTCTTTTCCTTGGTTCATGGCAGTGATACCTTTGACTGAAACAATGTGTGTGCTGATTTCTCAACTTAATTTAGTTTCACACTACTTTAAAAGGTAGAGCACACACATGCTCTACCTGCACAAGCTGTAAATATACCATGAAGTGTTCTCTGCAGGATATGAGCTACAGACACACAGACTGCATGCATGGATGTTTATAGGTGGTGTGTATGTCCATACAGGATATTAAACCAACTGATCCAAACAGAGAAGATAAGGTGGTGCTACCTCATTGGCTAAGGGAAAAGAAGAGAGCAGCCCACAGTTACAGGATCAGGGTCATTGTTTTTAGGTTGTTTTTGGCTCCATAAAGCCAAAAGCTGGACTTTTCCTACATGACAATTCCTACTGCCTTCTGATTAGAAAAAAGACAGGTAGCACTCAAAGAAAAAAAACGAGCATCGCTGATAACAGACACATTTTATTTAGACTGTTCAGTACGACCAAAACAAAATCTCTTAGACAACTTCAACACGTTGATGTGGATACATCATAACCAAAACGACTTTTCCGTAGAATAAAAGACCTGAAGTCTTCCAAATACTCTCACTGGCCAATTTATCAGGTCCACCTCCAGTAACGGGTTAGACCCCCTTTACCTTTAGACCTGTCTTAATTCATGGTGTCATAGATCCAACAAGCTGTCGTAAACCTTCCTCAGACATTATGTTTCATGTTGAAATGACAACATGACACAGCTGCTACAGGTTTGTGGTCTGAACATCTATGATGAGAATGTCCCGCTCCAGCACATCCCAAAGGAGCTCTACTGGACTGAGATCTGGGGACTGTGGAGGCCACTGGAGTCCAGGGAACTCATGGTCATTGTTGAAGAAAGCAGGTTGAGAAGTTTTGAGCTTTGTGACATGGAGCGTTATCCTGCTGGAAGTCTCCATCAGAAGATGATGAGTCCACTGTGCTCATAAAGGGATGGACATGGTCAGCAACCAGACTCAGGTAGGCTGTGGACTTAAAACCAGGCTCAGTTGGTACTAAAGGGTCCAAAGTGAGCCAAGAAGATCTCCCCAACATCATTAGACCAGCAACAGCAGGCTGAAGAGTTGATCCATACTTTCATGCTGTTTACTCCAAATCCTGAGTCCACCACCTGAATGTGGAGTGGAAATCCAGACCCATCAGACCAGTGGAGGTTCTTCTGGAGGAGAGCAGGTTACTGAGCATGTTGATGTGAATGTTTGGATCCATTCTGTGTAAACTCTAGACATGGTTATGGGTCAAAATCTCAGTAGATCAGCAGTTTGTCAGTTATTCAGACCAACAACCATGCCACGTTTAAAGTCCCTTAAATCAGTTCATCTTCACCATGTCTGCATGAATAAATGCACTGAGTTGTTGCTCTGTGACAACTGATTAGATATTTATGTTCATGAACTATAAAACAGGTGAACAAAGTGACCAGTGAGAGCAAATCCTCCAAGTGTGCAGGTTCTAATGAGGAGGACACGATGTGGTCTCTAAGGGTGAATGAGTCACCGCCTGGGTTTCATTAACAGCATCTATCTTTATCTCAACGAGCGTAAAAAAAAAAAAGAGGAGCATAAGAACAGACAGTGTGATGGATGAGCATGAGAAGATGTGATCATTGAGCTGAATGTGATGTTTTTTGTATTATTTATTCATGAGGCCTTTGTTTAGCCAGGATGGAGAAAACTTTTACAAAAGAGACGAGACCAAGGATGGAGGTAACGCTAAGGGGCCGTTTACATGACAACAGAGTTAGGACCAAACACAAAAGTTTTGTTGCGTTTTTGCCTCCCGTTTATACGGAAACACTGTTTCAGCCGACCTAAAATGCAACTTTTTTAAAACACCCTCCAGAGTGGAATTTTTCCAAAATTCTGCAGCTTCAGTCTCCGTATAATCAGCACTCTGGCATTTTCAGTGAAAATGCTGATGTCACACGTCGCTTTGCGTGTGCGTATTCCACTTTCGTTGTGGGAACTTTCAATTACCATGTGCAAACCAGACAACAACAACAGATAAATGGCGACTTACTGTGTTGTGCTTGTGCTGCTGAATCTGCTGACTGCCTTTCAACAAAACGTTCATCTGTTGCTCGACTTCTGCACTCAGATAAGACGTATGTAATAAATACACCAGATGATCAGCCTGCCTCTTCTTCGGTGGCAGGCTACCAAAAGACTGTACAGTTATATCGCCACCTACAGGCCTCATACTGCATACTACAGCGTTTTCAGTCCCTCAGTGTTTATGTATAAATGCAGATTTTTTGTCTCCACGTTTTTTTTTTGCGTTTTCGAGTGAAACGCTGTGAAGTGTTGTCGTATAAAAAGGGCCTAAGACTCTACAATCAGACACAAAATAAAAACATGATGGACTTAACATTTACATACAGACAGTGGGAGATATTCCTCTGAGGTTTGACAATCAGTCATGAGTTCTGCAATTGAAACTGAAGTTGAATTTTAAAGCTGTTTAGACAGAATGATGAGGGTTTCAAGTTTACCCTGACAGAAGGAGACAGATAATACAGACCAAAGATGGACACATCAGTCAACAGCCCCTCCCTCTGCCATCTGTCTCCATGGTGATCTGAATGTGTGTGTGTGTGTGTGTGTGTGTGTGTGTGTGTGTGTGTGTGTGTGTGTGTGTGTGTGTGTGCATAACAGAGAGAGTCAGCGTCTATGAGGTTCTGGTGTTTACTGTTTCCATCTCTGCAGGTCTTTGACTTCTGGCTGTGGCTGCAGTGGATGCACATACACATTAACACACACACACATTAACACACACACACATTAACACACACTCCACGGTACACATCTCTCTTTTTTCTGCAGATTGATTTGATGCAACAAGTGAGAAATATTCAAACACCAATATGAATAAATAATTTCCATTTCCTCTGGTTTTCACTCAGACATCAGCGAGAAGCCGTCTGTAGATGGATGTTATGAGGAAGCTGTGAGCTGCTCTCCAGTGGATTAAATGCAAAGCTTGACATTACTTGCATGAGCTCTGCACACATTCATTCACACACTTGCATGTGTTCATGCAAATGTATAAATGAATAAGTTTATTGTTGCAGAAACCTTGTCTGCATCCATCAGTGCTTTTGAACAAATCCTGATCTGCTGCAGGTTTCATTCAGATGATTTAATCTGTGCAGCTCGGGTGAAGGGAGCATTTCTTTGTGGTTGATAGTGTGAGATGTTTTCTGATGATAAATAACTGCACAGAGCGGCAGAGACTGGAATCCCTTCAGATGGTGCATTGATAACAGTTTCACTGTTGTCATTACTCAGCTTTCTAACTGATCTCACAGCTGTTAGATGGTTGACAATAATTCTGATTGGTGAAAACCCCCTGAAGACACCTTGATGACTCCTTGACAATAGTTATTGACCTTCACTAACATGAGCAGCACCAGAGACAAACTCATCACATCATGTCAAATCAATCCACAGAAAACAGTTGGAGAGTTTAGCTTCTGTTTGTGAAGGTGAGTTAAAATCACTTCTGTTAGCGCTGTTTTGATAGATGATGTGGCTAAGTGCTAGTTTTAATTAGCACTTGTTGCAAACATCAAGAGGCAAACACTGGACAAAGCTAAAGACCATCAGAGACCAAAACCACTTTCCATTGAGCCAGGTGACCACCAGCTCATTCATGTCGCTCAGTAACTGTTGAATGACATTATGACCTCCAGAGAGAACAACTAATGGCAACTGAGATGAAGAACACGGCCAGAACACGTCAGCGTCAGTATCAGAAATACTTTATTAATCTCAGGAGGAAATTTGGTATAAGCGTTGCTCTTCACATAGTACAGCAGTTGGAAGTATGATGGAAAAGGGTAATAAAATAAGCAGTATATCATGATCCTGTGTGCTGTGCGGAGCACTGCTCTCTCCTCCCTCCCCTCTCTGTCGAGCTGTGCTCCAGTGCCTGCAGTCTCTGCAGCTGTGTCTCATTCTGCTGATCAGCGGCACTGATATTTAAGCCTCATCTGGGGAAGGAGCCAGTGCCAGTGGATTGCCGACTTCACAGTGATAAAACGGCCAGAGTATCTCTCATGTATTTTTGAGTTTTGATCTATGCTTGCTTCATGTTTCCTGTGTACTTACCTCATGTCTTGCTCCTCTCTTCCATCGCTCCACGAGAAGAATCCTGCAGCCCTGCTCCAACAAACACACAGCCACAACCCTCAGCTCTCTGTTGGATCTTATTAAGGATCGGATTCCGGACATTCATTCATTCATTCATTCATTCATTCATTCATTCATTCATTCGTTCATTCTACAATTTAAAAAAAACCCTGTAATCTGCCTCAGCCTCGCTTTTGGGTTCTGTGATTGACAGCTGGTTAATCAAACTGACACAGTAAGATAAGCAAAAATTAGCAATAAAATAAAAATAAGATATTACAATGAAGAAAAATAAGCATAAGTACTAAACAAGATAGATGGGACTATTTACATTATGAGTAAGACAAGAAGACCTATGTTAAACAGATGTTTCACTTAAACAGCCATCACACATTAAATGCATGTCTAGCACTTTAAAACAGGCTCTCAGAGGCAGGCGGGGCCCTTAGAGACACCCAGAACTCCTAGAGACATGCAGGACTCCTGTAGTTGGTAGCCTGTTGAAGACCACTCCACACTGACGCTGGGTCGTTGGCTGAGAATTGTTTTTTCAGCCTTGCAGAGTAGCTCCTCTTTGCTGCTCTGATCTCCTTGTCGGCGTGTTCCTGGCCTGCTTGTACAGGAACCTGTCCCCACTTCTGTAGGCCTCGTCCTTGGCCTGGTGGAGCTGCCTCAGTTTCCCTGTGAACCAAGGTTAATTGTTGTTGTATGTGCTTCAGGATGTATGTGTTGTATGTTGTATGTTGTATGTTTTATAAGCCATCAAGCAAAGCTGGGCTGCTTGAGTTTTTGCTCCGGGAGAGGCAGACAGTCACCCAACAGCATTTGCTGATGTCTTCTGTCCACTCACTGAATTCACACTCAGCCGGGAGTCAAATAAAGTGAGTTTTTGTTTTTAGGTCAAAGTGTTTTCATGTGCGTCCATGTGTTACTCAACAAACCAATGGACTCTGCAGTATTTTGTTTTCTATAATGTGTGCTTAGCGGAAACTGCACAGACAGTGCAGAGGTCTACTTAAAGCTTCTCGGAGGAGTTTGAGTATTATAATTCAATTCTTCTGTTTTTTGGGGTTTTTTTTTGCGTCTCAAGCTGAGTTAGAAAGCGGTGCTCCATCTTTCAGTTGATATCAATAAAACAAGAAGCTCTTGTCCTGGCAGTCTTTTAAGGAGAAGAAAAAAAAGCTACTGTGTTTCACTGTAGGGTTTAAGATGGAGTTTAGCTCTAAGTGTTGTTTTCTAAATCAGGTCCAGTGAACAAGGCCCCGTTTATACTTCCTCCAGAGTGGAATTTTTCTGAAACACTACAGCCTCCGTTTCTGTATAAACAGTAAGCCGGCGTTTTTAGTGAAAACGCTGACGTCACGCTGTTTTGTGCGTGCACATTCCACTTTCATTGTGGAAACTTTTGCAAACCGGACAACAACAACAGTTAAATGGTGACTTACCGGGTTCTGCTTCGAATGCTGAATCTGCTGACTGCCTTTAACACAACATTCATCTGTTGCTCCACTTCTGCACTCAGATAAGTCACATTCAGTATATACACCAGACGATCAGCCCGCCTCTTCTTTGGTGGCAGACTACCAAAAGACTCCAGTTACATCGCCACCTACTGGCCTTGTATGCATACTACGGCGTTTTCAGTTTCTCAGCGTTTCCATATAAACACAGATTTTTTTTCTCCACCTTTTTTTCTCGTTTTCGAGTGAAACGCTGTGAAACGTTGTCGTATAAAGGGGGCCTAAGAAAAAAAAAGCAGACTGCTCGTGGTTCATCTCGTGGTTCCTCTTGCTGTACTGTCCTTATCTTTCATGACTCATCACTTAAAATGGTCAATAGGTTCCCTTCTCTTTTCATTGCTGGTCTCCTCTTGCTCCACCATGGCACAGGGAGTCGCAGAGAGGAAGACTGCATCTGGAGCTTGAAATGAATAATACATGCCACTTACAGCAGAGCTGAGGAGGCTGGCATGGATGGAGGAGAGACTATTAAACTGGATGTTCAGTTTTGATAGTGAGTGAATATGAAGCATTTATTATGATGAGATATGAGCAGCCAGGTTAGTTATACAGAGAAATAATATGAGAGTCCATAAATCGACAAGACTAACTGGAAGAAAACATGAGGCAGCACATCTATAATCTCAGATCTCTGTACACACACACACACACACACACACACACACACACACACACACACACACACACACACACACACACATCCATCCTCATCTAAGCAGCCAGAGTAAGCCCTGCGTACAGGCCTCAACATCCCATCAGTGTACATGTGGTTCAGGTTTGACCTGACTCTAATCTGACACATCAGGACCCAGTGTCTGTCTGTCTGTCTGTGTGTCTGTCTGTCTGTCTGTCTGTCTGTGTGTCTGTCTGTGTGTCTGTCTGTCTGTCAGTGTGTCTGTCTGTCTGTCTGTCTGTCTGTCTGTCTGTGTGTCTGTCTGTGTGTCTGTCTGTGTGTCTGTCTGTCTGTCTGTCTGTGTGTCTGTGTGTCTGTCTGTCTGTCTGTCTGTCTGTGTGTCTGTCTGTGTGTCTGTGTGTCTGTGTGTCTGTCTGTCTGTCTGTCTGTCTGTCTGTGTGTCTGTCTGTGTGTCTGTCTGTGTGTCTGTCTGTCTGTCTGTCTGTGTGTCTGTCTGTGTGTGTGTCTGTCTGTCTGTCTGTCTGTCTGTGTGTCTGTCTGTGTGTCTGTCTGTCTGTGTGTCTGTGTGTGTGTCTGTCTGTCTGTCTGTCTGTCTGTCTGTCTGTCTGTCTGTCTGTGTGTGTGTCTGTCTGTCTGTCTGTGTGTCTGTGTGTCTGTGTGTCTGTCTGTCTGTGTGTCTGTGTGTGTGTCTGTCTGTCTGTCTGTCTGTCTGTCTGTCTGTGTGTGTGTCTGTCTGTCTGTCTGTGTGTCTGTGTGTCTGTGTGTCTGTCTGTCTGTGTGTCTGTGTGTCTGTCTGTCTGTGTGTCTGTCTGTCTGTGTGTCTGTCTGTGTGTCTGTTTGTCTGTCTGTGTGTCTGTCTGTCTGTCTGTGTGTCTGTCTGTCTGTCTGTGTGTCTGTGTGTCTGTCTGTCTGTCTGTCTGTCTGTCTGTGTGTCTGTCTGTGTGTCTGTGTGTGTGTCTGTCTGTCTGTCTGTCTGTCTGTCTGTCTGTGTTGCGTGTCCACTCTTGTAGGTTTAAACCTATGAGATATGAGGGGTCACTCCAGCCCTGTAGCTCAGTGACCTCATCAAACAGAAGTGAATTATGGGTAGTGGCACTTCGGTCTAACATCTGTCTCTGTGCTTAGGGCGCAGTGATTGTGAGTCATCCCTTACACACATGCACACATACACACATGCACACGCACACACCGAGCAAACTCAGCAGCTCGACTGCAGGACGGCTGACATTTAGCTGTGAGTGTGAGCAAACGTCAGAGCAGTTACCTAAACGGCGTCAAACGTGTCATAACGCAGCAGGCAAAGCACAGAGCGCAAAAGTTTTTGAATTTTTGATTAGAAAAGAGTAAAGAATGAAAAATCTGAATATTTTGGGGGTTTTTTTTCACTGTTTTTTTTTTTTTGCTTACAGAGTGCTACATGTTGTCCCTCGTGTAGAGAGTAAGTTAATCATTGGGTGTATTTCTTCTTGGGTATCTTTTACAGCTCACCTGTTCTTATTAACAGTTTGGAGAACGCAACATCTTTAGGCTGGAATCGTGCGCACACTGTGTTGATGACATGACTCTTCACAGGGCGTGTGTTTTTTTGGAAATGAATGGAGATCAGATCTTCTTGTTAACACTACTTTTCTTTGTTCAAGACGACTTTTTACTGGATACATCGTGAGGAGGTAAGGTATTTATCAACAGTTCCATAGAGCTGTTGTTTGAAACATGCCAACAAATAAATTTTGTCAGTTTGTTCTGTAGTTTAGTAGACGGATATGTTTTTTTTGCTGCTTGCAGTCCGGTGCTCTGTGACGTATCTGTAGGCTAACCATAGACTGTATAAAATATGGACGTAGTCTCTGCAAATTCACCCAACTGATCCTGATACAGTCAAATGAAGCCAATCATTGGACAACGCCATCTTGGATATGACGCAGACTTTGAGCTTCCTCTCTAACAGCTATAGGACGCCTGTCAGTCACATGAGCTGAGCTGAGCCTCTAAATGGACAAACCCATAATCCTAATATCTCATAAACCAGCGAGTTATTCACTCACTTGTTCACTTATTCAAATTCATTCACTGTAGAGTGTGTGCCAACAGCGAAATTAGCGTTCCAGATCCAAGCAGTTTTTTTGAACCAGGCTGTGAATATGCTTTTAATGCCGCAAGATTTTTTTCTTTTTTCTTTTTTGTTTTGGTGTGTTTGTGACTTCCGGTCTTTCTGGAGCCAGCCTCTAGAGGATTCTCGATGAACAGCAACTTTTAGCACCTCTACATAGTCTCCATTTTTCTCTACTGGATGTTGCCCCTTGAGGCTAGCGTGGAACGTTAGTGAATCCTTGTGTCCTGCTCATCGACCAATCAGCTAATGAAACCTCACTCTTCATTTCATTGACAAACTCTCAAGTTTGATCAGTTCACAGCAGAATCCCTGCTGCTGTGGGTTTGAATGAAGATGATCGAACACATATGAACACATTCAGCCTTTAGCTTGTGGTTTAAACGACTCCCAGCTGAGTGTGAAATCAGTGATTGGACAGAAGACATCAGCAAGTGCTGTTTCTGCCTCTCCTGGAGCAAAACCTCCAGCAGCCCAGCTTTGTTTGATGGCCTATGACCCTCCAGCTTCCTCTGGATCACATTCAGAGGTGTCGAGTGGGGTTCAGGTCTGGAGACGGGGCTGGATTTTTGCCAGTGTGCATAACCACATATAGGGCTGTTACTCCATATTTTCTTCTATATGACTGATGACAGAGAAATGTACGGAGTCAAATCAATGATGACTGCTTTTCCCTGGTAATGTTGAAGTGTCAAAAGGCATCACCATCAACATGCACACATACACAATGTGACACACATGAGCGTTCTATGGACTGATGGCAAATAACACGTCAGTCTGCTGAATATTTGATCAGGTAACAGCTCCGGTTTAATAATTCAGCTTCAGCCCTTAGAGATAATAATTTCCCTCAGGTCATCAAACATCCACAAGGTGCTATAAGAAGACGCCCTCTGCTCACTGCATCTGTGGAAACATCAGACAGTCAGAAAATGTCCTGGATGTGACTGACGCGCCTCACCTTTACATCCCACTTTGCACCATCTGGTGTGATTTATGGCTGGACCTGTTTTTACAACCTACTGATCCACCAGACAAGTCATGAGGACATACTCAAAGCTTCACCTCCTATAGCAGTTTTTACCTTTGTCTAAGTAAAAAACAGTCATTTCTGGGTATTTTCATTAAATGTGATTTGGGTGTAAATTCGTGTGTCCTGTTGTTTTTACATGGACTGAAACAATAAGATAAAAGGAGCCTGTGCAGCATGATAAGCATCCATGTACAGAGAGGTTGTGCGGCGATTGTGTGCACATTGTGGTGATAATCTTCGTGAGGGGGGCGGAAACACCGTCCGGTCAGCCCGAGTCCGAACAGAGAAACGGAAACTAGAAGAATGAAAAAACCACACCGCGCTTCGTGGTCACATGTCGTGCAGCGAGCTCCTAAATGATTTAAAGCGTTTTACATCACCATCCTCCCTCCCAGCCTCCCTCCCTCCCTCCCTCCCTCGCACCGCGCAGCCCAGAGATGCTGCTGCTGATGCTGGTCACCGACTGCAGCATCCGACTTGGGCCTCCTCCTTTAATCCGGCCGAGCCACAGTGAGTGCTTTTCCTCCACTTTCACTCTTCCTCTTATCCTCATCTTTCCTTTAACTACAATCCCCACTCAGCCTCTCCCCTCTACTGACTCCCCCTCCCGCACCCCTCCTCGTTCTACCGAATATTGTTGTCTTCCTTTGTGCTGTTTTTGTAACGAGCGATGGCGCATAACTCTGCGGACACGGTGCGTCCTCGTAGAGGTGAGGAAATAGTCCCTTCCTGAATGTAGCTGACACCACACCTTTGCGTCTTTGTGTGAGAAAAGAGAGGGAATAGGAGAGGTTGGGGTGGGTGTCGCTTCTCCCAGCGGACCAACGGAGCTGCAGCAGGCTCCGAGGAGTCGCCGAGGAGGAGGCAGAGTAGCATGGAACTCGACTGAGATAGGGTGGGACGTTTGATTGAGTGTTTCTGCAGGTGAGTTTATGAGTAGTTATTGCTATTCTGGCGTGTTTAGGAGAGTCAGAGGCTCAGAAGGGGGGAGATGTGATGGTTAGACTTTTTATTTTTGTGTATGGCACAAAGAGCTTTCTGACGCCTCTGGCTGTTTTTTTTTTATCTTAAGTTTGTCCCCGTGTGACGCTACAATGGCGCGCTATAATAAAGAGATGAACAGGCTAA